>AP025043.1:35138624-35738624 GCA_036186865.1 Eustoma russellianum | reverse complement strand
ACAAACGATCTGGTCAATATACATAGAGGCCAACTTCTCCATAGATGCCTTAATCGTCATAGCCAAAAAGTGAGCCGACTTAGTTAAACGATCCACAATGACCCATATAGCATCATTCCCATACTTAGTCTTGGGTAGATCGGTCACAAAGTCCATGGTGACGTGGTCCCGCTTCCATTCCAGCACTTCTAAGGGTTGTAATAATCCAGCGGGTCTTTGGTGTTCAGCTTTTACTCTTTGGCAGATTAAACATCGTTCAACAAATTCTGCTATCTGATTCTTCATACCGTGCCACCAAACCTTTTGCTTGAGGTCTTAGTACATCTTATTAGCTCCAGGATGTATTGATAAACGGGAGTTATGAGCTTCCATCAAAACTTCAACTTTAATTTCTTTGTTCTCAGGTACACATAATCGTCCTTGGTACCATAAACTGATGTTATTGCGAACTTCAAAATCATCTTGTGGCTTATCTTTCATCCTTTCCTTGATTTTTCTTAATGCTTCGTCATTCCCTTGAGCCTCTTTGATTCTATCAATCAATGAGGGAGTAAGCACTAACTTGGCGAGAACTTCATCCACCGAATCTACTTCTTCTAAGCCAAATTCTTTCATATCTCGATGAAGAGGAGGTTGCCGTGTGTGGCTGTCCTTCTGACTCAATGCATCAGAGACCTTATTAGCTTTCCCAGGGTGATATTGAATTGAGAGGTCATAATCTTTAATCAACTCCAACCATCTGCGCTGCCGCATATTGAGTTCTTTATGGGTAAAAGGTACTTCAAGCTTTTGTGGTTGGTGTAGATCTCACACTTTTCGCCATACAGGTAATGTCTCCATATCTTTAATGCAAAAACCACTGCGGCAAGCTCAAGATCATGGACAGGGTAGTTTTGCTCAAATGGCTTCAACTGCCGGGATGCATAAGCTATTACTTTGTCTTTCTGCATAAGAACACATCCGAGACCATTCTTCAAAGCATCGTTGTACACTACGTACTTCTCACCAGGAGTGGGTTGAGCTAGTATAGGAGCGGACGTCAACTTTTCTTTTAGCTTCGAGAAACTCTTTTCACAGTCGGCGCTCCACTCAAACTTAGTCTTCTTTTGGGTCAATCTGGTGAGGGAAACAGCTATCCTCGAGAATCATTCAACAAACTTCCGGTAGTACCCGGCTAGTCCAAGGAAACTTCTCACTTCCGTAACATTTGTTGGTCTGGGCCATTCCGTGATAGCTTCAATTTTCTTAGGATCCACTGAAATCCCATCTTCCGAAACAACATGGCCTAGAAAGGATACACTTTGCAGCCAAAATTCACATTTGCTAAACTTGGCATACAACTGTCTTGCTCTTAGAATATTCAGGACTGTCCTCAGATGGCCTGCGTGTGTCTCTTTGTCGGGTGAATAAATCAAGATGTCGTCTATGAAGACCACTACGAACTTGTCCAACTGGTCTTGAAAGATTCGATTCATGAGATCCATAAAGGCGGCAGGGGCATTGGTCAAACCAAAGATCATGACTAAGAATTCATAGTGTCCATAGCGGGTTCTGAAAGCAGTCTTAGGGACATCTTCCGCCTTAATCTTCAGTTGAAAGTATTCGGATCGCAGGTCAATTTTACTAAAGATTCGGGATCCCTGCATTAAGATACTTTAGATAGGGTTTGAAAAGATTTAAATCTTAATCAAACTAAAGCTTATTAGTTACATACCCTGAGCTGGTCAAATAAGTCATCAATCCGGGCAATGAGTACTTGTTCTTTATGGTGATTTTGTTAAGCTCCTGGTAGTCGATGCATAAACGCATACTTCCATCTTTCTTCTTCACGAATAGCACCGGAGCACCCCATGGTGAAACACTGGGGTGAATGAGTTTCTTTTCTAACAGTTCGTGTAACTGCTCCTTTAGCTCCTTCAGTTCCGCAGGTGCCATTCGATAAGGGGCTTTCGATATGGGTTCATCTCTTGGAATAAGGTTTATCTTGAAAGAGATCTCGCGATCAGGAGGTAGTCCAGGTAAATAATCAGGAAACACATCAGGGTATTCATTAACAATTGGGACTTGTGCAAGGGTAGGGCTAGCTTGCTCAGCACTCAGGACATAAACAAAGAATCCTTCATGACCTTTCCTTAACGCTCAGCTGGCTCGAGCCGCATTAACAAAAACTTTCTCGGACGGTTTCTTTAACTTAGCTCCTCCTTAGAATGACACTTCCTCTTGGGTCTGGTTCTTAATTATAACTTGGCTACTGCGGCAGTCAATGTGAGCGTGATACCTTGAGAGCCAATCCATTCCGAGTATCACGTCAAAATCACTCATAGATATGGGGATCAAATTTGCCTCAAACCGCTGATCATTAAACTCGAGCGCACAATTCTTGAAGATGTGATGGGAAACAAGCACCTGGTCACCAGCTGCTTGTACTCTGTAGGGTGATTCTAGTTTGACTGGATTATGGTCGAGATTCTTAGCAAACTTCTTTGAAATAAATGAGTGGCTGGCGCCACTGTCGAACAACACATTTGCGGGTATGCTACACACTAAGATAGTTCCTGAACCATGCACATTTTGCTAAGGAATAATAGTCATGTATAAGTAAAACGTACTGAAGACATAAAACTTTTAAATCTTACCCGTCACTACGTCAGCAGTCTCTTCAACATCAGCATCTGTCATGGCATGCACCCTTGCATTAGCTCATGGCCGTTGGTTCTTGGGTTGCTGTTGCTGTTGCACTCCTCTTTCTGGACTATCTTTAATCAGATGACCATCTTTGCCGCATCCAAAGCATTTACTCGTCTTCCATCTACACTCACCCATACGCCTCTTCTGGCACTGAGGGCATACTGGAATCGCTGGCTGCTGAGATGGAGTCTGATTCTTCTGCTGATTATTTTGTGATTGCTGGCGGCACTGATTCTGCCCTTGAGATTGTCCCTGTCGAACTGACCCTTTGAAATTCTTTTTAGCCACCTTTCTGTACTTCTCATTCCCGGTCCCTTGTCTTTATCTTTTTTGTCCCACATCATCTCGTCGTATAATGTCTCTCTCAATCCGATAGCATGCGTCTAAGAGTGCTCCAAAGTTGGTAGGGTTTGCATTCACTAACCACGTCCTGATTCTTGGATTCAGGTGGGCAAAGGTTGCAGATTCGTCTTGCACCATTGGTTTGCTTCACTAATCAAGAAAGGTCGGATGGCTTGAGCTTTCATCTCTTCTTGGGCTTGAATTAACTCAAAGCAGTTTTCAACTTCATCTAACCACTTTTCTGCGGTATCTGGGTCTGGCTTTCCCTCAAAAGGTGGCACATTAGCCCTCTTGAGCTTCTCAAAGTAATACCGAGCATCTCTTACCGGCTGGTGTGGATGAGGGGAAGCGTTCTGATGAATTAGGCCTTGCCCTATCTGAGTGACAACCTAGCAGAAGGCCTGAAAAGCATTCATGTCGGGGATGACTGAAGAAACAGGTGCCTGCGGTGCTGGTGGTGGATTATTCTGCACAGGAGCATACTGGTCCGGCTGGGGTGGCGGCGGGACCTGAGCTGGTGGTGGAGGGATGGGCTCCTGAGCAGCTGGTCCTGCTCTCGGAGGTCTGCCACGTGGTCTCACCATGTGCACTATGGGGTTTATCATTTACTTAGAATATCAGAATAAAACTAATTCATTTTGACTAAGGACCATAATTTGAAAATTTAAATAAGTGAAGGGCATGTCTTTCGTTATAGACCTAGCTTACATAAATCAGGATGAATTATTAAGTTGCATTCTAGGCCCGGTCTAAATGGTCCTAGTCTAAGGTCATCACTCATCTAAGGTCATGACTTAGGTCTAAGATCAAACTTAGAGTGCTAAGATCATAATTTAGTTCTACGTTCTGACCGAAATCTAGAGCCTGGGCTCTGTTACCACCTGTAGCGCCCCGCACCCAGACCCCGTCCGAATACGGTGCACCCGCCGTACCTCACTAAGGAGAGTACAAAGCGTCATGCATAACATGCGAAAATCCATAACATAAGCCATGGACTCCCATGCTAACATTTAACATGGTAGTAAAATTAGGCAGAATTAAATTTTTTGCATAATAAACATGCATTACGAAAATACTAAGTTCTCAAAAGTAGCATTCCCACAAAATAACATAACCAAAATTCAGAAAGTTCAAACATTGTTCATGATACAAACATCATGTCTGCACAAAAGTCCTTAAGCTTTGCTTCCTCCAGATTTCTTCGCCTACGGATAGGGTACCCTCGGTTCATCCTCGATCCACTCAATGTTAGCATTATCTAGCTCTGGGAAAAATAAAAGTGTGAGTGATAAAAATCACCCAGCAAGAATACAATAAACAACCATGAAATACATAAAGAATTATAACATGTATGTAATAACCCAAAGACCTCAAATAATAACTTATACCTGGTCTTCATTCCTGAATTTGTTTGATGATTTAGCCTAAGCATAAATCTAGATAGGGCTATACCTATACTGTCTTAATATTCATTAACCATAACATACAACATATCAGCGTGCTCGTGGAATATGCAAAATGCAATGCATGATGTCATGTCGTGTCAAAACATCATTTTGGTCCCATAAATAACATTTCATAAAAACAGAGTGTCAGATCAATTAACCCCAGATATAAGCGGGTCCAGAACATCTATCAGATCAATTAACCCCGGTTCTAAGCGGGTCCAGAACATGTATCAGATCAATTAACCCTGGATCTGAGCGGGTCCAGAACATGTATCAGATCAATTAACCCCGGATCTGAACGGGTCCAGAACATGTATCAGATCAATTAACCCCAGATCTGAATGGGTCCAGAATATATCATGTCAACTGACAATTAACCCCGGGTCTAGAGTTGGGTTAGTCGCATGCTTAGCTGGCAAAGGAATCATGAAGCTTTCTTTAAAACATGCGACCGTAGAAAAAACTTTTCATGCGTAACGGAAAATATTTTCACTTGAAAAGACTTGCTTGCATAAACTTCATAAAATCAGGTTCATGTGGCATATGGATGTGCATGATACATGGAATGATATGCAATGCAAGTCATGACGTGAATAATCGTAAGCGTTTCTTATAACTTGTCACAAGCATGATTTTGGAACTAAGAATTTCCAAATTTCCCACCTTATGTTTATAGGCGGCTAACTAGGCTTATGAGACCTTAAAATCCTCATTATTTGGATCATAACTTGAAAAACACCCTAAGGCTTAACCCTTATAAGCCAAAACCGTGTATAGAGGTCCATATCCTCCAAATTGAGCCTTCTTAAATTAATCATCTGTTCAGCCCAATTTCCAGCTTTAGTACATCCAATTTATATTCGTAGTTACCCATCAAAACGTTAAGACCAACCGGATTAATTTACATGGTCTTACTCCTTTATGTCTTGAGTGATTACGATAAAATTTCCGGATCAATCTAACGACCTTAAAGGGTTCATTTAATCATTTTTCTGAAATGGGTCATATGCTAAAACTGGACTGATCCATTTTACTAAAAATTTAATTGTGGCAAAACCATAATCTCTTTTTCCGAAATTCCAACTCACGCAAGTCATAAACATGTAAGACTAGCATCCTACTGAAAATTATCCCATTTTCATGTTCCTAAGATTCATTTTTGAGTCCACTAACTCGTTACTTAATTTCTGCTCTGTTCTAGTAATTTCAATTGAACAGTGTTACTAATTAAATCATTAAAAATAATCCACAACTTGTTTTACAAAAATTCCAGCTTGAGTACTCACTGCACGCCTAGTATTGTTATCATGCCAAAAATCAATTTTTATTGAACATCTACAAAGCCCCTTTTTAAGCCAATCAAAAAGAGATACAGTTCTGCTTAGTTCCAGAATTTTCAATCTGAGCAGTTTTACTAAATATTATATTAAAAATATTCCACAATTCATTTTTCCAAAATTCCAGCTTTCATACTTTCTATACACGCAGGACTACCACCACACCGAACATCAGCCTTATTTAACATCTCCAAGATCCATTTTATGGTAATTCAAAACGTAACACCATTCTGCCAAGATCCAGAATTTCCAATCTGAGCAGTTTCATCAAATATTTTATTAAACATAATCAGTAACTTATTTTATCGAAATTCCAACTCTCATATTTGCTACACACATAGAGCCAACTTTGTACCTAAAATCAGTTTGATTGAAGGTCTAAAAGACCCATTTTTAGGCTAGTAAAAACGTTGCTCAATTCTGCCCAGCTCCAGTGGTTTGATGTTTGGTTATTCCTTTAAGTCAAATGTCCACTATTTCCCTTGTTCTTATGAAATAGCTTATTGGTTAACACATACACTCCATTTTAACATGAATATCCAGATTCCAAGCCTATTATAAAGTCACTTTTGCACCATACCAAACAGTTTGTAGATAGTAAACCAAGCAAGTATCACATCTACACAAAACAAGTGTTCTTTCCTGAAGTCAATACTCACCTTCCTTTCCATCCTTTAGGCCGAAACATATGTGGTACCTTAACCACATTTTACAACATGTATTCAAGCATGAAACACATTCAAGAGTCCTTTTTAGTCTAATCTTGCAACAACTTCATAAAAACTCATATCCATCACATGCATGCTTTTCCTAGGACCTTTCAAGTTACAACCAAGGGTTAATCTTGCCTAGGCTCACCTAGGTAAATTTTATTTCATCTTAAATCAACCTCTTACTATATTACATGTAAGAAAAGACTCCATCTTTGAAAGAATAAATCACATGCAAGGCATTGTTCTTAAGGAATCACTAAGATATAATCTTAAACTTAAGATATTCAACTAAAGATCACATCTTTGGAACTTTTAATCATTCTAGTCACTAATTATTTAAGTAAGTCATGAGAGATTAGTGTATACTTGCCTCCTCAAGCTAAAGTTCTTGTCTTAGCTTGGTTATGGAGTGAGTTGAGTTGGAATCCTCCTCTTCCTTCACCATTGGGCATACGGTTTTGAAGATGAGGGAGGGAGAGGGTTAGTCTTTATTCAATAGTGAAAATAGAGTTTTAATTGAGGCTAAAACATCTTACCAAAGTGAGCTTGGAATGGAGCTTCAAATGTAGCAAGATAGCACCACCTAAGAGAGTTGTAGACTTTCACCTATTTGAACATGGAGGCCACGGTTGGGGTGAATAAAAACATCCTTGTGACCTTCACTATTATGTATTAATATCTACTTAGGAACTTTGAAATGAGACTTACCTAGAGGCTCCTTGAGCTTGAAGAAGAAGATGGAGGTGAACCTCCTATCTTTGAGGTGTTGGCCGAAAGTTGGCGATGGAAGGAAGATGGAAGTTTTCTTAAGTGTTGGCTTGGTTTGCTTGAGGGAAGATTCAAGATAGAATGAATTGAGGTTGGTCTTGCAATTTAAAAAAATCTAGAGGGGCAAGGGAAGGGGGAAATCCGTCGGTGCATGGGAGGGGGAGAAAGAGGGTCTAGGCCTTACTTTTTCTTACACCCTAGCTCATCTTTTCTTATTTTAACATTTCTTTTGCATGCAAATTGCCTATTTTATTTTTTAAATTATTATGTAATTTGTTAATTATGAATTATTTAGAAGAGTGTGGAGAATTCTAGATTCTCCTAAGCCTTGGCCGAAATTAGGAGGGTGTTGGGGGGTATTTTTGTCCTTTCACATTTATCAAATCCCATTTTTATTTTTATAATGTTTATGTATTTTATCACATTATGATTTTAATCTTGCTTTTGTGAGAATCAATTCTTATGAACAAGATTGTTCTATGGTTGGTCAAGGCATCTTGGCCGAAATTCACAAGGTATTATAATACCATGTGATATCCCCTTACTTAATTATTTAGTATCTATTTCAAAAGTAATTAAGTAGTGCTACTTTGACTTAAGTAACATGTAATTGAAAGAATCATCGTTTTCATTACATCACTTAGTCACGATTTCAAGTACATGGTCGTTGGGGTACAACACCAACGGCTACAACATAGCCAAGAAAGAAGACTCCCTCCAAAAAAAACACAATTGAGTATCCTCCCATCCTTCCAACACTCAAAGTACACCAAAAGCAAGAAACATTCTTCTCTTCTTCCTTCCTTAAACCACACGGCCAAGGCTACACCAAGGAGACCTAGGATTCATTCAAGATCAAGAGGAATTAGGTAAGTACATACTCAACTTTCAAGGGAATTCTTACATTTTACTTAGCTTGAAGCTCACTTATCCTTCTTGCCCTAAACCGTGACCTTCAATGGTCACTAGGCTCAAGAGTCTCAAGCTTTTGTGGATCCTAGTCTTAAGAGGCTTGAAGACTACTCAAGTTCCATCTTTGGTAAGTCCATCTAACCCTTACTAAGTGTATCTTTTACTTGAGGATGTAAACTAACCATTGACCTCCTTTACCTTTCCAAAACCATGGGGTACATGCATAAAAAGGAGAAAGGTTCCAACTTTTCCATACATCTTTCAAGAGGAGTAAGTTGAAAAGGCAAGTACACTATACTTACTTGTGGCTTGAATGTGACAGTGCTTGCATGAATGTCTAGATAACCTTAAGATTCAATCTTAGATGTGAAATGCTAAGCCTTGATGCATGAAACTTTTGGCCTAGGGGTTAAGTGGCGTGTATGTGTGAGTTTTTGCTTAAAGGTGGATTCTATGTTGATTTTAAGTACTATTATGTGATAAATCCATGATGAACATGCTAAAGATCCCTCCTTTTCAATGGATGGGGGATACGGTTGGAAGGAGGTGAAAGAAATAACGGTGGTTTTGCAAGAAGTGATAAGTTATGGGGTAAGGTGTGAACAAGGTTTATGCTTTTGTGTGTTAAGCTTAATATGTTCTTTGTGTGTTGTACCCCGCCGAAAATCATATAGTACTGGAAGACTCGTATAAGTGAATTAATAAAGTAGCATCCTTCAAGAGCCTTTCACTAAGTTTCCTTAGAAATTCTTTTATGATAAGCTATATAATTATTCAAGCATGAGATATGAACCATGACCAATTCAAATTCACCCAAAGGGGCTTAAGAGAAATTTCGGCCGCAAGGTTTAAAAAGGGCCTTCAAGGGGATTTTTCTCAAATTAAAGGAGAGTTTAATCTTAAGGGCCTTCTTGAAATAAGCCCAGAAGGAAATTAAGGAGTTGCAAGTAGTGGACAATTCCCCCCCCCCCCCCAACTACTACAAATTTTGGCCCTTTAGTCATGAGGAATTAAGAATTTCCTAATTTTATTTTAAAACAAGAAAAGGGGAATAATTAAAAAGGGGGAAAATACTCACATGGCTTCTTATTAAACTCATTTGGAGAGAAATTGAGCATGGTAAAGTTTCCCCCCAAGGAGTCAAAACTGCCCCCTTCCCATGTTTGACCAAGAAAGATTACCATGGTTACTTAATGTTACTACAAGGTTAAGAAAATAACTCTAGTTGGGCAAAGTAACCTAGGTTAGCCATAAAGTAACTATAGTTGGCATAAAGTAACTATAGTTGGCATAAAGTAACTATAGTTGACATAAAGTAACTATTGTTTACATAAAGTAACTATAGTTGAACTAAAGTAACCATAGTTGGGTAAAAGTAACTAAGGCTAAGTGATTCTAGTTAGCCTAATTAAACTAAGGAGGATTCCTTTTTCCTCCCACCATACTCACGGCAACCTCCTTAAACCAAGGGGAAAATTTTCTCCAAGCAATTTTAGAACACACCACTCTCAAGAAGTCACAATGGAGCAAGGAGACTTCCCTATTTTCCCCATTGTAGAACACGGCTGGTTGAGCCAACAAAACCAAGATCTTCAAGCCTCAAGAATTCATCTAGATGATCATTAGGAGAAGATTGGTCAAGCCACTAGGAGGAGCTAACATCTTGGTGGTTGAAATCCATTTCAAGCCCCATTCAAGATTCATCTTGGTAAGGAAATCATATTCCAATGAAGATGTTTTTTTATAGTAACTAATGTCATTCTTCTTCCTCGTCTCAAAACCGTGGGCTACATGCAAAGTGGAGGAAGACTTCACCCCATTTCAACCAAGGCTCATGATAAGGAAGAGCTCTAAGATTCAAAGAGGCAAGTATACTCTAGCCAATCTTGCCTTATTTGTGAAGTGCATGCTTGAATGACTAGCCATTTTTAAGTTATGAATCTTAGTTGAAGATTCTAAGAACAAGACGTGAACTTAGTTGATGTAAAGAAAAGTGTTGGTATGAAAAGTGACATATTCTAAGCGTAAATGGCAAGACTGTTGGTATGAGTTATGTGTAGCCTAAAATGAGTTAAGAGACTTGAAATAACTATGTTTAAATGTGTATTTGATGTAGAGTAAGTCATCTTAATAAATGAAGTTGGTTGAAGAATGCTTGAACAATAAAAAGGTGAAGAAGTGCTGAAACTACTGGAGCTGGCAGATTTGTGTTGCTGAATGTGTGACTTGAGAACAAACCTTAGAAGTGTTCTATTAAGCTAAATTTTGACATGACACTATCCCTGTGTGTGTAGTACAAGTGAGAGTTGGAATTTCAGTAAAAAGAGTTATGGTTTAATTTTAATAAATCTTTTGGTAAAACTGCTCAAGAAGAAATTACTGGAACTGGGCAGAACAGTGTGACATTTTGCATGACCTGAAAATGAATCTTAGGAGTATTCAAATTGGCTAATTTTTGGTATGATGTTATCCTCATATGTATATGAAATGTGTGAGTTGGAATTTCAATAAAAGGAGTTGTGGTTTGTCCTTAATGAAGTTTTTAGTAAGAAGTGGTCAAACAGAAGTACTGGAACTGGACAGATTTATTTGTTATGTTGAACGACCTGAAAATGAATCTTAGGAGTGTTCAAATTGGCTAATTTTTGGTATGGTGATATCTTTATATGTTTATGAAATGTGTGAGTTGGAATTTTAGTAAAAGGAGTTGTGGATTATTTGTAATGAAGTTTTTTGTAAAACTGCTCAAACAGAGTTGCTGGAACAGGACAGTTTTGAGTAGCAAGTTGTGTGGCTCGAAAATGCACCTTAGGAATATGCAAATGAGCTGATTTTTTGGTATGATGATAGTTTGATGTGTTTATGACATTTGTGAGTTGGAATTTTGGAAAAAGGAGTTGTGGTTTGGTCACAATTCATTTCGTGATACAACTAGTCATTCCAGTTCTGCATGTACCCAGTTTGGGAAAATAATTAGATGACCCCCTTAAACTTATTGGATTGCCCTGGAAGTTTTATGGTAACTACTTAAGGCATAGAGGTACATGTTCATGTAAATAAACCAGCTAAAACCATCATTTTGATAGTTAACAACCGAGTTGAAGTTAGTAGTACAAAACTGGAAATATGACAGTTTAATGTCTTAAGTTGTAAGGCTTCGATTTTGATCATTTAGGCTTGAATGTGATGTTTAGCCTTATGAATACTGTTCCTTGGTTAATTAGCTATGTTTTTCAGGTGATGGATCAAAATGAATAAAGTTTTATGACCCACGAAACTGAGGTAAGGCGGTATGCCCTGCTGATTTCAGCAGTACCTTTGATGATAGTATGATGTTTTGAGCTAGTTAGACATTTCGGAATGTTACGAAATTTTAATAGCATGTGTCTAAGCCTTCATTATGCATATGTATGGCATGGGTTTATGAATATGAGCACGAATTGATGAGCACGAGGCTGTATGAATAGAATGTGATTGCTGGACAGTTTTTCCTGTTTAAAAGACAATTCTGTGCATGCATGATTATGATGCATTTGTTCACGAGTCGCATAATGCATGTCATAAATTGCATCATCGTCACGTACATGATTTGCAGCATGATTTTTATGTGAAAGAAAGATGAAAAACGTTTTCAAAAGATGATTTTTGAAAAGAATGATTCCCCACCGGTACCGTGTGTGAGTATGAACTTGGCCAGTATGAACCCACCAGATCAGGGTTAAGTGATCTGATAAGAGGCCGTGCGGGTCCGGATATAATAGACCAGACGAAGAGAAATAAGAGGCCGTGCAGGTCCGGATATAGTAGACCCGACGAAGAGAAACAAGAGGCCGTGCGGGCCCAGACATAATAGACCCGACAAGAAGAGATGACGTACCGCATCAGATCTGGGACATAGATCTGAACACTCTATTGTTTTACGACGATGATGATTTGAAAGAAAAGCATGAAAAGATCATATTCTCATTTTTATCATGATGCATCACACGTACATATGCATGCATATTACATTCATTAAGTCTTTGTGTGGTGACACATGATATTTAGACTAAGCTGTCATGACCTTGTAGATCCTAAGTATGACTTCCTTAAGTGATGAATCTTGTTATGTTGTGGATTGAGGCGAGTTACAATCTTTTATTGTTATATTCTGTGTTAAGTGACGGTTTTATTTAAGTTATGATTTTGACGCATTAAGTGATTATCCCTATTGGGTATTGGATGGAGGGTATTATGCGCTACTCTTGCACAATCATACGCATTAGCATGATGTTGAGTCTATTTGCACTAGGTTGTGTTATTACTTGCTTCGTGACTAAGTTATGATTTTATTGCCTTAACAGCTATTGATTGAAGGGATGAGATGCTAGCCAAATGCTAGAGGTAATGTTACATAGGCTATGATCCTCCTATCTCTCGTTACCTAAGTTTTGATTTCACTACTATTGATACGTAAGCTATGATCTCATTCATGACATTTAGGCCAAGTTGTGATGAATTGGTAGCTCCTAGGTTATGATCTTTATTGAGTGATGACATTTTTGTATGTCATGATCTTTATTGAATGATGATCCTTTCATAAGCTATGATCTCGGTTAAGTTTTAACCTCTGTTAAGCTATGACCTTGGATATACCTTGTGTTGACTTCTTACGGGTGTTTAATGGAAGATCAGGTATGTTCTAAACCGAATTTTTGGGGTTCGGTTCTTGTATGTACTTTCTAGTTAATGCATGATTGTTTATGGTATACTTGCTGGTGACTTTGTCACTCACCCCCCTATTTTTTTCTCCCAGAGGCTGCATGAAATAATGTAGAGTGGATTGAGGATGAGCCTAGGGTCCCCTACCCATGAGCGCAACGAGGAGTGGACGAATTTAGGAGACATGACTGGCCAGCTATGACTGGTGACTGATGACGTATTTGAGATGGAAAACATTTGTTTTGTGACCCTCAATACTTTTGACCTGAGATGTAAACTATGAATGATCGTGTGGATGATTTTAATTTGAAGATTTAAATTCTGCCACGGTTTCGCTTACTTATTTGAGTGTAAGCGCGAAAATCTATGCATTATATCATAGATCATGATTCGTATGGGACGACGCCTAGTACTCTCCTTAGTGAAGTACGGCGGGTGCACCGACTCCGGCGGGGCCGGGGTGCGGGGCGCCACATTTTGGATACATGATTTTTTCCTTGCATGTACATAAACGGGTTTTTTGGGGGTTAGGGTGCGTATGCACCGAATTTATGCTAAGGTTGTTATTTAGTGGGAACAAGTTGTGCATGGCCAAAGAGTGATGTACGTGGCATACAAGCTGTTTTGAAAAGATTTTTATATGGTGCTTGAAACGTGTTAAATCTGTAAATTTCCCATGAAAAAGGTGAGATTGGAGTTTAATGAAGTGTTTATGTCAAACAATGCAAGTAAAGGCCATTTAGGAATGAAATGTGACAAAATTTGAAATTCACTGGAGCAGGGAAGATTTTAGGCCGTTTTGTGAGACCTGAAATGAGACCTTAGAGACACTCAATTTAGTTGATTTTTGGTATGACACTAGCCCTATGTGTATATTAAGTATCAGAGTTGGAAGTTTGTTAAAAAGAGTTACGGATTATTTTTAAAGAAATTTGTATTAAAACTGGTCATGCTGGAAAATTACTAGGCTAAACAGATTTTATATGACATAATAAGTGACCAGGTAATGGACCTTAGGAATATGCAATTGTGCTGATTTTTGGCAGGATACTAGCCCTATGTGTTTACTAAGCTTGAGAGCTGGATTTTTTGAAAAAGGAGTCACGATGTGGTCACACTAAAACTTATAGTAAAATTGGTCAATCCAGGATTCAGCATATAACGGTTTTGGGAAAATGAATAAATGATGCCCCTAACAATATTTGAAATCCGCAAAATTTTTATGTCAAATACTTAAGACGTATGTGACCCTTTTATGTAAGTCACTTATCTTAAATGACTAATCGGATGGTAAACACCATAATTAAGTGGGCGTCACTAATCTTAAATTTCGAGCAGAATTGAGGAACTTATTATAGGGCCTTATTCTAATGGACTTAGGCTTAGTTATACGGCTTAGGCTTACAATCACCAATTAACGGTATGTTTATAATAGTTTCCCAAAGCTGGCCCAAATTAAAAGAAGTTTAATGAGCTTACATGAAAGACAAAAGAAAGGGGCGCTGTATTGCCGAAATTCAGCAGCCTTGTTTCGTAATTAATTAGATTAAGTGTCTTACACATTTTGTATCGTTACGAGAATTTTATTATGAACAGATAGGGCATTTTTATGCATATGTATGATAAGCATTCATGATAGTGGGCCTAACCATAAGGGAATTGAGGCCGAGTATATGGATTGATAATGTTGGAAATTTTTCCAGTATAAGGAATGAGTTGTACGTATGTGTATACATATTGCATTATATCATGATTTGCATAGTACATGCCATGCATTGCATCATCGTTATTTACATGATTTATGGCATTGATTTTATGCAAAAGAAAGATGAAAAGCGTTTTTAAAGAAAACATTCTTTTTTAAAAAGAACGCTTCCCACCGGTACCGTGTGTATATGTTTCCTGGCCAGTAAGGACCCGCTCCAGATCCGGGGTTAATTGATCTGATGATATGGACCGTTCAGGCCCGGAGAGAATAGACCTGATATGGACCGTTCGGCCCCGGAGAGAATGACCCGATAAGTGATGACGTTACCGTTCCGAATCCGGAAATAATAGATTCGAAGGGGAGAAGTGACTGCCTCAGATCCGGGAAGATAGATCTGAACACTATATTGTTTTCTTGACAATGATGTTTTGAAAGAAAGGCACGAGAGATCATATCATCATTTTTATCACGATGCATCACACGTACATATGCATGCATGTCACATTTATTGAGTCATCGTGTAGTGGCACATGATACTTAGACTAAGTTGTTATAACTTGGTAGGTCCTAAGTTATGATCTTATTAGGTGATGATCCTTGATATGTTACGAACTTATGCAAGTTGCAGCCTTTTATTGTTATGTTCTTTAAGTAGCGATCTTGCTTAAGTTATGATCTTGACACATTAAGTGTTGATCACTAACGGGTATTGGATGGAGGTCAGGTATGTTTCTAAACCGAATTTTTTTGGGGTTCGGTTCTTGTATGTACTTTCCATTTAATCCTCGATTATTTATAGTATACTTGCTGGTGACTTTGTCACTCACCCCGTATTTTTCCTCCCGGAGATTGTAGGGAACAAGGTAGAATGGATTGAGGATGAACCTAGGGTCCCCTACCCGTGAGCACAGCGAAAGATGGACGAATTAGGAGACTTGACGTGCGGGTTGTGACCGATGACTTATTATGTAATCGTGATGGGAAACAGTTACTTTTGAGAATTTCTGTACTTGTGATTTGGATTGTAAAACTAAGAATGATTTCGTAGACGTTTTTTATTTGAGGTTTTAATTCTGTCACAGTTTCGCTTACTTGTTGACATGTAAGCGCAAAAGTCCATGCATTTTATCATGGACCACAACATGTTATGGATCGATGCCTGGTACTCTCCTTAGTGAAGTACGGTGGGCGCACCGTATCCGGCTGGGCCGGGATGCGGGGCGCTACAAGTGGTATTAGAGCCGAGGCTCCAGATCCAGGCATAACATAGAACTAGTTCATGATCGTAGATGATTAAGCCTGATCTTAGACCTAAGTTATAATCCTAGATGAGAGTTGACCTTAAACTAGGATGACTTAGACTGGAAAACTAGGGTTCGGCCTATTGATAAAACCCTAATTGACGACAAATCACAAAATTTAATTTATAAAGTATGTATGTGCATGACCCAGATATGCTATTGGTACAGATTAAATTCTGCCACTTATTATGACATTCCCAGATTGAATAAAACCCAACGCTACATAATGCAGATGGTGCGACCAAGGGGCCGACCAGCAAGAGCAAGACCAGAGGTGCAGGAGCCTATTCCTCATCCACCTGCACATGTCCCTCCATCGCTGCCACTGCAAGACCAAAATCCACCTCCAGTCCAGAATGTTCCTCAACCCCAAGGACCCTTCTGATGAGCCAAACGAAGGCTAGATAAACGTTCCAAGGACTTTGTCTCCTATTCCAAATTGATTTGAACCTCAGCTATGGCAAAGAACATCACAATGACACCCCTTGAACTGTAACCGTTTGTTCTTGGCTCAATTTATACCAACACCTCTTCCTCTTTGGTATTCCAACACATCTAAAACCTCATTGAGACCCTAAGATGCTGTAAACCAAAAATGAAGTGAATACTAACAAGTTCTAGGCTATGAACTTGAAAGAAAACCGTTAAGTGGTTTTAACTTCAACTAGAAAATTGAGAACTCCTTAAAGGAATGTTTGATTGAAATGTTTTCTTGAAATTGTGTTTGAATTGTGTTTACAATCTGATTCCTATGCTATTTATACAAAACGAAAATTACAAGAGTACAAGGTTTAAAGTACAAAGTACAAGACTAAAAATAAGGTGCTTGTTTTTGAACAACTTTGGCTCCAAGAATCTGGTTGCTTGCCGTTCTCTCCATCCTGTTTTCCAGACTTTTCTTGATCAATTTGATTGGTTAATACATGGAGCACCTTGCTTTGGAATGGCCTTTGATTGGTTGCAAGTTGGCTTTGAATTTTCAAAGGATTTAACGTTTCTTCCATGCTTGATTTTCAACCAAAGTTTTGATTGGATAATGTATTAAGCAGCTTGCTTAGAAATGCCTTCGATTGGTTGTATTTGAGGCTTTGAATATTCAACTCAATTATGCCTTCATCCAGCCGAATTCCTCATTGTTTTTGATTGGATCTTTTGTTGTGCATCTTGCTTGCTTTCCTTCACTTGTTTTTTGATTGGTTTGTACATTTGCACGACTCCTTCCTATTGGTTAATGATGTGAGCAGCTTGTTTCATCCATTCTTAACGTGAAGAACAAATCTGATTTTGACATGAGTGCTTGTCACCACCTTGCTTGTAAGCTACTTGCATTTCACCTCTTTGTTTGGACAAAAATTCAGATTCTAATTGCATTTCCAAGCTACGTACGTGTACTTGAAAGACAAGGCAATAATACAACACAAACTATCCTAAAACAAGGTTAACCAACCAACAATAATAACAAGAACAACTAAAGATATGTACAACACGTTTTTGATACAATTAGATCAAAGCTTGTCTCATATAAACCCAATGGACATCATCTCTGCTTGGTTCATCCTCTTCATGCCTGTAAAAAAATGATTCAACACAATGTAACAATTTCTTAGCCATACTCCTTGTTATGGGACCTGTGTGGGACATTGAGGTGTCATCGTCAGTGTTTGTATCCACAAGGTTAGGCTGTAGCTCATCATTCCCTCCCACTTGAGAAGGATTCGTCCTCGAATCTGAATCAATACTAAACGGAGAAAGGTCAGCAACATTAAAAGTTTTAGAGATAGGACCATACCTTTCTTCAGGAAGATCGAGAACATAGGCATTATCACCAAGCCGTTTCAATACTTTGAACGGTCCATTGCCTCTAGGCTTCAACTTTGAGTCCCTTTCCTTAGGGAATCTTTCTTTCCTCAAGTGTAACTAAACAAGATCACCAGGCTCAAATATAACAACTTTACGATTCCTGTTGGCTCTATTGGCATACACTTTATTCTTAGCTTCAAGTTGTGACTTAACCTTTTCATGCAATTCTTTCACAAGTTTTGCGTTTCGTTCACCATCTAAACTAACACGTTCATGAACAGGTATGGGAACAAGATCAAGCGGGGACAAAGGGTTAAAGCCATAAACAACTTCAAAAGGAGAATGCAAGGTTCCACTATTAACAACTCTATTGTATGCAAACTCAATATAAGCTAAGCAGTCTTCCCAATTCTTTAAATTCTTTTGAATGACAACACGTAACAGTTGAGACAAAGTTCTATTAACAACTTCAGTTTGACCATCGGTTTGTGGGTGAGCAATTGTAGAAAATAACAATTTAGTACCAAGTTTACTCCACAAAACACGCCAGAAATGACTTAGAAACTTTGTATCTCTATCACTAACAATTGTACGTGGCATGCCATGCAATCTAACAATCTCCTTAAAGAACAAATCAGCAATATGAATAGCATCATCAACTTTCTTACATGCAATGAAATGTGCCATTTTGGAAAATCTATCAACAACAACAAAGATGCTATCTTTACCAGTTTTGGATCGAGGCAATCCCAATATAATGTCCATAGAAATATCAGTCCAAGGTGAGCTTGGAACAGATAAGGGAGTGTACAATCCATGTGGTTGTGTTCTAGATTTTGCTTGTTTGCAAGTAATACATTGGTCACATACCTTATCAACATGTGCTCTCATATGCGGCCAGAAGAAATGTTCCTTATGTGTCTCCAAAGTTTTTAACGAGCCAAAATGACCCATTAAACCTCCTCCATGAGCTTCTTTTATCAACAACTCTCTTAATGAACACATTGGTACACATAAGTTATGTTCTTTAAACAAATAACCATCATGCAAGTAATATTTAGCAAAAGGTGAATCAATGCATGCTTGATAGATAGAACTAAAGTCATGATCAGAATGATACATCTCTTTGATAGACTCAAAACCAAACATGTTACATGAAAGAGTAGTAATCAAAGTATAGCAACGAGATAAGGCATCAGCAACAACATTTTCTTTTCCTTGCTTATACTTGATCACATAAGGGAATTGTTCAATGAATTCAACCCATTTGGCATGTCTTTTGTTCAATTTTCCTTGACCTTTTAGATATTTAAGGCTCTCATGATCAGTATGAATCACAAATTCCTTAGGTTGTAGATAATGTTGCCAAGTTTGTAAAGAACGGACAAGGGCATACAATTCTTTATCAGAGGTTGAATAATTTATGGAAGCTCCTTTCAATTTCTCACTAAAGTAGGCAACAGGTTTGTTACCTTGATGCAATACAGCTCCAATGCCAACTCCACTGGCATCACATTCAACTTCAAACATTTCGTCAAAGTTGGGCAATCTCAGGATAGGTGCAGAAGTTAGACGTTTCTTAAGTTCCTCAAAGGCTTGTTGTTGTGATTCTCCCCATTCAAATCTTACATCTTTCTTGACTAACTCATTCAAGGGTGCAGCTATGGTAGAGAAATCCTTCACAAAACGTCTATAGAAGCTAGCTAATCCATGAAAACTCCTAACATCTCCAGCAGACTTAGGGGTTGGCCACTCAGTTATGGATTTAACTTTCTCTTGGTCCATTTCAATTGCTTCAGCATTAATCACAAATCCTAAGAATATAACCTTCTCCAGACAGAAAGAACACTTCTTGAAATTAGCATACAACTCTTCTTTCTGTAGGGTGACAAAAACAGCTCGAAGATGGATCAGATGTTCACTTAGGGTTTTCAAGTAGATAAGACTGTCATCAAAGTAAACTACTACAAATTTCCCTATGAATTTCCTTAAGACCTCATTCATTAACCTCATGAAAGTACTAGGGGCGTTGGTTAAACCAAATGGCATAACTAACCATTCGTACAGTCCAAATTTAGTCTTAAAGGCAGTTTTCCATTCATCACCTTCCCTAATTCTCACTTGGAAGTAACCTTGTTTAAGATCTACTTTGCTAAAGCACCTAGACCCATACAACATATCCAACATGTCATCCAACCTAGGAATAGGGTATCTATACTTCACAGTGATCTTATTGATGGCTCTATAGTCAGTACACATTCTCCAAGTTCCATCTTTCTTAGGGACAATGATGACAGGAACAACACAAGGACTCATACTCTCTTTTACTTTACCTTAGGTTAATAATTCCTCAACTTGTTTTTGGATTTCCTTAGTTTCCTCTAGATTGGCTCTATAGGCAGGTCTGTTTGGCAGAATAGCTCCTGGAACGAAATCTATTTGATGCTCAATGCCTCTTAGAGGTGGTAAACCTGGGGGATCTCCTTCAGGAAACAAGCTAGAAAATTCTTGAAGTAAAGATGCAACTTCACTTGGTAAAGTAGATGGTATTTCAGATGACGAGAACAGAGTTTCCTTGTAAAGCAAGATATAAACAGTTTTCTTTGAATTGATAGCATGGAATACCTCACTTTGAGATGCAAAGAATGCGCTTTTCTTTAGAGATGGTTTGGCAGAAACTTTGATTTCTTTCGGTTCAATTTTAAGATGTGAACTTTTCAGCTGGTTTTCCTTGATGAAAATCCTTTCCAATTCCTTTTCTTTTGGATCATTATGGCTTTTTAACATTCGTTGTTGATCCTCAAAGACTTTGTGCGGGGGCAAGGCATTTAATTTGAACAGTTTATTGTTATGCCTAAAGGAATATCTATTCAGGTAACCATCATATGTAACCTTGTTGTCAAATTGCCACGGTCTACCTAATAAGATATGACTTGATTGCATAGGGGCTACGTCACATAACACCTCAGCAGAATACCCACCGATTGATAAAGGAACTAGGACTTGCTTTGTTACTTTAACTTCACCACACTCATTAAGCCACGTAAGTCTATAAAGACGGGGGTGATTATTTAAAAGTAACTCAAGTTTCCTAACAAGTTCAAAACTTGCACCATTGGTACATGAACCGAAGTCAATGATTAAAGTGCAGACTTTCTTCTTAACCATACAGTGAATGTGGAATATGTTCTCTCGTTATATTTCAGGTTCTTCAGTTTTAATTTGGGCACTTAGAGCTCGACGGACAACTAAGAACTCTTTTGTTTCACATTCATTAATCTCTTCAATAATCTCTTCTTCCTCACATGTTTGCTCAATTTCATTGTTTTCCTCACTCTCTTCCAATTCTTCCTCAGAATAATACTCATTAGACTCTTCAACAAACAAGATGCGTTTAGGGTTGGGACATTGATTAGCAAAATGACTTTTCCTAAGCATTTAAAACATTGAATATCACGAGTCTTAACATTAGGCGTACCTTCCACCTTGGCTTTGCCTTTATCAGTGATTGGAAACTTTGGACGACTTTGGATGTTCTGGGTTGATTTTCCTTGGAATCCACGGCCTTGACCTTGTTGTGGACGGAAAGGCGTCCTGGGCTGTGTTCTAGGAAAACTCAAAGGATTAGTCCGAAAAGAAGGGTTAGAAGTTTTTACCTTCAATTGTCTTTCCACTTTCTCAGCAATGTGAACCATAGAAGCCATATCAGAGTAAGGTGTAAGTTCCACCTTGAATGCAATCTCTTTGTTCAAGCCAGCTAGAAATCTAGCCATTGTGGCTTCCTCAGCTTCTTCTATGTTAGCCCTGGTAAGCAGATGTTCTAATTCTTTATTAAATTCATCAACAGATCTATTACCTTGAGAAAGTTGTTGCAATTTCTGGAAAATGATTCTTTCATATGAAGGAGATATGAATCTCTTCCTCATCTCTTGTTTCAGCTCGGACCAAGTAACAACAGGGGGCTGTCTTGTTCTTCTCCTGGTATTCTTCAATTGTTCCCACCAGAGTAAAGCATAATCTACAAATTCAAAAGTTACATACCGCACTTTGGCCAATTCAGAATAGTTAGTGCAAGAATACATATGATCTACTTTTGTTTCCCATTGCAAATACGTTTCAGGATCACTTTTTCCATGGAAGGGGGTATTGTCAGTTTAGTAGTAATGTATTCTTCTTCAAGATGTTCATCTCTATCAGGTTGACGTTCATCATATCTTTCTTCTAGATAGGGTTCTTCATTGTACTCAGGGAGACTATCAAACCTTTCCTCAGAAGAAATGTTCCTACGACCACCATTACTTCCTCGACCTCTACCTCTACCTCTAAGTGATGTGACTTTTCTACGATCAACATGAGACTCATTACCATAAGAGGTGCCTTCTTGAAAAGGTATACTAGGTTCCTTTTGATCTGAGGTTAGCTTTTCTACTTTGCTTATCCTTTGTTTGTTATCCTCTATGTCACTTCTCATTAAACCAAATTGATTAACAAGGAAAGTGAGTGTTTGCTGGATATTCTCTAGGGTAACAGGGACTGGGGATGGGACAGGAGTAGATGGGGACGGGGATGGTGCATTATCTTTCTGTTGGGGACCCATGATTCAGAAAACAATCTCAAAAGCCAATTAAAATATTGATGAGATGCAAATACTCTACTTTATGTTGACAATTGTTTGAAACAGCAATTTGGACTATTTTTCCTAAGGATTCAAGAAAAATCACAGAAGTCAAATTGTTGTTTGGGCTGAAAGAAACCTACGGGGTTGTTTAAGACAATCTCTCAATTTACTTTACAGCATATGCAATTATCAATTGTAGTAAAGTGAAAGTAAAGACACACAAACAAAGTGCTAGCAAGGGTTTGCTTTAGAAACTTTCAATATTTCAAAACTACAACACTTTGGGTTTGGTTTGGGCACTTCCTTTCTTTTGAGCTTTGCACAGGGATTTTCCCTTTTTTTTTGCAATGTTTAACTTTGGGCTTTTTCCTCACTTGGCTTTCTTGTGCAATTCTCTCTTGTCTTGCCTCTTACTTGTTGACAAATATTGGCTTTTCTCTAGTGTATTTCTCAATCAAGCTTAATTTTCTTTCTTTGGAGGGGTTTGCTTGATTGTTGTGAGACTACTCCTCACGGCCTACATGAGACATTGCCCACGACCTTTAATTGCACAAGGTTTGTTGTATTTGGAATTTGAAAGTTCTTCGTACACAACACGGCTAAACACTATGTAGTGAGAATTCAATTCACAATTACAAGTTCAAATTGTATATAGTGCAATGTAAGTTCAGAAATTGATCTAAAACAACAATTGGATAGCTTTTTAACAGTGTGGGGCTTAAACAATTCCTAACTTTCAGAATGTATCTAAGTCCAACAAGTATTTTGAAACAATTGAAATCAACAAAAAGATAAAGCTATTAGCATACACCAAGATTTCAAATGAGCTTTAAAAGGTTGTTCTAAACCACACGGGTTTTGGGCAGTTTGTCTTTTTTTTTTTCTTTTTTTTTGTTTTTGATGCAAATGATCTAACTAATGTAACTTATTTGTTTCTAAATGCAATTTATAAAGGCTGATTACTAACAACTAATGGAAATCAGTTTTTGATGCAAAGTAAGCTAACTTGTTTTGTTCTGCTTTTAAGTGATCTATCCTACTTTGTTTTTGTTTGGTTTTTGTTTGTATGATGCAATCAGATTCTAAACTAACTGATACTAGATGCAAGGGTTTATATCCTACTTACCAAACGCATGTCAATAGAAACTACACAGCACACTTACTTAGCTAAAACTACCTTGTTTTGTTCTCAGTTTTCGGTTTTGCTTGTGCTAAACTAAACAACCAACTAAACACTTAAACTATGTTGTAAACTAGTCTAACCAAGCTAAATAAGGCAGCAAACAAAACGTTTAAAACAGATTGCACACAAGTACAAAAGAAAACAGAATTTTAACAACTTGATTACAACTAACTATCAACTAATCTATTTTTGTGTTCAAAGTTTTCTGTTTTAAGGACTTATCTAAACTACCATTTAAACTTCTAGATTAGGACCTAATGAACAATATCTAGGCCAGATTGAACAAGTACAAGCTGGTTACACACGGTTCTAAACTTGAGCTACACAATCAGATTCTAACACACTTAAGTCTAGTCTAAGTTATTTTTGTGGGGGTTTTCGGTTTTGCCACTTAAAACTAAGTTACCAAACTATTGTAAACTATCTAATAAACACTTTAAAACATAAACTAACTACCTAAACTAACAGATTCTACACGGACATAAAACAGTTTACTAAACAGTTTTGGTCAGCATCACTCATATGCAAGTTTAAACAATGTAAACATGAATAGAAGACTAACCAAGTCTCTGATACCAATTGATGAGCCAAACGAAGGCTAGATAAACGTTCCAAGGACTTTGTCTCCTATTCCAAATTGATTTGAACCTCAGCTATGGCAAAGAACATCACAATGACACCCCTTGTATTGTAACCGTTGTTCTTGGCTCAATTTATACCAACACCTCTTCCTCTTTGGTATTCCAACACATCTAAAACCTCATTGAGACCCTAAGATGCTGTAAACCAAAAATGAAGTGAATACTAACAAGTTCTAGGCTATGAACTTGAAAGAAAACTGTTAAGTGGTTTTAACTTCAACTAGAAAGTTGAGAACTCCTTAAAGGAATGTTTGATTGAAATGTTTTCTTGAAATTGTGTTTGAATTGTGTTTACAATCTGATTCCTATGCTATTTATACAAAACGAAAATTACAAGAGTACAAGGTTTAAAGTACAAAGTACAAGACTAAAAATAAGGTGCTTGTTTTTGAACAACTTTGGCTCCAAGAATCTGGTTGCTTTCCGTGCTCTCCATCCTGTTTTCCAGCCTTTTTCTTGATCAATTTGATTGGTTAATACATGGAGCAGCTTGCTTTGGAATGGCCTTTGATTGGTTGCAAGTTGGCTTTGAATTTTCAAAGGATTTAATGTTTCTTCCATGCTTGATTTTCAGCCAAAGTTTTGATTGGATAATGTATTAAGCAGCTTGCTTAGAAATGCCTTTGATTGGTTGTATTTGAGGCTTTGAATATTCAACTCAATTATGCCTTCATCCAGCCGAATTCCTCATGGTTTTTGATTGGATCTTTTGTTGTGCATCTTGCTTGCTTTCCTTCACTTGTTTTTTTGATTGGTTTGTACATTTGCACGACTCCTTCCTATTGGATAATGATGTGAGCAGCTTGTTTCATCCATTCTTAACGTGAAGAACAAATCTGATTTTGACATGAGTGCTTGTCATCACCTTGCTTGTAAGCTACTTGCATTTCACCTCTTTGCTTGGACAAAAATTCAGATTCTAATTGCATTTCCAAGCTACGTACGTGTACCTGAAAGACAAGGCAATAATACAACACAAACTATCCTAAAACAAGGTTAACCAACCAACAATAATAAAAAGAACAACTAAAGATATGTACAACACGTTTTTGATACAATTAGATCAAAGCTTGTATCATATAAACCCAATGGACATCATCTCTGCTTGGTTCATCCTCTTCATGCCTGTAAAGAAATGATTCAACACAATGTAACAATTTCTTAGCCATACTCCTTGTTATGGGACCTGTGTGGGGCATTAAGGTGTCATCGTCAGTGTTTGTATCCACAAGGTTAGGCTGTAGCTCATCACCTTCCCACAAATGATGCCAGATATTAATGCTTTTCAGAACTTTTGCCAGACAGTCACTCAAATTGGTCAAGTGATGCTGCAACAGAATAACCCTCAACCTCACGAGCCGGTCAGAGATGCCCAATATTACTTTGAAAAGTTAAAAAGAGCCAACGTTCCGTCGTTTAAAGGAAAGTCAGATCCGGATGCCGCTGAGAAGTGGCTAGATGAGGTAGAGAACTGCTTTGGACTAATTAGAGCCCCTGAGGAGGTAAAGACTCAGGCAGTCAGACCATTTCTACTAGGAGAGGCCAATCAGTGGTGGAAGGCCAATCTGCAAGATCTACCAAGACCAATTTCCTGGGAGAGGTTTCTCTAGGAATTCAACAAGTTCTACATACCACCCTCCGTCAAATTACAGAAAAGGCATGAGTTTGAGTCTCTAATACAAGAACAAGGAATGACAGTCGCTGACTACGCCAACAAGTTTATAGCTCTGGGAAGATTCCAACCATCCACCATGAATGATGAAGAAACCAAAATGTTAAAATTTGAAAGAGGATTGAACCCTAGAATTCGAACATGGCTGGTCAATGCGAATCCAGCAAATTTTGGTGCACTTCTAGATGCATGCTACCGAATTGAAAGAGATATCATTCGCCGTGATGAGTTCGGCCAGAAAAGAGGAAGGGAAGTGTCTAGGAGCGGAGGGCCCCGCAAATCCGCTAAGCCAAATTCAAGGGGCCCAGGGCGTCAAGGGAAGAATCAGTTCCAGCGCCGTTCCCAAAAGAACCAGTCAAAGAACCAAGGCCAACAATCTGCTATTCCGAGCTGCTCTCACTGCGGTAGATGCCATGTGGGAGAATGTTATTACCTGACGGGGAAATGTTTCGGGTGGGGCAAGGCAGGCCACATCCTTAAGGACTGTCCAGATAAGGGAACCACCTGCTTTGGATGCGGGAAAACAGGACACATGGCCAAGAAATGTCCGGAGAAGGGGGGCCAGCAGCAACAACAACCGCCTAAGCCTCAGCGTCAGCGTACCAATGCAAGAGTTCACGCCATGACTGATGCAGCTGCTGAAGAGGCCAATGACGTGGTGACAAGTATATTTTGAAAATTGTGCAAATTCTTATAAGCACTGTTGTCCTATAGTTGCTTAGTAAGCATTGCATGATTCAGGAGCTATCCTAGTATGTTCAGTACCTGCCAATGTGTTATTTGATAGTGGCGCTAGCCACTCCTTCATATCCAAGAAATTTGCAAAGAATATTGAGCATAACCCAACCTATAGTGATGCACCCTATAGAATCCAAGCAGCTGGGGAACAGGTGCTTGTATCTTAACATGTTTTCAGAAACTGCGAACTTGAGTTTAATAACCATTGGTTTGAAGCCGACCTGATACCCATACCCATGACGGACTTCGATGTGATTCTTGGGATGGATTGGCTTTCCAAGAATTATGTCAACATCGATTCTAGTGAAAAACAAGTTACCTTTAAGGATCGCACACGTAAGGAAGTGACCTTTCAAGGAGGATCGAAGTTACGGAAGTGTCCTAAGTGTAGTATTTGCAAGGAACCACTAGAAGGGGGGTTGAATAGTGGGTGCGGAAAATGTGGTTTTTAAAATAGTTTTAAACCAAAAACCCAACTTCTGAAAACAGTTTCTGTTTTCAGGACCAGTTTTAAAACGTTTTGAAAACTAGGTTGCAGGTCTTCTAAAATTCTGAAATTTGGAGAGAACTTCGCCTTAGATGTTATGAGCATCTCCTAAAAATTTCAGATTTAAATTCAAACTCTAACCCCTTGAAAATTTGTTGGTGGTCAGATTGCGCAAATCTGCTAGAAACGGTAGACTGATTTGAAAAATTAATTCCTATTTGTGCGTAACTCCAAATGCTCTGAAAATTTAAAGAATAACCCCATATAAGCTGTATTTAAATGGGTTGAAATAGTTTTGAAAAATTCTTTTAGGAAGTTAGCCAAATATGATCAAAGTCTCAACCTTTGCAAGCCTTAAAATCAGACTGCACTAGTCTCAGAACTTTGGGCGTTTGATTGACTTATACTTGTTCAAAAGAGTTGAAACTTGTGCCAAATTAACCTTCAGACGTGTGACTATGATTCTGGAAAGTTTCGTAATTTTTGAAAAACGTTTACTATTTTTACAAACGTAATCAAAAAGGATAAACAGTGCTGAAACAGAATATAAGTGCTGAAAGTAAATGACAACAAGAATTTTATACTGGTTCGGTTATAAACAACCTACTCCAGTCTTCGAGGAACACCTTCCTCGGTTCACACTAATAACACAACACAAATACACCTTACCACAGGGTTGATGGAGTTACACACCAACTCCGACCCTTTACAAACCTTGTATGCTGAATACAATGCACACGAACACCACCACCTTGCAAGATTGAAGATTGATCACACCTTTATCAATCTTATACAAAGATAAAGAATGTGTGGTGGTCTAAGATAAGCCTATTCAAGAATATGAATATAAGTACAATAGGCTTTTAGGAAGAAGAAAGAAAGAGAGTGTATAAGAAGAGAGCTAGGCGATTTTTTGCTTCAAGATTGCAATGCTTTTTCTTGTTCTTCTTCCTTCCCTTTTAACATGTTTTGGCCGCCCCCTTATAGGTCCTTCTCCTCTTGAAAATTATCTTCTAAGTCCTTAGGAGAATGTGTGGCATCTTTGTGACATGATCTTGCTTACTTGGCACCTCCTCATTGGATGATCATTTAACTTTTGCTTACTTGTTAGTCATTGATTGGTTGAGTATTGTCATCATTTAATGACTTGGAAAATCTGAGAATTCCACTAAAAACATGTGCCAAAAACAATTACCATAACTTCCAAGATCATCACATAAATTAAGCAAGACAATATTTCTCCAATAAGGGTGAAAAAATCGGCCATTAAGGAACTTGACATGCTGAAATTTCAGCATGTGATACATGGATGTTTATTTCAAATTGTTGCCAAATTTTCTTTGATTTTTCTCTTAAAATAAATCACCAATTAGTAGACAATATTCTCATCAATTTTGGAAATAAAATTGGAGAATAACATGGCCAAGAATTCGGCCTAGATACATTCATACACATGTTGAAATTTTTCAGCATGTGTGATATTCAAGGTATCACAAATTTACTTTCATTTCTTATTCAAATTAATTCCAATTTGTCTTCCAATTTAATTCCATGTTACAAGACACAAAATATAGGCTCATCAATGGTGAAAATCGGCGAGCTCTTAATACACATGCTGAAATTTTCAGCATGTGTTTCAAATGAGATAAAATTCGAAACGTTACCTTTTGTAGCTTCTTCCTTTAAGTCACCAACATTGTATGAATGATTCTTGACCAATAAATATACCAAAAAGGCTCCACATATGCTCCATTTCAGCTGGAATAGGCGTGTATGATATGTATATACATGTGCTGAATTTTATTTTTCCAAACTTTGTAAATTAGTTCACATTTGATAATACACACATGACATATTCAAATCAGCCCTTAATTTAATTTTTTAGAACACTTTAAGATGTATGACATATGTAAAAAGTGTCTAGATACATGTCGTATGATGTGCCAAAAACGTTCCATGTGTTAGGTACGTAGAAAACCGAATTTTTGATGTTTATCAATTACCAGATTTTTCTCTAATTAAATTCTAACTTTTCGCACATGTTATATATATTATGTTACATATAATATACATAATATAAACTTTAATATTCAGCACTTGGCTGGTCTTAAAGTGACGCCATTTACATGTGACAAAATTGAAATTGGAATCTCCACAATTTGGCCTTAATGTGGGGTGATTTGTGTGTGCCAACATGGAATGATTTTATGGCTGGAATTATCATCATACCCACAAAAATTATAAAGATTTTTGAGGTGTAGGGCTGGCCATCTATTTATGGCAAGTACGTGACACGTTGGCGAAGTTTCGGTATTTGCCCGATACGACAATTTTTGGTTTAGAACCTTTTAACGTGTCGTATTTAATTTGTCATCACCATGACTTATATCATATGATATAAGACCTGAATATACTCATAAATATGAGTTAAGTATGATGGTGTGACGTTAACGTACGTACGTAAAATATATAACGTGTCGGTAGTACGTTGGAATACATGTGTATGTGCCTTTTTCAAAAAATCTAAAAATATATATATTTATATATATGCGTGTATATATGTATGATGAGAGAAGGAGGAGACTTTCCTTTCTTAGTCTTGTTGCCATTGTGCCTTGTCCAAATGTTGCTTCCTTTAATGAACTACTTAGTTTAATTAACTAAGTACTTGACTTAATCAACTAGTTTAGTTCATTAATGGTGGCACCTGAAAATAGTATAAACACAACAAATGTTTGCCATTTGATGTAAGCTTTAACGCTTCATGGCTCGTTAGTATGACAACATTATATATGAACTATATAAGTCAAGTTATATGCAATATATCATGCACATTTATGTCATGCACGTTTTTATGCACATTTAAATCATATATTTTGAAATCACTCAAACCCCTTTTTCTCTACAATCTCCCCCTTTTGATGGTTTTCAAAATAACCTACTTTCATGATTTAAATCCTATCGCTCCCCCTTCAATCATGCATAAATTCAAAATTTGAATTTTAAATTTCAAATCCGCTCCCCCTTGATTTATGCAATCAGTATCTCTCTCCCCCTTAAATCATGCTTTCTCTCCCCCTTTATTTTGGAAAGTCAATCAAAAACGCATGTAAAGATGAAAAGAAAATCATGCATTTTGAATAATCTCAAAGGTGCGTTCTTAAGGGTTATTTATTCAACCCTTTGAGAATGTCCCTTTTGGTACCCAAATTTGAAAGGTGAGAAAGGTGATGAGAACGCAACATAATATATGTTAGGGGCAAATGCGTTTGGCCTTTGGCTAAGAATCCTATCATGCATATAGTATAGTTTCTGTTTTTGATATGCATTTCGGTTTGCATGCATGGGACGTGATCTAGATGCATTTTTGTGATATGAGTGTCGCATATGCATCACTTGTTTCTTCTCATATCTATGTGGCACATAATTATATTTTGCATGATGTGAAGAAGAAGCACGATGAGATGTCATAGGAAAATGTCTAGGCGTCTTCTTAGATGCCACATATGTCTCTGAAGCATCTATTTTCTTAGATGGAATGAATTTGGTTGGTTTATTTAGTGACTTACTTTTCTCAACGTATCCTATTCCGGTTTTGTCACTATCATGCTTTTGTGAAGAAATGATGTGATCTAGCATGTTTGTTCCCGTGTTTAATTGTTTCATCATTTTCTCTAAATCCGTATTCCTTGATTTCAAGTTTGAAATCTCAGATTTCATTTCAGTGTTCTCGGATATCAATGATGAAATTTCAGACCTTAATGAGGTTATGATGCAAGACGACTCTTCTTTTGAATCGTTTAATTGAGACACAAGATTTGTGTTAGAAGATTCTAACAATTTCTTGTCTTCAATTAACCGTTTCTTTTGTTTTGCAAGAGTTCTAGCAAACTTATGTAATTCAAGATATTCAACATATAAATCATCATAAGATAGTTCAGAATCCGAGTCAGAATCAGAATTTACCTCATTTCCAAATAGTGGAGGCATTTGGCTTGACATATCTTTTTCCTCAATTTTGTGGCTAGTGGTTGCCATCTCACACAGATCATTGGATCTTCTTGTTGTGAGTGTTCCTGCACTCTGGTACCAATTGTAGGATCTGCAAGGCACCACTAGAGGGGGGGGGGGTTTGAATAGTGGGTGCAGAAAATCTGGTTTTTAAAATAGTTTTAAACCAAAAACCCAACTTCTGAAAACAGTTTCTGTTTTCAAGACCAGTTTTAAAACGTTTTGAAAACTAGGTTGCAGGTCTTCAAAAATTCTGAACTTTGGAGAGAACTTAGCTTCAGATGTTATGAGTATCTCCTAAAAATTTCAGATTTAAATTCAACCTCTAACCCCTTGAAAATTTGTTAGTGGTCAAATTGTGCAAATCTGCCAGAAACGGTAGACTGATTTGAAAAATTAATTTCTATTTGTGCATAACTTCAAATGCTCTGAAAATTTAAAAACTAACCCATTATAAGATTTATTTAAATGGTTTGAAACAGTTTTGAAAAATGCTTTTGGGAAGTTAGTCAAATACGATCAAAGTCTCAACCTTTGCAAGCCTACAAATCAGACTGCACTAGTCTCAGAACTTTTGACGTTTGATTGACTTATACTTGTCCAAAAGGGTTGAAACTTGTGCCAAATTAACCTTAAGACGTATGACTATGATTCTGGAAAGTTTCGTAATTTTTGAAAAACGTTTACTATTTTTACGAATGTAATCAAAAAGGATAAACAGTGCTGAAACAGAATATAAATGCTGAAAGTAAATGACACCAAGAATTTTATACTGGTTCGGTTATAAACAACCTACTCCAGTCTTCGAGGAACACCTTCCTCGGTTCACACTAATCACACAACACAAATACACCTTACCACAGGGTTGATGGAGTTACACACCAACTCCAACCCTTTACAAACCTTGTATGTTGAATACAATGCACACGAACACCACCACCTTGCGAGATTGAAGATTGATCACACCTTGATCAATCTTTTACAAAGATAAAGAATGTGTGGTGTTCTAAGATAAGCCTATTCAAGAATATGAATATAAGTACAATAGGCTTTTAGGAAGAAGAAAGAAAGAGATGTTGAGAAAAAGGGGTTTGAGTGATTTCAAAATGCATGATTTAAATAACGTGTTACAAAGAAATGCATGACATATTTTATGACATAACACGTTGTTGCATGAAAGTTGCTAGTTCATATATAATGTTGTCGTGCTAACGAGCCATGAAGCTTCAAGGCTTACATCAAATGGCAACATTTGTTGTGTTTGAACTATTTTCAGGTGCCACCATTAATGAACTAAACTAGTTCTTTAAGTGAAGTACTTAGTTAATTAAACTAAGTAGTTCATTAAAGAAAGCAACATTTGGACAAGGCACAAAGGCAATAAGACTAAGAAAGGAAAGTCTCCTCCTCCTTCAACCATATATATACACGCCTACATATATAAAAATACATATATTTTCAGATTTTTTGAAAAAGGCACATACACATGTTCCAACGTACTACCGACACGTTATATATTTTACGTACGTACGTTAACGTCACACCACCATACTTAAATCATATTTATGAGTATGTTCAGGTCTTATATCAAATGATATAAGTCATGGTGATGACAAATTAAATACGACACGTTAAAAGGTTCTAAACCGAAAATTGTCGTATCGGGCGAATACCAAAACTTCGCCAACGTTTCACGTACTTGACATAAATAGATGGCCAGCCCCTACACCTCAACAATACTTATTATTTTCGTGCATATGATGATATTTTCAGCCATAAAATCATTCCATGTTGGCACACACAAATCACCCCACATTAAGGCCAAATTGTGGAGATTCCAATTTTAATTTTGTCACATGTTAATGGCGCCACTTTAGACCAGCTAAGTGCTGAGAATTAAAGTTTATATTATATATATTATGTGTAACATAATGCATATAACATGTGCAAAAAGTTGGAATTTAATTAGAGAAAAATCGGGTAATCGATAAACATCGAAAATTCGGTTTTCTACGTACACAACACATGGAACATTTTTGGCACATCATACGACACGTATCTAGACACTTTTTACATATGTCATACATCTTAAAGTGTTCTAGAAAATTAAATTAAGGACTGATTGGAATATAACATGTGTGTATTATTAAATGTGTACTATTTTACAAAGTTGACAAAAATAAAATTCAGCACATGTATATACATATTATACACGCCTATTCCAGCTGAGATGGAGCCTTGTGGAGCCTTGTTAGCATATTGATTGGTCAAGAATCAAGCATACAATGTTGATGACATAAATGAAGAAGCCACACAGGGTAACAATTCAAATTTTATCTCATTTGTAACACATGCTGAAAATTTCAGCATGTGCTAATAGGCTGGCTGAATTTTGAAGCTTAATGAGGCATATTTTATCATCTTGAATTAAGTGGATTAATTGGGAGATAGTGTAGCGCCCCGCACCCGGCCTCGTCTGGATACGGTGCACCCGCCGTACTTCACTGAGGAGAGTACAAGGCGTCATGCATAACGTGCGAACATCCATAACATAAGTCGTGGACTCCCATGCTATCATTCAACATGGTAGTAAAATTTAGGCAGAATTAAAACTTTTCAAATCAAACATGCATCACTAATTTACTGAGTTCCCAAAAGTAGTAGTCCCACAAAATAACATAACCGAAATCCAGAGAGATTAAACATAGTCATAATACAAATCGTCTTGGCAGCACAAAAGTCCTTAAGCTTAGCTCCCTTCATACTCCTCGCCTATGGATAAGGTACTCTCGGCTCGTCCTCGATCCATTCTATCTTGGCGTTATCCGGCTCTGGGGAAAAATAAAGTGTGAGTGATAAAAATCACCCAGCAAGAATACAATAAACTACCATGAAATCGTAAAGAATCATAACATGAATGTATTACCCCAAAAACCTCAAATAATCGTAATTCATACCTGCTCTTAAATCATGAGCTTGCTTGACGTTCGGCTTAAGCATGTTTTTAGGTAATGCTATACCAATAGTAACTTATAAACATTAATTGTAACATGCAACATGTCCTCATGATCGTGAGTTATGCAATATGCAATGCATGATATCATGTCATGCCATGTCAAAACATCATTTTGGTCCCATACAATAACGTGTCATAAAAACAGAGTGTCAGATCAATTAACCCCGGATCTGAGCGGGTCCAGAAAAGATATCAGACCAATTAACCCTGGGCCTGAACGGGTCCAGAACAGATATCAGATCAATTAACCCCGGATCTGAGCGGGTCCAGAACAGATATCAGATCAATTAACCCCGGATCTGAGCAGGTCCAGAACATATCATGTCATCAGACCAATTAACCCCGGGTCTGGAGTCGGGTTAGTCGCATGCTTGGCCGGCAAAGGAATCATGAAGCTTTCTTTAAAAACATGGGACCGTAAAAACTTTTCATGCATAACGAAAACATAGTCGCTTGTAAAACTTGCTTGCATCATTAAAATCCATGAAAATCAGTTTCATGATCATGCATGATACATGCCGTGATATGATATGCAAGCCATGACATGAGTAATCGTATGCATTCATTATAACAGATCAACATACATGAATTTGGAAGCTAAATATTTCCAAGACTTTTTCATATTCATAGGGTGGTTAAGCTAACCAATTAGGTCCATTTCCATAATTATTTTGTCACAAATATGTTTGATGGGATCTTAGATACATGCCATAAAATTTCAGATTATTTCAATAACCGTAAAGGGGCTTATTTACTTACTTTCCGAACTGGGTTAGGTGCTGAAGCTGAGCTGACAGATTTTACTAAAAATTCAATTGCAGCGAATCCGCATTTCTTTTTCCAGAAATTCCAACTCCTCCAAGTCATAAACATGTGGAACTAGTATCCTACCGAAATTTAGCACATTCGCGTATCTCTAAGTCCCCTTTCTGAGGCTGGAAAGTCGTTACTAATTTCAGGTTGGCTCCAGTAATTTCAGTTGAGCAGTTTTACCAAATAATTCATTAAACATAATCCAGAACTTATTTTATCAAGATTTCAGCTGGTGTGTCCACTAAACTTATAGGATTATTACCATGCCAAAAATTAGCTTTATTGGTCATCTACAAGGTCTCTTTTCAAGTCAGTGAAAAGAGGTCACTATTCTGCTCAATTCCCGTTTTTCAGGTCTGACCAGTCTTACCAAATATTTTATTCAAAATTAACCATAGCTCATTTTACCAAACTTCCAGCTGGAATCTCTACTACACTCATGGGGATAGGTTTGTGCCAACAATCAGATTTATTGAAGGTTCACAAGGTCCTCTTTTAATACGTTGAAGTCAATAGTCAATTCTGCCCAGCTCCAGAATTTGTTACTGGCGTAGTTTTACCGCATAATTTCTTAAAAATAATCCTTAGCTTATTTTGACGGAATTCCAACTGTCACTTGTGCTACATTCATAAGACTAACTTTGTACTAAAAATTAGCTTCATTGAAGGTCTGTAAGGTCAGTTCTTAAACCATCTAAAACGTCACTCTATTCTGTCCAGTTTCAGAATTTCCAGCCTGAGCAGTTTCACCAAAACATTTATTAAAAATAATCCATAACTTATTTTACCACAATTCCAACTCTCACATTTTCTAAACACATAGGACTAACATCATACCAAAAACCAATTTGATAGCACGTCAGTAAGGTTTAGTTTGAGGTCACACAACTCACTGTCCAATTTTGTCCAGCTCCAGTGGTTTGACATTTTACCCTCTTTTCATGTCAAGTGACCACTAATTATCTTGTGCTTATGAAATAACTTATTAGTCATCACATACACCTTTTTCCTATGAATGTCCAGATTTCACTCCTCTTTTTGAGTCCTCTTTGCACCATGTCAAAACAGTGGGTAGTTTGTTCACAACCACTAGCATACTTGCTCACAAAAGATGTTCTTTCTTGGATTCACCTCACCTTCGTCTTCATTCTTTAGGCCGAAATTTAGGTGATATCAAGAACACATTTTCACAACACTTATTTAAGCATGCAACACATTCAAGTATCATTTTATTCCAATCTTACCCAAACAACCTCATAAAACTCACATTTAACACATGCATGCTTTCTTATGTCTTCACAAGTTTCATCCAAGAGTTAATCTAGCATAGACTTACTTGGGTGGACCTTAATTCATCTTAAGACAGCCCCATTTCACATTGCATGTAAGAAAAGATTGTATCTTTGAAGGAATTAGTCACATGCAAGATAATGTTCTTAAGAAATCACTAAGGTACAATCATGAACTTAGTGTTTTCTTCTAAAGTTCACATCTTAGGAACATCTAGCCATTCAAGTCACTAATTCTTTAAATAAATCATGAGAGATCATTGTATACTTGCCTCTTGGGTCTTGAAATGGAAGATTATAAAAAGAATTCCGTAGAAGTTTGAGTCTTGGCCTTGCATGTTGAAGAATCTCCACCGTGCAAGTATTCTTTAATTTTCTTTAGGCCTTCAAACTACCACCTTTGTTAAACTTTTAAACTCTCCTCCAACTTGTGGTTTGCCCTATCTCATGTCCATTATCTTTATCCTTTCACGATGTCTCACCCACGATCGTAGAGTACTCTTGATGGACAAGAGGAGCAACTTGAAAGTCATCTAATGAAGCTCATCCCAACATTCTATGGTTTTCAAGGCTTGGTGGTTTTCATTGGGGAGTGTTCGATTTCTACATTCAAAGGAGAGGAAAGGAAGTTGTTTTCTTTTGGGAAAAAGAATGATGTAATAACAGAGAGTGGAGGAGAGTGCACCACTGAAATGTCTTGTTCTCTCTGGCTATATAGACGTTTAAAGGGTGAAAAATGATAAAAGTCCTCATTCTTCTTAAAGGATGATAGAGATAAAGGCTTTATGTCCACTTAACATAGGTAGTTGGGTAAAGGCTATAAAAGAAGAAAAGGAAAAAAACAATTCTCTTTCCTAGAGAAAGGAAGTAGGCGTGCATAAGAGGTGGGAGGGAATTGGGTGGTTCCCTTTAAAGTAGAATAATTGTTTTATTCCCTTTTAACTAAAAGAGAAAAGAGTTGTCTTCACTCTTGAATTTCCTAATTTCTGCCAGCTAGGTAAACGATTGGATAGCAACTCTTATATATACTTTTTTTATCAAGATGTAAGACAATTTACTATATATGCAAATCATATTGTATTTGTTGTTTCCTTGTCCGCAAAATAGTTGTATTGCCTCGAACTTAATTTGTTGCGTATACTATTCTGTTTCTTATTTTTATTTTGCTTAACCGAAAGGAACATGAGTTGTAACATTCTTCGATTCTCTTTGTGAACTAGCTCAAGGATACGGGTCGTAACATTCTTCCCCCATTATAAAAAGTTTCGTCCTCAAAACTTTTGTACTCAGTTGAAATTTGCTGCTTAGTATCATTCTATTGAATTTACCCCTTCATCCTTTAGTCCTACTTGTTAGCCACAATGTCACATAGCTAAAAATGGTCATTCTCATATTATAAAGTCATTGTTATATATATATGGTGACGAAACCAAGCAAGCCCACAAATACCAACGTCATGACTAGTTTCACTTTTAACCTCTATAGCACAACTTGGAACACATAAGCTTCACTTAACACTCGATATTCAAACTTTCCAGCCATAAACATTATAAAAAAAATATAGGTCTGAGACTTGCTCCTAAATAAGGAAAAATAAACACCATCCATTTCCTAAAAAATACCTCTATGATGGCCGAAACACACACACCCAAACATACCCATCCACAACACAAGATTTAAGACTATTCTCAACATAGTTCATCAAGAGTGCTTAGACCATCATTCTTGTGGAACCTAATTCCATATCTTAGCATCCATTAACACCTTCAAATGTCTTCTAGGGCTGGTTTTCAAGAGACCCAAAAACAGTCCACTTATCTTGTCATTTTGGCCATTTGAAGCATCTTGGAACATGCAACATACTATATTCATACTTTTCCTTGCTATGTTACCATGGCAGCCCAAATATACAATTTATGTAACACATTTCATGCTAAAAATAGGGGTCTTGACATATCCATCAAGTAACATGAGCCGAGGAGTAACCCTTCACGTTTCAGTTGTGCTACTCTAGTCACCTTCTTTGCCCATGCTATTACGGACTATGTAGAAATCTTTCCTAAGGTGACATGATCATGACATGACACATAAAACATGATTTCTATAATCATGACTTGCTTTTCATAGCTTGCCTAATATGGCATCTCCATATCGTGAAAACCGGTCAAATGAGGGTACCTTAATTCCAGACTATGAATCATGCGCTCTCCTTCGAGAAACATCCTTACTATATCCATGTGTTAGCTATAAAATTGTTTCCATCGGCATTAGGAATTTCTTCCCTAAAATACATATATGATGACTCGTACCTTAGTCTGAGAATGTACTCTTATAGGATGGTGAACCCCAATCTTTCGCCAAGTCCTACCCAACTCATCCGTTTTGTCGATATGCTATTCTTGTAATAATCAAACTAGAACCGAAGTTCTTTCTTGGAATTTTATGACATTTCGAGGTGTTCTTGTTCCTTACCAAATCTATGTTTTCTTTTCCCAAGCATAAGGGTATTCTCGTTTGCTTTGTCCTCATAGTTTATTTAGATTATTATGCTATGCGAGATTCCGTCACATCATATCGTTACTGCTAGAGTGTGTTAGAAAATCCCAACTTATACTTCCTCCATCCTATTCTGGTAGTACCATAAACATCGTTTCTAACGGAATTCTCCTTTCGCTTCTCCAATTTATATTAGTCAAGGAAGGAATTTAACCAATTTATCGAATTGCCCTTGAGATACTGAATCCTTAAAGTCTATAACGTATCAGGACATTTGTCAATCCGAATGGTTTCGGGATGTCTATAATGCACCCTATACATTGTTCACGTATCTCCTCAATCTTAATTCTTTGGTTGGAAATATCCAATTTTGAATTAGTTTTGTTAACACTTGTGTTTCCCAAAGTGGTCAAACAAATCATTGATCCCAGGCAACCGGTATTTATCTTTCATTGAAATGTTATTGAGCTCCGACTGTTAATAGCAATTTGGTAACATATTCTAGTTTTCATGCTTTAGTTGTGTTACTCTAGTTGTTTTCTTTTCTCAAACGTTACTGGCTTTGTAGAAATCTTTCCTAGGGTTCTTCATCGCATTGTTCTAATGACCATTTATACTTGGCTAAGAGACAAAATAGAACATAGGTACTTCATATTTAAATTGGGCAGTTAGGCGTACCTGTTACGGGTTTGATGTTTCAGGAATTTCTGCATCTGGCACTCTTTGATCTAGGTTAGTGTTCTTGGTTGTCTCTTTATTGGGCCTATAGGCATACGGCTGTCACCTCTTTCTTCGTTCCTTATTACTTTCGCTAAGTCTTTTACTCCGCCCTTCTGTTATCTTACTATCACGTTCTGCTCGATAGCAGTCCTCCACTAATTCGTCAAAAGTTCTTGAATACGCCTTAACTAGCCGAATCTTGATCTGTAAATCTAAGTCGCGCATAAACCTGATCACCGTATATTTTTCGTCCTCCAAGACCAAAGGAATGTATCGACTCAAAATGGCAAACCGATGCGTGTATTCTGAAATGGTGGTGCCTGGCCCTTGTCCCAATGTGTCAAATTCTTCAATCCTTCTCGTGATTACGTCCTGAGAGGGGAAGGTTTGCAAAACTCTTCTAGAAATTTTGTCCAGGTTACTGGTCGGGGCAGTGGCTGGATACAAGTCCTCCACCACTGGCTGACCTTACCAATTAGAAAGGGCCGGATAATTCGTGCCCTTATTTCATCTGGCACTCGTATCAATAAGAGGCTGCTTTCAACTTCGTTTAACCATCTTTCAGCCTCCTCTGGGTTAGACTCTCCACCAAATCTGGGAATATGTGTTGGACCGTGCACCTGCAATAAACACCACTAGAGGGGGGGTGAATAGTGGTTAGCGGAAATTACACTACTACCCTTTGTTAAAATCCCCTTTGAAAACAGAATCTGAAACCACCTCAGATTCAGAACCCGTTTTTCAAAAATTCACAAATAATTGTACACAACTCCAAAAATTTTGAAAATCTCCAGAATTAAAATTCAATGAGTTAACAAGTCTCTGTCCAAAAACCAGATAAAAATAAGATCGTTTGACCTTTCAAACAAATAAAAAGATTCAGATGGTCAATCTGGACAGAATTGGACAGAATGTTGCTGATTTTGAAAAACGTATTTCTCTTTGAATACTCAACCAAAAAGGTTTATCTTTATATCAAAACACTCCTTAGGATGTGTAGATAAAGTTTCCAAAAGGCCCCGACCTTAAACAATTCTTGAAAAATACAGAATTTAAGTTTTCTCAAAACTGGTCAGATTGCAGCCAGATTGGAGCAGTTATCTTGCAAAGACTGAAAGACTAACTTTCCCTTGCTCAAATCAAGTGATTCTTGTTGCAAATGAAAGCTAACAGTCTGAGGTATAACTCCACCAAAAATCACGAATTTTAAAAAATTTTAGCTATTTTTTCAAATTGTGAGAAGTTGTGTGAAAACTGCAGTCAAAAACGGGCAGAAAACAGAAATAAAGAAACAAGAGAAGAACACCGAGAATTTATCCTGGTTCGGTCAATGTGACCTACTCCAGTCCCAAGGAACACCTTTCCTTGGATTTCACTACGGTATGAACCAAATTACAGCAAGAACCAAGCTTGATCCTTGGGTTAAACACCAACCCTATTCAAGACTTGGATGAACACCTTTATGCAACTCTTGGTTGCAACACCTCTATCACCTATTGATGTAGCCTTATAGATTTGGCTAATCAATCTTACAAATAAAACACAAGAAGGTGTGTATAGTGTAGCTGGACAACAACTAGAAATAGAACACCTTAGCTACACAAAGTATGAACGAAAATATGAGAAGAGAATAGCAAGACAACAATCTTCAATTTTTGCTTTCAAGTGTGTGTCTTCTCTTCTTCACCTTGCCTTCTATTTATAGAGTGAATTGATGACATATTCCCTCCAACTTTTAGACCATGTGATGGCTGAGAATTTTGAATTAAAACACCTCCATAATCATCTCCAACAACCTTGTCTCCATTAACTTCAAATTTGAAATTTCAAGTTGACAACTTTTGTCAACTAGCTTGTTTTTGAATTTGTCCACTTGCCCAAAAGTCATAAAATGAGTATACCACCTTCTCCACCTGTTTATGGACGTTTTTGATGTTGTATGTATGTATACCAACTCATATTTTGTGAATAAAAAATAATGAATAAGTGTTGACAAGATTATGTCAACATATAACACCAAAATTCATACTTTCTTCTCCTTTACATATTGTGATGAATCTTGCACCAAAGACACCTTGTAATCTCTAAAAGATGATGATTAATATCCTCTTATAACATATATAAGAGGGTCTTCAAGAAAAAATAGAATGTGACATCTCAAATCGTCACATATCCAGCTATAGTCAATAATATCATCGGTTGAGAGAATAAGATATAAGATCACCATATAATCTTCAAAATAATAATAACACAGCTCCAGAATGAAGATAATAATATGCTCAAGAGATTCCTTGAGTGAAAATACCAAAAATACCCTTGGGGGTAAAATGACCAAAATACCCCTGGTGTGAGAAAACTCCAGAAATGCCCCCGATGGTCAAAAATAATCACAATACCACCTTTGTCATGATAACCAAGATAATAATATGCACTTGAAATATTTTTCACCATATGATGTTCCTACAAAACTTAAAATACCAATTTTGCCCTTTTTGGTAAGTTGTAGAAACTTCCAAGGCACGTTAGTCACAAGACAATAATAATCACCAAAAACACATAATAAGCACATAATGAGCACATATAAATCATGTACAAATGAAAACAGCCATTTTATCATATTTTAGAAAATTATTTCTAAAAACTATAGACATCGATCGATCGAAGTACCTCAGCTTCATAGATCGATGTCTCACATAAAGGTTCAGGTTTTGTCTCTGACCTACATCGATTGATCGAAGTGAGAGTTTGATGTACATTGATCGATCGATGTGTCTTAGGTTTAGAGATCGATGTCTCACAGAAAGGTCTTAAACTTTTCTGCCTTACATAGATCGATCGATGTGAGAGATCTATGTACATAGATCGATCGATGTGCAACAACCTGAGACTTAATTTTGCTTATACTCTTACCTTGTATGTATCCATTCAAGAACGCACTCTTGACATCCATTTGGAAGAGCTTAATTTTGCTTATACTTGCAATCGCAAGTAACAATCTAATTGCTTCTAGTCGTGCAACGGGTGCAAAGGTTTCTTCATAATCTATTCCTTCTTATTGATTATAACCTTGTGCGACTAGTCTAGCCTTATTCCTTGTAATATTTCCTTGTTCATCCATTTTATTCCTGTAAACCCATTTAGTTCCTATGATAGACTTGTCTTCAGGTTTAGGTACTAAGTCCCACACGTTGTTCCTTGTGAATTGATTTAATTCCTCATGCATAGCATCTATCCATGATATGTCACCTAAGGCTTCCTTTACGTTCTTAGGTTCTAATTCTGAGATTATGCTATGTCCTTCAAGTTGACTTATGTTTCTACGTGTTCTAACCCCAACACTTGGATCACAAATGATTAGCTCTTTAGGGTGTTTATGTTTATCTTCTATAAGCCACCAATTCCTAAGTTGACTAGGTTCACCTTCTTCTAGTTCAAATGTTTCATTCGTGTGAACATTTTCATATACAATTGGAACATCCTGTAAGTTAGATAGATTATCTTCCAATTGTAAAATTTCTTGATTTATTTCACCTAAAGGTTCATGCACATTTTGTTCAGGGGAAGTTGGTTCTAGATGATCATGAACAGGCTCAAGTAATATATCATCATCATCAAACATATTTTTAACATTATTCTCTTGTTTCTTTTTATCACTTACATCAAAATATGCATTCTCATTGAATTTCACATGTATAGATTCAATTATTTTTCTAGATGCATGATTATAACACCTATATGCCTTTGAGTTAGTTGAATATCCAACAAATATGCATTCAATAGACTTTTGTTCAAATTTATCTAGATTATCTTTGGTATTAAGTACAAAACATTTACACCCAAATACTCTAAGATAATCTACCTTAGGTTGTCTATTATTCAATAACTCATATGGTGTTTTATTTAATTTCTTTCTAATAGAAAGCCTATTTATTATATAACATGCACAACTAACAGCTTCAGCCCACAAATATCTAGGTACTTTGTTTTCACACAACATAGTTCTAGCTATTTCTTGTAGTGTTCTATTTTTACGTTCAACAACTCCATTAAGTTGTGGTGTTCTTGGTGGTGAGAATTCATGTTTTATTCCATGTAATTCACAAAACTTAATTATGTCTTTGTTTTTAAATTCTCCACCTCTATCACTTCTAATTCTTTTAACATTTTCTTCATAAAGATTTTCAAGTTGCTTAATAAGATTTTCGATTACCAATGGAGCATCGTCTTTGTGTGTTAAGAACAATGTCCATGTGTATCGTGAGTAATCATCTACTATGACACATACATAGTAGTGTCCACCTAGACTTCTTGTCCTACTTGGACCAAATAAGTCTAAGTGAAGCAGTTCTAGTACATGACTAGTACTCACTTCATGTTTTGATTTCATTGTCTCTTTTATATGTTTTCCTTTAATACATGTTTCACATAATTGAAAATTATGTAAGTCTAACTTAGGCATTCCTCTAATTAGATTCTTCTTAGATAATCTTTCTATGGTTGAAATTCCTATATGGCCTAATCTTCTATGCCATAAATTTACATCTAAGTCATGTGATATTAGACACTTAACCTTAGCATCTAACATGTTATCTAAGGTAAGAGTATAAATATTTCCATCTCTATTTCCTTTTAAGACCGTTTCTCCTTTTTCATTTATTATATCACAAGAATTGGAAAGAAAGGAGACATTATAACCACAATCTATAAGTTGAGAAATACTAAGTAAATTATAAGATAGATTGCTTACTAACAACACATTTCGTATTTGAAATGTGTTATAGTCCCCAATTGTTCCTTTTCCAACAACTTGTCCTTTGTTGTTGTCACCGAATGTTACTTTTCCTCCATCCTTGATGTGTTCCAATTCGATGAATAGTTTGGGGTTCCCCGTCATATGCCTCGAACATCCACTATTTAAAAACCATTTGGTTTTTAGATTCTTTGACTTTGCCTCCTTCTTGCATTCCTTGCGTTTATCCTACAATGGAGACAAAGTTTTAGGTACCCTTTATTTGGGTCCTTGAATGTTAGGGCACTATTCTTGTTTAGATATCCCTTAGGTATCCAAACTTGAATATACCTTTTAGGCACATTTTTAGCATTGTTATAATTTGGAAAATAAGAAAAATCAGTATATACATGATTATTCCACATAAGTGAAGATACATTGTTATACATATTGTGCCATGGTTGATAATCATTATAGGATGACCGAATTTTATAATGTGCATAAGGCATGCGATTTTGTTTCTTATATGGCGCTATATAAGTGTGTTTGTAGGCATTTCTATAGGACTTATAAGAGTGTTGCCTATATTTAGGTTCATAATAAGTTGTATGCATTTTATTCGGTCTAGTTGCATTTGTATACATGTAGGCATAATTTCTAGATTGTCTAGATGCAAAGTTTGGCCTAGATGTATAGTTATGCGTGTGTGTTTTTATGGGTGCATGCTGCATTTTTATCTTTGAATAAGAAGAAGAAGGAGTAGAAGAAGATTTAGCAGACAAGTTTGTTTTTATAACTTTATAAGGTTGTTTCGTAGTTGATGATACAAACTTAGTCTTTTTATCTAATTTTTCATCTTCTTCTTTATATCCCAATCCAGTTTTATCATTTCCATACTTTTGTGATGATATAAGTGTATCTAACATATTTGCACCAGATTTAAATTGTTCTATCATTTTTTCTAAGGTAAATTTAGAAGACTTCAGTTGTACTATTTCATTTTCACAACTTTCTAACTTGGATTTTAATATTTTATTTTCCATTTGTAACTTTTGTTCATCTTTCCTATATGATTCAATTTTATTCTCTAAACAATTAAGAGTATTAGTAGACTCTTGTTTAAGAGATTCTAGTTGATCGGAGAATTCCAAGTTGGACGTCTTCAACTTGTCATTTTCTTCAACTAGTTTCTTCTTTTCTTTAGAGAGCCTCTTACAGTGAGCATGCATTCTTAAGAATTCTTCATACATTTCATTAAATGTCATGTCACTATCGGAATCAGTATCAGAAGAAGAACATACCTCGTTGGATACGAAGCAGACTTGAGCTTCCTCAGTTTCGGATTCTGAGTCGGATGAGTCGCTCCATGTGCTCACCTTCATTGCTCGTTTCCCTTTTCTTGCCTTAGACTCTTTTGCCTTTGTCGTTTGAGCCTCCTTATCCTTGGCTTGTTTATTATTGTTGTTATTGTTATTATTTTTCTTCGTGGGACAGTCATATGAAATATGTCCTTTTTGACTGCATTCATAACACTTTAATTCTTTATTATACCATTTGTTTGTGTTATTCTTCCTAGGTTGAGAAGAAGAAGAAGAAAAGGAAGAATTACGTTGTCTATTCCTATTTGGACGTTTGAAAAACTTTCTAAGTTTTCTAGCTATCAATATCAAGTCATCATCTAATTCAGTATCACTATTACTATCATCGTTACTAGCATGTGTTTCGATTGTTTTGAAAGCTATTGACTTACCGGATGACTTAGACGATTCAGACTTTCGTTGGTTTAATTTAACCTCGTAAACTTTAAGAGACCCGATCAATTCATCCATCTTAGTGATTGACTTTGTCTCCTCGATTGCAGTCACCTTTGGATCCCATTCACCAGGGAGGCTTCGTAACACCTTTTGAACCTTTTCACTGTTCGAAAATGACTTTCCTAAAGCTTCAAGGGCATTGAAAATATTAGTAATCCTCAAATCCATAGATGTTATGGATTCGTTTGGCAACATTTTGAAAGTCTCTAATTCAGTCATAAGCATGTTTATTTTTGACTCTTTAACACCACTAGTACCTTCATGCTTTAATACAAGTGATTTCCACATGTCGTGTGCACTTGTGCAATTTGACACATATCCTGCTTCAGAAGTTGTAAGTCCATTCAAAAGTAATTGCATAGCTTTAGCATTCATGGACATTTTCTTTTTATCATCTGATGACCATTCACTTTTACATTTCTCTACTTCTTGTGTAACTTCATTAACTTTTTCAATTTTCGTTGGAATGTACGGCCCATCTTCAACTATAGACCATAAATCAATGTCTATAGCCATTAAGAATAGCCTCATCCTCAGTTTCCAATGAACAAAATTATTACTGTCAAAAAGAGGAGGGCGTTGGGTAGACATAGCTTCCATTTCACCTTTGTGAGAAACAATAGCCATAGTATGTACCTTGGATTTGAGACAAGTAGTATATAGTGAATCGTTGTTTCTTGGCCTTGTATGGTGTTGAATCTTGCTTCTTTTTAGTGGTGTTGGCCTTGCTCTGATACCAAATGTTGGACCGTGCACCTGCAATAAACACCACTAGAGGGGGGGTGAATAGTGGTTAGCGGAAATTACACTACTACCCTTTGTTAAAATCCCCTTTGAAAACAGAATCTGAAACCACCTCAGATTCAGAACCTGTTTTTCAAAAATTCACAAATAATTGTACACAACTCCAAAAATTATGAAAATCTCCAGAATTAAAATTCAATGAGTTAACAAGACTATGTCCAAAAACCAGATAAAAATAAGATCGTTTGACCTTTCAAACAAATAAAAAGATTCAGATGGTCAATCTGGACAGAATTAGACAGAATGTTGCTGATTTTGAAAAACGTATTTCTCTTTGAATACTCAACCAAAAAGGTTGATCTTTATATCAAAACACTCCTTAGGATGTGTAGATAAAGTTTACAAAAGGCACCGACCTTAAACAATTCTTGAAAAATACAGAATTTAAGTTTTCTCAAAACTGGTCAGATTGCAGCCAGATTGGAGCAGTTATCTTGCAAAGACTTAAAGACTAACTTTCCCTTGCTCAAATCAAGTGATTCTTGTTGCAAATGAAAGCTAACAGTCTGAAGTATAACTCCACCAAAAATCACGAATTTTGAAAATTTTTAGCTATTTTTTCAAATTGTGAGAAGTTGTGTGAAAACTGCAGTCAAAAACGGGCAGAAAACAGAAATAAAGAAACAAGAGAAGAACACCGAGAATTTATCCTGGTTCGGTCAATGTGACCTACTCCAGTCTCAAGGAACACCTTTCCTTGGATTTCACTACGGTATGAACCAAATTACAGCAAGAACCAAGCTTGATCCTTGGGTTAAACACCAACCCTATTCAAGACTTGGATGAACACCTTTATGCAACTCTTGGTTGCAACACCTCTATCACCTATTGATGTAGCCTTATAGATTTGGCTAATCAATCTTACAAATAAAACACAAGAAGGTGTGTATAGTGTAGCTGGACAACAACTAGAAATAGAACACCTTAGCTACACAAAGTATGAACGAAAATATGAGAAGAGAATAGCAAGACAACAATCTTCAATTTTTGCTTTCAAGTGTGTGTCTTCTCTTCTTCACCTTGCCTTCTATTTTTAGAGTGAATTGATGACATATTCCCTCCAACTTTTAGACCATGTGATGGCTGAGAATTTTGAATTAAAACACCTCCATAATCATCTCCAACAACCTTGTCTCCATTAACTTCAAATTTGAAATTTCAAGTTGACAACTTTTGTCAACTAGCTTGTTTTTGAATTTGTCCACTTGCCCAAAAGTCATAAAATGAGTATACCACCTTCTCCACCTGTTTATGGACGTTTTTGATGTTGTATGTATGTATACCAACTCATATTTTGTGAATAAAAAATAATGAATAAGTGTTGACAAGATTATGTCAACATATAACACCAAAATTCATACTTTCTTCTCCTTTACATATTGTGGTGAATCTTGCACCAAAGACACCTTGTAATCTCTAAAAGATGATGATTAATATCCTCTTATAACATATATAAGAGGGTCTTCAAGAAAAAATAGAATGTGACATCTCAAATCGTCACATATCCAGCTATAGTCAATAATATCATCGGTTGAGAGAATAAGATATAAGATCACCATATAATCTTCAAAATAATAATAACACAGCTCCAGAATGAAGATAATAATATGCTCAAGAGATTCCTTGAGTGAAAATACCAAAAATACCCTTGGGGGTAAAATGACCAAAATACCCCTGGTGTGAGAAAACTCCAGAAATGCCCCCGATGGTCAAAAATAATCACAATACCACCTTTTTCATGATAACCAAGATAATAATATGCACTTGAAATATTTTTCACCATATGATGTTCCTACAAAACTTAAAATACCAATTTTGCCCTTTTTGGTAAGTTGTAGAAACTTCCAAGGCACGTTAGTCACAAGACAATAATAATCATCAAAAACACATAATACCACATAATGAGCACATATAAATCATGTACAAATGAAAACAGCCATTTTATCATATTTTAGAAAATTATTTCTAAAAACTATAGACATCGATCGATCGAAGTACCTCAGCTTCATAGATCGATGTCTCACATAAAGGTTCAGGTTTTGTCTCTGACCTACATCGATCGATCGAAGTGAGAGTTCGATGTACATTGATCGATCGATGTGTCTTAGGTTTAGAGATCGATGTCTCACAGAAAGGTCTTAAACTTTTCTGCCTTACATAGATCGATCGATGTGAGAGATCTATGTACATAGATCGATCGATGTGCAACAACCTGAGAGATCGATGTCAACTTGTTCAACTTATTTAACTTTTAATCACATATAACACCATGTGTGACATTTTTAAATATTCATCACTTAAAATCATGACTTTGAAAATTATCCAAACATATTTCTCAACATTCTCCCCCTTTTGGATGATTTTCAAAATAACCTAACATGATTTTAATGTCACAACTTATAACCAAAAATTTAACCAAATGTTTAACCAAAAGTTTAACCAAATGTTTTCAACTATGTTTTCAACTTTTAAATAGTATGCTGCTCCCCCTCAACTCATACTCTCCCCCTTAACCTATGCTCCAAAATTTATACCAATAAAAACTTAGCATATGATTCATCATGACTTACCAACTAAAACATGACTTACCAACTAAAATCATGTTCTTATTCTATCTCCCCCTTTATTTTGCAAATCATGCAAAAGATAGAACTATACAATGGTATCGTAAGTCATCATTCCTAATTTGGCTCATAAGTTTTCAAAAGTGGCTTGATTAAGGGGTTTGGTGAAGATGTCAGCGATTTGGTGATCAGTTCTTATATGGTTTATCACTATGTCCTCATTTTGAACATGATCGCGAAGAAAGTGGTATCGCACCTCAATGTGTTTGGCCTTAGAATGAAGTACCGGATTCCGGAAAAGATTGATTGCACTTGTGCTATCGCAGAAAATTGGAATCTTATTCATTTTAATGCCAAAATCACTAAGTTGTTGTTTAAGCCAAAGTATTTGGGTAGTACATAAACTCAAAGCAATATACTCGGCTTCAGTGGTAGAAAGAGCTACACTAGCTTGCTTTTTAGAAAACCAAGAGATCAAATTGGTTCCTATAAATTGACATGTACCGCTAGTGGATTTTCTATCTAACCTGCAACCACCATAATCAGCATCACTATATGCGTGTAATTCCAACTTAGCGTTTCTATCATACCACAATCCTAAGTGAGGTGTATGCTTAAGATATCTAAAGATCTTTTTCACTGCATTGTAATGCGATACCTTAGGACAAGATTGAAACCTAGCACACATACACACACTAAACATAATATCAGGTCTTGATGCAGTTAAGTATAACAATGAGCCAATCATAGACCTATAAAGTGTGTCATCAAAAGGTTTACCATTTTCATCCTTATCAAGTTTGGTACTAACACTCATAGGCGTAGTTGTAGGTTTCAACTCTTCAAAGCCAAACTTCTTAATCATATCATTGACATACTTAAGTTGGCTAATGTGAATTCCTTGAGGGGTTTGTTTGATTTGAAGTCCTAAGAAATAATTCAACTCTCCTACCATTGACATTTCAAACTCTGACTTCATACATTCTTCGAAGTCTTTTACTAAAGTAGGGTTGGTTGAACCAAAGATTATATCATCTACGTATATTTGAACTATTAACAAATCATTACCTTTTCTTCTTAGGAATAATGTGTTGTCGATGGTCCCCCTTTGATAATTATTTGCAATAAGAAAGTTTGCAAATCTATCATACCAAGCTCTTGGAGCTTGTTTTAAACCATATAGAGTTTCTTAAGCTTATAAACATGGTTCGGATTCTTCGGATCTTCGAATCCAGGAGGTTGTTTTACAAACACTTCTTCTTGTATGTATCCATTCAAGAACGCACTCTTGACATCCATTTGGAAGAGCTTAATTTTGCTTATACTTGCAATCGCAAGTAACAATCTAATTGCTTCTAGTCGTGCAACGGGTGCAAAGGTTTCTTCATAATCTATTCCTTCTTATTGATTATAACCTTGTGCGACTAGTCTAGCCTTATTCCTTGTAATATTTCCTTGTTCATCCATTTTATTCCTGAAAACCCATTTAGTTCCTATGATAGACTTGTCTTCAGGTTTAGGTACTAAGTCCCACACGTTGTTCCTTGTGAATTGATTTAATTCCTCATGCATAGCATCTATCCATGATATGTCACCTAAGGCTTCCTTTACGTTCTTAGGTTCTAATTCTGAGATTAAGCTATGTCCTTCAAGTTGACTTATGTTTCTACGTGTTCTAACCCCAACACTTGGATCACCAATGATTAGCTCTTTAGGGTGTTTATGTTTATCTTCTATAAGCCACCAATTCCTAAGTTGACTAGGTTCACCTTCTTCTAGTTCAAATGTTTCATTCGTGTGAACATTTTCATATACAATTGGAACATCCTGTAAGTTAGATAGATTATCTTCCAATTGTAAAATTTCTTGATTTATTTCACCTAAAGGTTCATGCACATCTTGTTCAGGGGAAGTTGGTTCTAGATGATCATGAACAGGCTCAAGTAATATATCATCATCATCAAACATATTTTTAACATTATTCTCTCGTTTCTTTTTATCACTTACATCAAAATATGCATTCTCATTGAATTTCACATGTATAGATTCAATTATTTTTCTAGATGCATGATTATAACACCTATATGCCTTTGAGTTAGTTGAATATCCAACAAATATGCATTCAATAGACTTTTGTTCAAATTTATCTAGATTATCTTTGGTATTAAGTACAAAACATTTACACCCAAATACTCTAAGATAATCTACCTTAGGTTGTCTATTATTCAATAACTCATATGGTGTTTTATTTAATTTCTTTCTAATAGAAAGCCTATTTATTATATAACATGCACAACTAACAGCTTCAGCCCACAAATATCTAGGTACTTTGTTTTCACACAACATAGTTCTAGCTATTTCTTGTAGTGTTCTATTTTTACGTTCAACAACTCCATTAAGTTGTGATGTTCTTGGTGGTGAGAATTCATGTTTTATTCCATGTAATTCACAAAACTTAATTATATCTTTGTTTTTAAATTCTCCACCTCTATCACTTCTAATTCTTTTAACATTTTCTTCATAAAGATTTTCAAGTTGCTTAATAAGATTTTCGATTACCAATGGAGCATCGTCTTTGTGTGTTAAGAACAATGTCCATGTGTATCGTGAGTAATCATCTACTATGACACATACATAGTAGTGTCCACCTAGACTTCTTGTCCTACTTGGACCAAATAAGTCTAAGTGAAGCAGTTCTAGTACATGACTAGTACTCACTTCATGTTTTGATTTCATTGTCTCTTTTATATGTTTTCCTTTAATACATGTTTCACATAATTGAAAATTATGTAAGTCTAACTTAGGCATTCCTCTAATTAGATTCTTCTTAGATAATCTTTCTATGGTTGAAATTCCTATATGGCCTAATCTTCTATGCCATAAATTTACATCTAAGTCATGTGATATTAGACACTTAACCTTAGCATCTAACATGTTATCTAAGGTAAGAGTATAAATATTTCCATCTCTATTTCCTTTTAAGACCGTTTCTCCTTTTTCATTTATTATATCACAAGAATTGGAAAGAAAGGAGACATTATAACCACAATCTATAAGTTGAGAAATACTAAGTAAATTATAAGATAGATTGCTTACTAACAACACATTTCGTATTTGAAATGTGTTATAGTCCCCAATTGTTCCTTTTCCAACAACTTGTCCTTTGTTGTTGTCACCGAATGTTACTTTTCCTCCATCCTTGATGTGTTCAAATTCGATGAATAGTTTGGGGTTCCCCGTCATATGCCTCGAACATCCACTATTTAAAAACCATTTGGTTTTTAGATTCTTTGACTTTGCCTCCTTCTTGCATTCCTTGCGTTTATCCTACAATGGAGACAAAGTTTTAGGTACCCTTTATTTGGGTCCTTGAATGTTAGGGTACTATTCTTGTTTAGATATCCCTTAGGTATCCAAACTTGAATATACCTTTTAGGCACATTTTTAGCATTGTTATAATTTGGAAAATAAGAAAAATCAGTATATACATGATTATTCCACATAAGTGAAGATACATTGTTATACATATTGTGCCATGGTTGATAATCATTATAGGATGACCGAATTTTATAATGTGCATAAGGCATGCGATTTTGTTTCTTATATGGCGCTACATAAGTGTGTTTGTAGGCATTTCTATAGGACTTATAAGAGTGTTGCCTATATTTAGGTTCATAATAAGTTGTATGCATTTTATTCGGTCTAGTTGCATTTGTATACATGTAGGCATAATTTCTAGATTGTCTAGATGCAAAGTTTGGCCTAGATGTATAGTTATGCGTGTGTGTTTTTATGGGTGCATGCTGCATTTTTATCTTTGAATAAGAAGAAGAAGGAGTAGAAGAAGATTTAGCAGACAAGTTTGTTTTTATAACTTTATAAGGTTGTTTCGTAGTTGATGATACAAACTTAGTCTTTTTATCTAATTTTTCATCTTCTTCTTTATATCACAATCCAGTTTTATCATTTCCATACTTTTGTGATGATATAAGTGTATCTAACATATTTGCACCAGATTTAAATTGTTCTATCATTTTTTCTAAGGTAAATTTAGAAGACTTCAGTTGTACTATTTCATTTTCACAACTTTCTAACTTGGATTTTAATATTTTATTTTCCATTTGTAACTTTTGTTCATCTTTCCTATATGATTCAATTTTATTCTCTAAAGAATCAAGAGTATTAGTGGACTCTTGTTTAAGAGATTCTAGTTGATCGGAGAATTCCAAGTTGGACGTCTTCAACTTGTCATTTTCTTCAACTAGTTTCTCCTTTTCTTTAGAGAGCCTCTTACAGTGAGCATGCATTCTTAAGAATTCTTCATACATTTCATCAAATGTCATGTCACTATCGGAATCAGTATCAGAAGAAGAACATACCTCGTTGGATACGAAGCAGACTTGAGCTTCCTCAGTTTTGGATTCTGAGTCAGATGAGTCGCTCCATGTGCTCACCTTCATTGCTCGTTTCCCTTTTCTTGCCTTAGACTCTTTTGCCTTTGTCGTTTGAGCCTCCTTATCCTTGGCTTGTTTATTATTGTTGTTATTGTTATTATTTTTCTTCGTGGGACAGTCATATGAAATATGTCCTTTTTGACCGCATTCATAACACTTTAATTCTTTATTATACCATTTGTTTGTGTTATTCTTCCTAGGTTGAGAAGAAGAAGAAGAAAAGGAAGAATTACGTTGTCTATTCCAATTTGGACGTTTGAAAAACTTTCTAAGTTTTCTAGCTATCAATATCAAGTCATCATCTAATTCAGTATCACTATTACTATCATCGTTACTAGCATGTGTTTCGATTGTTTTGAAAGCTATTGACTTACCGGATGACTTAGACGATTCAGACTTTCGTTGGTTTAATTTAACCTCGTAAACTTTAAGAGACCCGATCAATTCATCCATCTTAGTGATTGACTTTGTCTCCTCGATTGCAGTCACCTTTGGATCCCATTCACCAGGGAGGCTTCGTAACACCTTTTGAACCTTTTCACTGTTCGAAAATGACTTTCCTAAAGCTTCAAGGGCATTGAAAATATTAGTAATCCTCAAATCCATAGATGTTATGGATTCGTTTGGCAACATTTTGAAAGTCTCTAATTCAGTCATAAGCATGTTTATTTTTGACTCTTTAACACCACTAGTACCTTCATGCTTTAATACAAGTGATTTCCACATGTCGTGTGCACTTGTGCAATTTGACACATATCCTGCTTCAGAAGTTGTAAGTCCATTCAAAAGTAATTGCATAGCTTTAGCATTCATGGACATTTTCTTTTTATCATCTGATGACCATTCACTTTTACATTTCTCTACTTCTTGTGTAACTTCATTAACTTTTTCAATTTTCGTTGGAATGTACGGCCCATCTTCAACTATAGACCATAAATCAATGTCTATAGCCATTAAGAATAGCCTCATCCTCAGTTTCCAATGAACAAAATTATTACTGTCAAAAAGAGGAGGGCGTTGGGTAGACATAGCTTCCATTTCACCTTTGTGAGAAACAATAGCCATAGTATGTACCTTGGATTTGAGACAAGTAGTATATAGTGAATCGTTGTTTCTTGGCCTTGTATGGTGTTGAATCTTGCTTCTTTTTAGTGGTGTTGGTCTGGCTCTGATACCAAATGTTGGACCGTGCACCTGCAATAAACACCACTAGAGGGGGGGTGAATAGTGGTTAGCGGAAATTACACTACTACCCTTTGTTAAAATCCCCTTTGAAAACAGAATCTGAAACCACCTCAGATTCAGAACCCGTTTTTCAAAAATTCACAAATAATTATACACAATTCCAAAAATTATGAAAATCTCCAGAATTAAAATTAAATGAGTTAACAAGACTCTGTCCAAAAATCAGATAAAAATAAGATCGTTTGACCTTTCAAACAAATAAAAAGATTCAGGTGATCAATCTGGACAGAATTGGACAGAATGTTGCTGATTTTGCAAAACGTATTTCTCTTCGAATACTCAACCAAAAAGTTTGATCTTTATATCAAAACACTACTTAGGATGTGTAGATAAAGTTTCCAAAAGGCCCTGACCTTAAACAATTCTTGAAAAATACAGAATTTAAGTTTTCTCAAAACTAGTCAGATTGCAGCCAGATTGGAGCAGTTATCTTGCAAAGACTGAAAGACTAACTTTCCCTTGCTCAAATCAAGTGATTCTTGTTGCAAATGAAAGCTAACAGTCTGAAGTATAACTCCACCAAAAATCACGAATTTTGAAAATGTTTAGCTATTTTTTCAAATTGTGAGAAGTTGTGTAAAAACTGCAGTCAAAAACGGACAGAAAACAGAAATAAAGAAACAAGAGAAGAACACCGAGAATTTATCCTGGTTCGGTCAATGTGACCTACTCCAGTCCCAAGGAACACCTTTTCTTGGATTTCACTACGGTATGAACCAAATTACAGCAAGAACCAAGCTTGATCCTTGGGTTAAACACCAACCCTATTCAAGACTTGGATGAACACCTTTATGCAACTCTTGGTTGCAACACCTCTATCACCTATTGATGTAGCCTTATAGATTTGGCTAATCAATCTTACAAATAAAACACAAGAAGGTGTGTATAGTGTAGCTGGACAACAACTAGAAATGGAACACCTTAGCTACACAAAGTATGAACGAAAATATGAGAATAGAATAGCAAGACAACAATCTTCAATTTTTGCTTTCAAGTGTGTGTCTTCTCTTCTTCACCTTGCCTTCTATTTATAGAGTGAATTGATGACATATTCCCTCCAACTTTTAGACCATGTGATGGCTGAGAATTTTGAATTAAAACACCTCCATAATCATCTCCAACAACCTTGTCTCCATTAACTTCAAATTTGAAATTTCAAGTTGACAACTTTTGTCAACTAGCTTGTTTTTGAATTTGTCCACTTGCCCAAAAGTCATAAAATGAGTATACCACCTTCTCCACCTGTTTATGGACGTTTTTGATGTTGTATGTATGTATACCAACTCATATTTTGTGAATAAAAAATAATGAATAAGTGTTGACAAGATTATGTCAACATATAACACCAAAATTCATACTTTCTTCTCCTTTACATATTGTGATGAATCTTGCACCAAGGACACCTTATAATCTCTAAAAGATGATGATTAATATCCTCTTATAACATATATAAGAGGGTCTTCAAGAAAAAATAGAATGTGACATCTCAAATCGTCACATATCCAGCTATAGTCAATAATATCATCGGTTGAGAGAATAAGATATAAGATCACCATATAATCTTCAAAATAATAATAACACAGCTCCAGAATGAAGATAATAATATGCTCAAGAGATTCCTTGAGTGAAAATACCAAAAATACCCTTGGGGGTAAAATGACCAAAATACCCCTGGTGTGAGAAAACTCCAGAAATGCCCCCGATGGTCAAAAATAATCACAATACCACCTTTGTCATGATAACCAAGATAATAATATGTACTTGAAATATTTTTCACCATATGATGTTCCTACAAAACTTAAAATACCAATTTTGCCCTTTTTGGTAAGTTGTAGAAACTTCCAAGGCACGTTAGTCACAAGACAATAATAATCACCAAAAACACATAATAAGCACATAATGAGCACATATAAATCATGTACAAATGAAAACAACCATTTTATCATATTTTAGAAAATTATTTCTAAAAACTATAGACATAGATCGATCGAAGTACCTCAGCTTCATAGATCGATGTCTCACATAAAGGTTCAGGTTTTGTCTCTGACCTACATCGATCGATCGAAGTGAGAGTTCGATGTACATTGATCGATCGATGTGTCTTAGGTTTAGAGACTCTCACAGAAAGGTCTTAAACTTTTCTGCCTTACATAGATCGATCGATGTGAGAGATCTATGTACATAGATCGATCGATGTGCAACAACATGAGAGATCGATGTCAACTTGTTCAACTTATTTAACTTTTAATCACATATAACACCATGTGTGACATTTTTAAATATTCATCACTTAAAATCATGACTTTGAAAATTATCCAAACATATTTCTCAACAATATTTGCTCTAACTAGCTGTCGATAGTAGAACCCACTGCTTCCTGAGGGTGACAAGGATAATGCTTGTTTATCAGTCCGTGATGCCATCTGCACTATGGGCTATTAACATTTACTTAAAGGATCGGAATAAAACTAAATTATTTTGACTGGGAACATGAATTCGAAAATTTTAAATAAGGAAGAAAAAGGCATATCTTATGTTATAGTTCCGGATTTCATAAATTAGGATTAATCATTAAGTTCCATCTTAAACCCGGTCTAAGTGGTCCTAGTCTAATGCCATCACTCATCTAAGATCATGACTTAGGTCTAAGATCAAACTTAGATTGCTAAGATCATAACTTAGTTCTACGTTTTGCCAAAATCTAGAGCCTAGGCTCTGATACCACCTGTAGCGCCCCGCACCCGGCCTCGTCCGGATACGGTGCACCCGCCGTACTTCACTGAGGAGAGTGCAAGGCGTCATGCATAACATGCGAACATCCATAACATAAGTCGTGGACTCCCATGCTATCATTCAACACGGTAGTAAAATTTAGGTAGAATTAAAACTTTTCAAATCAAACATGCATCACTAATTTACTGAGTTCCCAAAAGTAGTAGTCCTACAAAATAACATAACCGAAATCCAGAGAGTTTAAACATAGTCATAATACAAATCGTCTTGGTAGCACAAAAGTCCTTAAGCTTAGCTCCCTTCATACTCCTCGCCTATGGATAAGGTACTCTCGGCTCGTCCTCGATCCATTCTATCTTGGCGTTATCCGGCTCCGGAGAAAAATAGAGTGTGAGTGATAAAAATCACCCAGCAAGAATACAATAAACTACCATGAAATACGTAAAGAATCATAACATGAATGTATTACCCCAAAAACCTCAAATAATCGTAATTCATACCTGATCTTAAATCCTGAGCTTGCTTGACGTTCGGTTTAAGCATGTTTTTAGGTAATGCTATACCAATAGTAACTTATAAACATTAACTGTAACATGCAACATGTCCTCGTGATCATGAGTTACGCAATATGAAATGTGTGATGTCATGTCATGCCATGTCAAAACATCATTTTGGTGCCATACAATAACGTGTCATAAAAACAGAGTGTCAGATCAATTAACCTCGGATCTGAGCGGGTCCAGAAAAGATATCAGACCAATTAACCCTGGATCTGAGCGGGTCCAGAACAGATATCAGATCAATTAACCCCGGATCTGAGCGGGTCCAGAACATATCATGTCATCAGACCAATTAACCCCGGGTCTGGAGTCGGGTTAGTCACATGCTTGGCCGGCAAAGGAATCATGAAGCTTTCTTTAAAAACATGGGACCGTAAAAACTTTTCATGCATAACGAAAACATAGTCGCTTGTAAAACTTCCTTGCATCATTAAAATCCATGAAAATCAGTTTCATGATCATGCATGATACATGCCGTGATATGATATGCAAGCCATGACATGAATAATCGTATGCATTCATTATAACAGATCAACATATATGAATTTGGAAGCTAAATATTTCCAAGACTTTTACTTCATATTCGTAGGGCGGTTAAGCTAACCAATCAGGTCCATTTCCATAATTCTTTTGTCACAAATATGTTTGGTGGGATCTTAGATACATGCCATAAAATTTCAGATTATTTCAATAACCGTAAAGGGGCTTATTTACTTACTTTCCGAACTGGGTTAGGTGCTGAAGCTGAGCTGACAGATTTTACTAAAAATTCAATTGCGTCGAATCTGTAATTCGTTTTCCAGAAATTCCAACTCGCCCAAGTCATAAACATGTGAAACTAGTATCCTACTGAAATTTAGCCCATTCGCATATCTCTAAGTCCCCTTTCTGAGGCTGAAAAGTCGTTACTAATTTCAGGTTGGCTCCAGTAATTTCAGTTGAGCAGTTTTACCAAATAATTCATTAAAAATAATCCAGAACTTATTTTACCAAGATTCCAGCTAGCGTGTCCAGTAAACTCATAGGATTATTACCATGCCAAAAATCAGCTTTATTGGTCATCTACAAGGTCTCTTTTCAAGTCAGTGAAAAGAAGTCACTATTCTGCTCAATTCCCGTGTTTCAGGTCTGACCAGTCTTACCAAATATTTTATTAAAAATTAACCATAGCTCATTTTACCAAACTTCCAGCTGGAATCTCTACTACACTCACGGGTATAGGTTTTGTGCCAAAAATCTGATTTATTGAAAGTTCACAAGGTCCTCTTTTAATACGTTGAAGTCAATGGTCAATTCTGTCCACCTCCAGAATTTGTTACTGGAGTAGTTTTAACGCGTAATTTCTTAAAAATAATCCTTAGCTTATTTTGACGGAATTCTAACTCTCACTTGTGCTACATTCATAAGGCTAAATTTGTACCAAAAATTAGCTTTATTTAAGGTCTGTAAGGTCAGTTCTTAAACCATCTAAAACGTCACTCTATTCTGTCCAGTTCCAGAATTTCCAGCCTGAGCAGTTTCACCAAAACATTTATTAAAAATAATCCATAACTTATTTTACCACAATTCCAACTCTCACATTTGCTAAACACATAGGACTAACATCATACCAAAAAACAATTTGATAGAACGTCAGTAAGGCTCAGTTTAAGGTCACACATCTCACTGTCTAATTTTGTCCAACTTCAGTGGATTGACATTTTACCCTCTTTTCATGTCAAGTGACCACTAATTATCTTGTGCTTATGAAATAACTTATTAGTCATCACATACACCTTTTTCCTATGAATGTCCAGATTTCACTCCTCTTTTTGAGTCCTCTTTGCACCATGTCAAAACAGTGGGTAGTTTGTTCACAACCACTAGCATACTTGCTCACAAAAGATGTTCTTTCTTGGATTCACCTCACCTTCGTCTTCATTCTTTAGGCCGAAATTTAGGTGATATCAAGAAAACATTTTCACAACATTTATTTAAGCATGCAACACATTCAAGTACCATTTTATTCCAATCTTACCCAAACAACCTCATAAAACTAACATTTAACACATGCATGCTTTCTTAGGTCTTCACAAGTTTCATCCAAGAGTTAATCTAGCATAGACTTACTTGGGTGGACCTTAATTCATCTTAAGACAGCCCCATTTCACATTGCATGTAAGAAAAGATTGTATCTTTGAAGGAATTAGTCACATGCAAGATAATGTTCTTAAGAAATCACTAAGGTACAATCATGAACTTAGTGTTTTCTTCTAAAGTTCACATCTTAGGAACATCTAGCCATTCAAGTCACTAATTCTTTAAATAAATCATGAGAGATCATTGTATACTTGCCTCTTGGGTCTTGAAATGGAAGATTATAAAAAGAATTCCGTAGAAGTTTGAGTCTTGGCCTTGCATGTTGAAGAATCTCCACCGTGCAAGTATTCTTTAATTTTCTTTAGGCCTTCAAACCACCACCTTTGTTAAACTTTTAAACTCTCCTCCAACTTGTGGTTTGCCCTAGCTCATGTCCATTATCTTTATCCTTTCACGATGTCTCACCCACGATCGTAGAGTACTCTTGATGGACAAGAGGAGCAACTTGAAAGTCATCTAATGAAGCTCATCCCAGCATTCTATGGTTTTCAAGGCTTGGTGGTTTTCATTGGGGAGTGTTCGATTTCTACATGCAAAGGAGAGGAAAGGAAGTTGTTTTCTTTTGGGGAAAAGAATGATGTAATAACAAAGAGTGGAGGAGAGTGCACCACTGAAATGTCTTGTTCTCTCTGGCTATATAGACGTTTAAAGGGTGAAAAATGATAAAACTCCTCATTCTTCTTAAAGGATGATAGAGATAAAGGCTTTATGTCCACTTAACATAGGTAGTTGGGTAAAGGCTAGAAAAGAAGAAAAGGAAAAAAAACAATTCTTTTTCCTAGAGAAAGGAAGTAGGCGTGCATAAGAGGTGGGAGGGAATTGGGTGGTTCCCTTTAAAGTAGAATAATTGTTTATTCCCTTTTAACTAAAAGATAAAAGAGTTGTCTTCACTCTTGAATTTCCTAATTTCTGCCAGCTAGGTAAACGATTGGATAGCAACTCTTATATATACTTTTTTTATCAAGATGTAAGACAATTTACTATATATGCAAACCATATTGTATTTGTTGTTTCCTTGTCCGCAAAATAGTTGTATTGCCTCGAACTTAATTTGTTACGTATACTATTCTGTTTCTTATTTTTATTTTGCTTAACCGAAAGGAACATGAGTCGTAACATTCTTCGATTCTCTTTGTCAACTAGCTCAAGGATACGGGTCGTAACAGATAGTATGGAAGTGTTTTGAATATTTTATGGAAAGAAAGTGATATTTTCAAATATCACACATGCTGAAAATTTCAGCATGTGTGTGATAGATGTTGGCCGATTTTAAGGTCTTATGGGTGACTACTTTTTATTCCAAAATTGATGAAAATGTTGTGTACTAAATGGTGATTGATTTCTTCTTCATTTTTAAGAAATAAATCAAAGCAAATTTGACAACATTTTGAAAAGAATACAAATGTTTCACATGCTGAAATTTCAGCATGTAAAGCATCATAATGGGCGATTTTTGCATACCTTTCTTGGAGAAAATTGTTTTGCTAACTTTATGTGACAATCTTGGAAGTTATGGTAACTATTTTATGATGATTTTGGCACATGTTTTAAGTGTTATTCTCAGATTTGTCTAGTCATCAAGTGATGACAACATCCAACCAATCAATGAGTGCCAAGTAAGCAAGAGCATAATGATCATCCAATGAGAACATGCCAAGTAAGCAAAGACATGTCACAATGATGCCATATACTCTCCAAGGACTTAGAAGAAAATTTTCAAGAGGGGAAGAGAAATTCAAGGGGGTGGCCTATGTGATAAAAAGGAAGGAAGAAGAACAAAACAAAAAAAAAAGAACAAGAGTTGCAAATTCAAAGATCAAAAGTGTTCTAGCCTTCTTCTTCTACACTCTCTTTCTTTCTTCTTCCTAAAAGCCTATTGTACTTACATTCATATACTTGAATAGGCTTCTCTTAGACCACCACATATTCTTTATCTTTGTAAAAGATTGATCAAGGTGTGATCAATCTTCAATCTTGCAAGGTGGTGGTGTTCGTGACAATTGTATTCACGTACAAGGTTTGTAAAGGGTTGGAGTTGGTGTGTAACTCCATCAACCCTGTGGTAAGGTGTTTTTGTGTTGTGTGATTAGTGTGAACCGAGGAAGGTGTTCCTCGAAGACTGGAGTAGGTTGTTGATAACCGAACCAGTATAAAATTCTTGGTGTCATTTACTTTCAGCACTGATTTTCTATTTCATCACTTTTTACTGTTTTTAATCACGTTTGTAAAAATAGTAAACGAATTTCAAAAATCACGAAACTTTCAGGAAACATAGCCACACGTTTCAAGGTTCTTTGGGTGCAAGTTTCAACCCTTTTGGATAAGTATAAGTCACCCAAACGTCCAAAGTTCTGAGACTAGTGCAGTCTAAATTTCAGGCTTGCAAAGGTTGAGACTTTGATCATATTTGACTAACTTCCCAAAAGCATTTTCCAAAACTGTTTCAACCCATTTAAATAAAACTTATAAGGGGTTATTATTTAAATTTTCAGAGCATTTGGAGTTGTGTACAAATAGGAATTAATTTTTCAAAACAGTCTACCGTTTCTGGCAGATTCGTGCAATCTGACCACAAACGATTTTTGAAGGGGTTAAAGATTGAATTTAAATCTGAAATTTTTAGGAGACACTCATAACATCTGAGACTAAGTTCTCTCAAAATATTAGAGTTTTGGAAGACCTACAACCTAGTTTTAAAAACGTTTTAAAACTGGTCCTGAAAATAGAAACTGTTTTCAGAAGTTGGGGTTTTGGTTCAAACTAATTTTGAAAACCACATTTTCCGCACACACTATTCAACCCCCCCTCTAGTGGTGCCTTGAAGATCCTACAAGAGAGTGTTGAAGAAGAGAGCTAGGCGATTTTTTGCTTCAAGATTGCAGTGCTTTTTCTTGTTCTTGTTTTGTTCTTCTTCCTTCCCTTTTAACATGTTTTGGCCGCCCCCTTGTAGGTCCTTCTCCTCTTGAAAATTATCTTGTAAGTCCTTGGGAGAATGTGTGGCATCTTTGTGACATGATCTTGCTTACTTGGCACCTCCTCATTGGATGATCATTTAACTTTTGCTTACTTGGCACTCATTAATTGGTTGAATGTTGTCATCATTTAATGACTTGGAAAATCTGAGAATTCCACTAAAAACATGTGCCAAAAACAATTACCATAACTTCAAAGATCATCACATAAATTAAGCAAGACAATATTTCTCCAATAAGGGTGGAAAAATCGGCCATTAAGGAACTTGACATGCTGAAATTTCAGCATGTGATACATGGATGTTTATTTCAAATTGGTGCCAAATTTTCTTTGATTTTTCTCTTAAAATAAATCACCAATTAGTAGACAATATTCTCATCAATTTTGGGAATAAAATTGGACAATAACATGGCCAAGAATTCGGCCTAGATACATTCATACACATGCTGAAATTTTTCAGCATGTGTGATATTCAAGATATCACAAATTTACTTTCATTTCTTATTCAAATTAATTCCAATTTATCTTCCAATTTAATTCCATGTTTCAAGACATAAAATATGGGCTCATCAATGGTGAAAATCGGCCAGCTCTTAATACACATGCTGAAATTTTCAGCATGTGTTTCAAATGAGATAAAATTTGAAACATTACCTTTTGTAGTTTCTTTCTTTAAGTCACCAATATTGTATGAATGATTCTTGACCAATAAATATGCCAACAAGGCTCCACATATGCTCCATTTCAGCTGGAATAGGCGTGTATGATATGCATATACATGTGCTGAATTTTATTTTTGCAAACTTTGTAAATTAGTGCATATTTAATAATACACACATGGCATATTCCAATCAGCCCTTAATTTAATTTTCTAGAACACTTTAAGATGTATGACATATGTAAAAAGTGTCTAGATACATGTCGTATGATGTGACAAAAACGTTCCATGTGTTAGGTACGTAGAAAACCGAATTTTCGATGTTTATCGATTACCCGATTTTTCTCTAATTAAATTCCAACTTTTTGCACATGTTATATATATTATATTACACATAATATACATAATATAAACTTTAATTCAGCACTTGGCTGGTCTTAAAGTGGCGCCATTTACATGTGACAAAATTGAAATTGGAATCTCCACAATTTGGCCTTAATGTGGGGTGATTTGTGTGTGCCAACATGGAATGATTTTTATGGCTGGAATTATCATCATACCCACGAAAATTATAAAGATTTTTGAGGTGTAGGGGCTGGCCATCTATTTATGGCAAGTACGTGATACGTTGGCGAAGTTTCGGTATTCACCCGATACGACAATTTTTGGGTTAGAACCTTTTAACGTGTCGTATTTAATTTGTCATTACCATGACTTATATCGTATGATATAAGACCTGAATATACTCATAAATATGAGTTAAATATGATGGTGTGACGTTAACGTACGTACGTAAAATATATAACGTGTCGGTTGTACGTTGGAATATATGTGTCTGTGCCTTTTTCAAAAAAAATTGACATTACATATTTATATATGTATATGCCGTGTATATTGAATGAGGAGAGGAGGAGAAGACTTTCCTTTCTTGGTCTTGTTGCCTTTGTGCCTTGTTCAAATGTAGCTTCCTTTAATGAACTACTTAGTTTAATTAACTAAGTACTTCACTTAATGAACTAGTTAAGTTCATTAATGGTGGCACCTCAAAATAGTATAAACACAACAAATGTTTGTCATTTGATGTAAGCTTTAACGCTTCATGGCTCGTTAGTACGGCAACATTATATATGAACTATATAAGGCAAGTTATATGCAATATATCATGCATATTTATGTCATGCACGTTTTTATGCACATTTAAATCATATATTTTGAAATCACTCAAACCCCTTTTTCTCTACACTAAGAACGTCTATGTAAATGCGATTCGCGCTAATAAGGCACTGAAGAAAGGACATGAGGGATTTCTTGTTTATGCAATAAATGCTGATCAAGCGCCCTCCGATCTTTCTCAAGTCCCAGTGGTTTGTGAATACCCAGATTTTTTTCCAGAAGAGTTACCGGGTCTTCCTCTGGACCGGGAGATATCTTTTGAAATCAACTTAGTTCCGGGAGCTGAGCCAATATCAAAGGCTCCCTATCGAATGGCACCTGCGGAACTAAAAGAGCTGAAGAAACAGCTACGCGAATTGCTGGAAAAGAAACTTATTCGCCCAAGTGTTTCACCTTGGAGAGCTCCCGTAGTGTTTGTAAAGAAAACGGACGGAAATATGCGGTTATGTATTGACTATCGGGAGCTCAACAAAATCACTATAAAGAACAAGTACCCATTGCCAAGGATCGACGATCTGTTCGATCAGCTTCGTGTAAGCAAATTAAAACTTTATTTTAGTAATAAGTCTATTATAAACCCTACCTAAGAGTATCGTGATGCAGGGGGCAAGGATTTTCAGTAAAATTGATCTTCGCTCGGGATATTTCCAATTGAACATCAAGGCTGAGGGCATCTCAAAAACTGGATTCAGAACCAATTATGGACATTACGAATTTCTGGTAATGCCATTCGGACTGACCAACGCCCCCGCTGCATTTATGGATCTAATGAATCGAGTCTTTCAAGACCAACTAGACAAGTTCGTTGTAGTATTCATTGACGATATTTTGATCTACTCACCTGATGAAGAGACCCACGTAAACCATTTAAGGGTCGTTCTGGACATTTTACAAAGAAAACAACTGTACGCTAAATTTAGTAAATGTGAATTCTGGCTACCAGTGTAGCATTTCTGGGACACGTAATATCTGAAGATGGTATATCTGTAGACCCCAAGAAAATTGAGGCAATCACGGAGTGGCCTAGGCCGACCAATGTTACAGAGGTATGAAGTTTTCTCGGTCTCGCCGGCTACTATTGTAAGTTTGTTGAAGTGTTTTCTCGAATCACTATGCCTCTTACCCGTTTGACCCAAAAGAAAACCAAGTTTGAATGGACCTCAGATTGTGAAAAGAGTTTTACTGAATTAAAGAAGAAGCTGACCTCCGCCCTAGTTTTAGCACAACCCAGTCCTGGTGAAAACTTTGTGGTGTACAGTGATGCCTCTAAGAACGGGCTGGGATGCGTACTAATGCAAAAAGATCGAGTGATTGCATATGCATCCCGACAGTTAAAGCCATTTGAACAAAACTACCCGGTACATGACCCCGAATTAGCAGCCGTAGTCTTTGCACTAAAAATATGGAGGTACTATCCGTACGGTGAGAAGTGCAAAATTTTCACAGACCACAAGAGCCTCAAGTATTTGTTCACCCAAAAGGAACTAAACATGCGTCAGCGCAGATGACTAGAATTAATGAAAGACTACGACCTATCAATTCAGTATCATCCGGGAAAAGCCAACAAGGTAGCTGACGCATTAAGTAGAGAAACAAGCCATCCGCGTCAACCACCTTTGCAGTGTGACATGGAAGAATTTGATCAGGAGGAGGTTGATTCAATTGAAGGCATGCTCGCAAAGTTGGTGTTGATTCCTTCGCTAATAGACAAGATTAAAGAAGGACAAGAAAAGGATGAAACCTTAAAGAAGATAAAGGACCGGGTGAGAATGAAACCATCTGAAGAGTTTAAAGTCAGAAACGACAACAGCTTGTGGTTTTGAGAAAGACTGTGTGTACCCAATGACGAGGACATAAAGAATGAAGTTCTTCGGGAAGCCCACAACTCTCGATTATTGATTCACCCTGGAGCCAATAAGATGTATCAAGACTTGAAACAACGATTCTGGTGGCATGGCATGAAAAGACAAATTGCGGAATTCGTAGAGAAATGCCTCGTTTGCCAGGAGGTGAAACCAGAACATCAGAAACCTGCTGGATTGCTACAACCTCTTGAAGTTCCTGAGTGGATGTGGGACCACATTACTATGGATTTTGTTACGGACCTACCAATAACAAAGAGCGGATACGATACCATTTGGGTAGTCGTCGATCGCTTAACAAAGTCTGCCCACTTCATGGCTATGACGATCAAGGCTCCACTGGAGAAATTGGCTACGATTTATGTTGAACAAATTGTGAGTCTTCATGGAGTACTTCTAAGCATTGTTTGTGACCGCGACCCTCGCTTCACATCACGATTTTGGACAGCTTTTCAGAAAGCGATGGGCACTGAGATCCGAATGAGCTCAGCTTTTCATCTCCAAACTGATGGTCAATCGGAAAGAACCATCAGACATTGGAAGACATGATGCGATCTTGTGTACTTGACTTTGGGGGAGGCTGGGATCGGAGTCTCAAACTGGTAGAATTTTCTTATAATAATAGTTACCATCGATCCATTGGGATGGCTCCGTATGAAGCACTTTATGGAAGAAAGTGCCGCTCTCCGCTCTACTGGGATGAAATCGGAGATAAGACTCTTACTGGACCCGACCTAGTGGAGCAGACTCGAAACAAAATAAGAATCATAAGGCAAAAGTTGCAAGCGGCCCAAGATAGAAGCAAGGTTTTAACAGATGAGAAGCGGCGACCATTAGAATTTCAAACCGGAGAAAAAGTGTTTTTAAAGGTATTGCCGACAAAAGGAGTTAAAAGATTCGGTATCAAAGGGAAGTTAAGCTCAAGATTTATTGGACCCTACGAGGTTCTTGAAAGAATTGGGGAAGTTGCTTATCGACTCGCACTACCGCCCACACTATCTAAAATACATGATGTTTTTCATGTAGCGCAACTTCGTCGTTATGTGCACGATCCTAGCCATGTCATTAAGGAGCAACCTTTGAAGCTTAAAGCCGACATGACATATGAGGAAGAACCCGAAAGGGTAATTGATCGTAAGGAAAAAGCTTTAAGAAGACGATCTATACCTATGATCAAAGTACAATGGAAGAACCATCCAGTTGATGAAGCTACCTGGGAGATGGAAGAAAACATGAAAAACTTGTACCCACAGCTCTTCGGCTAACGATTCTAAGTTTCGAGGACGAAACTTGTAATATAGGGGGGGGGAGGATGTTGTACCCCAACAGGGAACCACCTTGTATTTACAACCTAATCAAGAGAGAGTTTATGAGAATTTGTGTCTACAAGCACAATTTATTTAGTTGATGATCATTTCATTTTATTAAATTATGTTACGGAAAGTATTATATTAGAATATTAAGCGCGAATACTGAACCATGTGAAGGCACCCAATTCCCTCCAAAGACTTGTGAGATTTCGGCCACAAGGGTAAGAAAGGCCTTAATGGAACTTCCTAAGATTTTAAGGGCCATCTTTTAAGTAAGCCAATAAGAAATTCAACAAGTTTTGGGTAGTGGTAAAAATTTGGTTCAACCCATACCTCATTTACGGCCCTTACCCCAAAGAGGGCTCAAAGATTTTCCTAATTAACCATTTTAAAAGAAAGAAGGGGGAAATAAAAATAAACAAAAAGAAGTAAAAACATTGATTAAGGCATGGTTGGGGTCATTAAAGACCCCAATCGCTGGATAGGTAGGGGGTAGCCAACCAAGGGAGATGTTTTACTCCACCATGGTTACTTTGTGTTCAACCCAAGGTTAAAGTAACCATAATTAGATAAAGTAACTAAGGTTAGTTCAAAAGTAACTATGATTAGGCTAAAGTAACCAAGGTTAGTGATAAAGTAACCTTGATGAACTAAAAGTAACCAAGGTTAAAGTAACTAATAAATAAAGTAATTAAGGTTAATTCCTTTAACCTTACTATAGTAAGTCTTTTACTCCCTTCCCTTTACCCCCTAACGGCTACAACATAGCCAAGAAAGAAGACTCCCTCCAAAAAAAATACAATTGAGTATCCTCCCATCCTCCCAACACTCAAAATACACCAAAAGCAAGAAACATTCTTCTCTTCTTCCTTCCTTAAACCACACGGCCAAGGCTATACCAAGGAGACCTAGGATTCATTCAAGATCAAGAGGAATTAGGTAAGTACATACTCAACTTTCAAGGGAATTCTTACATTTTACTTAGCTTGAAGCTCACTTATCCTTCTTGCCCTAAATCGTGACCTTCAATGGTCACTAGGCTCAAGAGTCTCAAGCTTTTGTGGATCCTAGTCTTAAGAGGCTTGAAGACTACTCAAGTTCCATTTTTGGTAAGTCCATCTAACCCTTACTAAGTGTATCTTTTACTTAAGGATGAAAACTAACCATTGACCTCCTTTCCCTTTCCAAAACCGTGGGGTACATGCATAAAGAGTAGAAAGGTTCCAACTTTTCCATACATCTTTCAAGAGGAGTAAGTTGAAAAGGCAAGTACACTATACTTACTTGTGGCTTGAATATGAAAGTGCTTGCATGAATGTCTAGATAACCTTAAGATTCAATCTTAGATGTGAAATGCTAAGCCTTGATGCATGAAACTTTCGGCCTAGGGGTTAGGTGGCGTGTATGTGTGAGTTTTTGCTTAAAGGTGGATTCTTTGTTGATTTTAAGTACTATTATGTGATAAATCCATGATGAACATGCTAAAGATGCCTCCTTTTCCATGGATGGGGGATACGGGTGGAAGGAGGTGAAAGAAATAAAGGTGGTTTTGCAAGAAGTGATAAGTTATGGGGTAAGGTGTGAACAAGGTTTATGCTTTTGTGTGTTAAGCTTAATATGTTCTTTGTGGATACGTGATTTTTGCCTTGCATGTACATAAACGGGTTGTTTGGGGGTTAGGGTGCGTATGCACCGAATTTATGTTAAGGTTGTTATTTAGTGGGAACAAGTTGTGCATGGCCAAAGAGTGATGTACGTGGCATACAAGCTGTTTTGAAAAGATTTGTATATGGTGCTTGAAACGTGTTAAATCTGTAAATTTCCCATGAAAAAGGTGAGATTGAAGTTTAATGAAGTGTTTATGTCAAACAATGCAAGTAAGGGCCATTTAGGAATGAAATGTGACAAAATTTGAAATTCACTGGAACAGGGCAGATTTTAGGCCGTTTTGTGAGACCTGAAATGAGACCTTAGAGACAATCAATTTAGTTGATTTTAGGTATGACACTAGCCCTATGTGTATATTAAGTATAAGAGTTGGAATTTTGTTAAAAATAATTACGGATTATTTTTAACGAAATTTTTATTAAAACTGGTCATGCTGGAAAATTACTGGGCTAAATAGATTTTATATGACATAATGAGTAACCAGGATATGGACCTTAGGAATATGCATTTGTGCTGATTTTTGGCAGGATACTAGCCCTATGTGTTTACTAAGCTTGAGAGCTGGAATTTTTGAAAAAGGAGTCACGGTGGGGTCACACTAAAACTTATAGTAAAATTGGTCAATCCAGGATTCAACATATAACGGTTTTGAGAAAATGAATAAATGATGCCCCTAACTATATTTGAAATCCGCAAAATTTTTATGTCAACTACTTAAGACGTATGTGACCTTTTGTGTAGTTCACTTATCTTAGAATGATTAATCGGAGGGTAAACACCATAATTAAGTGGGCGTCACTAATCTGAAATTTCGAGCAGAATTGAGGAACTTATTATAGGGCCTTATTCTAATGGACTTAGGCTTAGTTATACGGCTTGGGCTTACAATCATCAATTAACGCTATGTTTATAATAGTTTCCTAAAGCCGGCCCAAATTAAAAGAAGTTTAATGGGCTTACATGAAAGACAAAAGAAAGGGGCACTGTATTGCCGAAATTCAGCAGCCTTGTTTCGTAATTAATTAGATTAAGTGTCTTACACATTTTGTATCGTCACGAGAATTTTATTATGAACAGATAGGGCATTTTTATGCATATGTATGATAAGCATTCATGATAGGGCCTAACCATAAGGGAATTGAGGCCGAGTATATGGATTGATAATGCTGGAAATTTTTCCAATATAATGAATGAGTTGTACGTATGTGTATACATATTGCATTATATCATGATTTGCATATTACATGCCATGCATTGCATCATCGTCATTTACATGATTTATGGCATTGATTTTATGCGAAAGAAAGATGAAAAACGTTTTTAAAGAAAAGATTCTGTTTTGAAACGAACGCTTCCCACCGTTACCGTGTGTATATGTTTCCTGGCCAGTAAGGACCCGCTCCAAATCTGGGGTTAATTGATCTGATGATATGGACTGTTCAGGCCTGGAGAGAATAGACCTGATATGGACCGTTCGGGCACAGAGAGAATAGACCCGATAAGTGATGACGTTACCGTTCCGAATCCGGGAATAATAGATTGGAAGGGGAGAATTGACCGCCTCAGATCCGGGAAGATAGATCTGAACACTCTATTGTTTTCCTGACAATGATGTTTTGAAAGAAAGGCACGAGAGATCATATCATCATTTTTATCATGATGCATCACACGTACATATGCATGCATGTAACATTTATTGAGTCATCTGTAGTGGCACATGATACTTAGACTAAGTTGTTATAACTTGGTAGTTCTTAAGTTATGATCTTATTAGGTGATGATCCTTGATATGTTACGAACTTATGCAAGTTGCAGCCTTTTATTGTTATGCTCTTTAAGTAGCGATCTTGCTTAAGTTATGATCTTGACGCATTAAGTGTTGATCACTAACGGGTATTGGATGGAGGTCAGGTATGTATCTAAACCGAATTTTTTTGGGGTTCGGTTCTTGTATGTACTTTCCATTTAATCCTTGATTATTTATAGTATACTTACTGGTGACTTTGCCACTCACCCCCTATTTTTCCTCCCAGAGACTGCAGGGAACAAGGTAGAATGGATTGAGGATGAACCTAGGGTCCCCTACCCGTGAGCGCAGCGAAAGATGGACGAATTAGGAGAATTGACGTGCTGGTTGTGACCGATGACTTATTATGTAATCGTGATGGGAAACAGTTATTTTTGAGAATTTATGTACTTGTGATTTGGATTGTAAAACTAAGAATGATTTCGTAGACGTTTTTAATTTGAGGTTTTAATTCTGCCATGGTTTCGCTTACTTGTTGACGTGTAAGCATGAAAGTCCATTCATTTTATCATGGACCACGACATGTTATGGATCGACGCCTGGTACTCTCCTTAGTGAAGTACGGAGGGCGCACCGTATCCGGCTGGGCCGAGATGCGGGGCGCTACATTATTTGTTTCCATAGAACATTCAAAACACTTCCATACTATCTTCCAATTAATCCACATTTTCAAGATAGCAAAATATCCTTCATTCAGTGACCAAATTTGGTCAGCCTAGACTACACATGCTGAATTTTCAGCATGTGTCACAAATGTGACAAAGTTTGAAATATGACCTTGTATAGCTCCTTTCTTATTGTCACCAACATTGTATGCTTCATTCTTTGACCAATCAAGTTACCAAAAAGGCTCCAGATAAGCTCCAACATAGCTGGTTTAGGCATGTGAAATGATTTGTGCATGTGCTGAAATTTATTTTTGCCAACTTTGTAAAATAGTGCACATTTAATTATACACACATGGTATATTCCAATCAGGCCTTAATTGAATTTTCTTGAACAATTTGAGATGTATGAAATATGTAAAAAGTGTCTAGATACATGTCATATGCCATGCCAAAAATGTTCCATGTCTCGTGTATGTAGAAAACCGAATTTTCGACGTTTATCGATTACCCGATTTTTCTCTAATTAAATTCCAATTTTTTTTGCACATGTTATATGTATTATGTTACATAATATACATAAATTAAACTTTAATATTCAGCACTTAGGCTGATCTTAAAGTGGCGCCCAAAACATGTGCCAAAATTGAAATTGGAATTTCCACAATTTGGCCTTAATTGAGGGTGATTTGTGTGTGCCAACATGGAATGATTTTATGGCTGCACATACCATGTAAGCCACGAAATTTGTGGTCATTTTTGAAGTGTATGGGTTGGCCATCTATTTATGGCAAGTACGTGACACGTTGGCGAAGTTTTGGTATTCGCCCGATACGACAATTTTTGTTTTAGAACCTTTTAACGTGTCATAATGAATTTGTCATCACCATGACTTATATCATATGATATAAGACCTGAATATACTCATAAATATCAGTTAAGTATAATGGTGTGACGTTAACGTACGTACGTAAAATATATAACGTGTCGGTAGTACGTTGGAATATATGTGTATGTGCCTTTTTAAAAAAAATCTGAATATATATATATATATGTATATATAAATGGCGTATGGAGAGGAGAGCAGGAGGAATTTCCTTTCTTCAACTTGTTGCCTTTGTGCCTTTTCCAAATATGACTTCCTTTAATGAACTACTTAGTTTAATTAACAAAGTACTTCACTTAATGAACTAGTTTAGTTCATTAATGGTGGCACCTGAAAATGGTTCAAACACAAAAAATGTTTTCCATTTGATGTAAGCTTTAAAGCTTCATGGCTCGTTAGTACGACAGCATTATATATGAACTATATAAGGCAAGTTTTATGCAACAACGTGTCATGTCATAAAATATGTCATGCATTTCTTTGTAACACGTTATTTAAATCATGCATTTTGAAATCACTTAAACCCCTTTTTCTCTACAATCTCCCCCTTTTGATGATTTTCAAAATAGCCTACATTCATGATTTAAATCTTATCACTCTCCCTTCAATCGTGCATAAATTCAAATTTTGAATTTCTAATTTCAAATCCGCTCCCTCTTGATTTATGCAATCAGTTTCTCTGTCCCTCTTAAATCATGCATTCTCTCCCCCTTTATTTTGGAAAGTCAATCAAAAATGCATGTAAATATGGAAAGATAATCAAATCAAATCAGTAGAAATCATGCCTAATTTAGAACGAAGATTTTCGTAAGTGGCTTAATTTAAGGCTTTAGTAAAGATATCCGCTACTTGTACCTCTGTGCGTACGTGATCTATGATAATATCACCATTATTTACGTGATCACGCAGAAAATGATATCGTACTTTTATATGCTTGGCCTTAGAGTGTAGCACCGGGTTCTTGGATAGGTTGATTGCACTCATACTATCACAATATATAAGAATTTTATTTACGGTAATTTCAAAATTCGAAAGTTGTTGTTTTATCCATATCAATTGTGTGCAACAAAGATTAAGTGACATGTACTCAGCTTCAGTAGTGGATAAAGCTACGCTTGCTTGCTTTTTGGAAAACCATGAAATAAGTGAGTTTCCTATAAATTGGAAAGCGCCACTCATGCTTTTTCTATCTATTTTTCATCCACCGTAATCTGCATCAGTATAGGCATGTAAGTTAAATTCACAATCTTTATCATACCGAATGCCTAAGGTGGGTGTGTGCTTAATATAGCGGAATATTCTTTTTACAGCATTATAGTGAGACACCTTAGGTTGACTTTGAAAACGTGCACACATACATACACTGAACATGATATCAGGCCTACTAGCAGTAAGATATAGTAAAGAACCAATCATAGATCTATATAAGGCATTATCAAAATCCTTACCATGTTCATCTTTATCTAATTTAGTAGTGACACTCACAGGGGTGGGAGATGGTTTAAATTCTCAAAATTGAACTTTTTAATCATATCATTTATATATTTAGCTTGACTTATGTCGATGCCTTTACTCGTTTGTTTAATCTTCAAGCCAAGAAAGTAGTTCAATTCGCCAACCATAGACATTTCAAATTCGGATTTCATGCATTTTTCAAAATCTTCAACAAGTTTATGAGAAGTGGATCCGAAAATGATGTCATCAACGTAAATTTGAATAATAAGTAAATTCGATTTATCTTGTTTTAAAAATAAGATACTATCTATAGTGCCTCTTTTAAAACCATTTTCTAAAAGAAAAGTAGCAAAACGATCATACCATGCTCTAGGTGCTTGCTTTAGTCTGTATAGTGCCTTCTTTAGTTTGTACACGTGATCGGGATGTTTCAAATCTTCAAAACCGGGTGGTTGTTTCACGTATACCTCTTCTTGTATAAATCCATTTAAGAATGCACTTTTCACGTCCATTTGATAAAGTTTAAAATCTTTCATGCAAGCAATGGCAAGTAAAAGTCGTATAGCTTCTAAATGTGCTACTAGTGCAAATGTTTCATCATAATCAATTCCTTCTTCTTGATTATAGCCTGTGCTACAAGTCTAGCTTTATTTCCAACAACTTTTCCTTCTTCATTTATTTTATTTCTAAACACCCACTTTGTGCCTATTATGGTCTTATCTTCTGGTCGTGGTACTAAATCCCATACGTCATTTCTAACAAATTGATTAAGTTCGTCATGCATAGCATCAATCCAAGAAGAATCACTCAAAGCATCATGCACATTTTTAGGTTCAATTTCGGAAATCATAGCATGAAATCGATTTATTTCATCCGGATTTATTCTTCTACGTGGTCGCACACCGTGAGTGATATCACCTATAATGAGATCATGTGGGTGATCTTTATGCCATCTTGGTTGATTATTTTATACGTTCTCATGCATTTCTATGTGATCATGCATTTCTAAATGATCATGCATTTCTAGTGTATCATGCATATCATGGATATCAAACGTACCATCATCATCATTCAACACGGGTTTTAATTCAAAATCATCATCATATTCTTTATCTTTATCAATCTCACCAAATTCATTAAACTTCACATGAATACATTCTATAATTTGTCTAGTGAGAGGATCATAACACCTATATGCTTTTGAATTCACAGAATATCCAACAAAGATGCATTCAATTGATTTAGATTCAAATTTATCCAGATTGTCTCTTGTATTTAAAACAAAGCATTTGCATCCAAACACACGAAAATAGTCAATTTTAGGCATGCGATCATTTAATATCTCATAAGGCGTCTTATTTATTTTCATGCACAGTTTACGTCTTCTGTCCACAAAAATCTAGGCAATTTATTTTTGCACAACATAGTTCTAGCAATTCCTTGTAATGTCCTATTCTTTCTTTCTATCTATGGAGTTCTGGGTGGCGAAAATTCGTGTTTAATTCCTTTTTTCTTTGCAAAATGAAATCATGTCCTTGTTTTTAAATTCTTCGCCTCTATCGCTTCTTATCCTTTTCACATTGAAACCATATTGATTTTCAATTTGTTTTATTAGTTTCACAATTTCAATGGCACTATCATCCTTATGTGCAAGAAACAAAGTCCAACAAGTATAACGAGAAAAATCATCAACAATCACACAAGCATAGTGACATCCACCAAGAGTCGTAGTGCGACTAGGACCAAACAAATCAATGTGTAATAATTCTAAAACTCTAGTCGTGATTATTTTATTCTTAGGTTTAAGTGACTCGCGTGTTTGTTTGCTTTTTATGCAAGATTCACACAACTGAAAGTTGTCTAAATCAAGTGTAGGCAATCCTCGTATTAGGTTCTTTCGTTGGAGTTTTTCTAGTGTAGAAATGCCAATATGTCCTAAACGTCTATGCCACAAATTTACGTTAGGTTCATTTGACATGAAGCACTTAACCTTAGCGTCTAATGTATCATCCATAGAAAGCGTAAAGATGTTTCCTTCCCGTTTTCCTTTTAACACTACTTCTCCATTTTTATTTATAATATTGCAATAGGGATGAGTAAAGCACACATCGAAACCATTATCAATAAATTGTGAAATGCTAAGAAGATTAAAAGATAAGTTGCTTACCAAAAAGACGTTGGAGATTTGAAGGGTGCTTGGGTTTCCAATTGTACCTTTTCTGATGATCTTGCTTTCATTGTTGTCTCCAAAGGTCACGGATCCGTCTTTTGTGACCTTCTTTAATTTCGTGAATAGCCTCGGGTCACCCGTCATGTGCCTCGAGCAACCACTGTTAAGGAACCATTTGATTGATGTATCTTTTGATGTGTGGGTTCCCTGCAATGTACGAGAATGATTTAGGTACCCTTTTAATTTTGGGTCCTTGCGAGTTAGTTATTCACCTCTTGGTAAAAGTACCTTTCGGTACCCATGCTTGGGTGATCCTTCTCGGTCTAGTAAATGGCAAGAATGTAGGCGAAGGTGCAATGTAGTAGACATGTGGTGAATGCACTTTTGGCCTTTGGCCAAGAACTCCTTTATACGCATTATATGTAGGACGTTTTTGATATGTCCTTGTGTTAGTGTGCGTAGTGCATGATCTAGATGGATGAAATAAATGTTGTGTATGCATGACTTGTTTCTTCTCATATCTATATGGCACAAAATTGTTTTTCAGTTATGAAGAAGAAGTATGACGAGATGAGGGGAGAGGGGGTCTTTGCGTCTTCTTAGACGCCGTATTTGGTTTTGAAGTGTCTACTTTCTTAGACAATACAAACTTGGTTGGTTTAATGGACACTTCATTTGTTTCAATGTATCCTAATCCTGTTTTATCACTATCATGCTTTTGAGATAAAATAATACGATCTAGCATGTTAGATCCCGTATCAAATTGTTTCATCATTTTCTCTAAGTCCGTATTCCTTGATTTCAAATTTGAAACCTCGGATTTCATTTCATTATTTTGCGTGGTCAATGATGAGAGACGACTCTTCTTTTGAATCGTTTAATTGAGCGACAAGATTCTCGTTAGAAGATTCTAACATCTTCTTGTCTTCAATTAATCGCTTCTTTTCTTTCGCGAGAGTCTTAGTGAATTTATGCAATTCTAAGTACTAACTAAAAAGATCATCATAACAAGGCTCAGAGTCAGAATCAGAGTCAGATGATACCTCGTTTGATGCTTTGGACACAAAGCATACTTGTGCAGTTTCCTCTTCTGTTTCAGCCTCGGAATCCGATGTATCACTCCAAGTGGAGGCTTTGAGAGCTTGCTTCCTTTGCTTAGGTTCCGAGACGAGTCTATTCTTGTTCCGATCCTTGTCAGGGTATTTGTTTGTTTGCTTTTCCTTAATAGGGCAGTCATATGATAGATGTCCAAGTTTACCGCAATCATAACATTTAACATCCTTGTCATTTGTCTTGTTCTTATTTCTTTTAGTCGAAGTAGCGTTACTTTTGTTTCTAAACGACTTTCTCATGAATTTTCTTAAACCTTTAGCCATTAGAATTAAGTCATCGTTATCTGATTCAGAATCACTATCTTCTACATGATCGGAAGAAGTAGAGACGTATTCATTTGATTTAAATGCAATAGCCTTACCTTGTTTTGATGATTCCAATTTCCTTATGGTGAGTTTGTTCTCATAAACCTTAAGTGATCCAATTAATTCTTCCATCTTGATTGACTTAGTTTCTTTGCTTTCTTCTATTGCCGTTACTTTAGGGTCCCACTCGGATGGAAGGCTTCGCAAGACCTTTTGTACCTTTTCCTACATAGTAAAGGCTTTGCCAAGAGACTCAAGAGAATTGTAAATGTTAGCCAAGCGAAGATCCATATCAACGATAGATTTATTTGACAATAATTTAAATGACTCGAGTGTGGACATGAGCATGTTGATCTTGGACTCTTTTACTTGACTAGTGCCTTCGTGTTTCATTTCAAGAATTCTCCACATTTCTTGAGAACTAGAACAATTTGAAACATACCTAGATTCACTTTTACTTAGTCCATTTAGAAGTAATTGCATAGTCCTAGCGTTCATGCTCAAATTCTTTTTATCCTCACTAGTGTACTCTTGCCTAGGCTTAACGGCCTCTAGTATGACTCCATCTGCAGTGGATAATTTTTATGGAACAAAAGGACCATCTTCTATAAATGACCAAAGATCAATATCAATTGCCATAAGGAAAAGTTTCATTATTAAATTCCATTGAATGAAAGACTCACCGTCAAAGAGAGGAGGCCTTTGACTAGACATACCTTCTTGCTCGGTTTTGAAGTTTGTCGTTGCCATCTCACTTAGATCGTTGGATCCTTTTGATGTGAGTGTTCCTGCGCTCGGATACCACTTGTAGGATCTGCAAGGCACCACTAGAAGGGGGGTTGAATAGTGGATGCGGAAAATATGGTTTTTAAAATAGTTTTAAACCAAAAACCCAACTTCTGAAAACAGTTTCTGTTTTTAGGACTAGTTTTAAAACGATTTGAAAACTAGGTTTCAGGTCTTCAAAAATTCTGTAATTTGGAGAGAACTTAGCCTCAGATGTTCTGATTATCTCCTAAAACTTTCAGATCAAAATTCAACCTCTAACCACTTGAAAAATCGTTGGTGGTCAGATTGCGCAAATCTGCCAAAACTGGTAGTTTGTTTTGAAAAATTAATTCCTATTTCTCCGTAACTCAAAATGCTCTGAAAATTTAACGACTAACCCCTTATTAGTTATATTTAAATGGGTTAAAACAGTTTCAAAAACTTCTTTGGGAAGTTAGTCAAATACAATCAAAGTCTCAACCTTTGCAAGCCTGAAAATCAGACTGCACTAGTCTCAGAACTTTGGACGTTTGAATGACTTATACTTATCCAAAAGGGTTGTAACTTGTGCCAAAAGAACCTTAAGACGTGAGGCTATGATTCTGGAAAGTTTCGTAATTTTTGAAATTCGTTTACTATTTTTACCAACGTGATTAAAAACAATAAACAGTGCTGAAACTGAAAGTAAGTGCTAAAAGTAAATAACACCAGGAATTTTATACTGGTTCGGTTATAAACAACCTACTCCAGTCTTCGAGGGCACCTTCTTCGGTTAGCACTAATCACACAACACAAAGGACACCTAACCACAGGGTTGATGGAGTTACACACCAACTCCAACCCTTTACAAACCTTGTATGAGAATACAATGAACACGAACACCACCACCTTGCAAGTGCAAGATTGATCACACCTTGCTCAATCTTTTACAACAATGAAAAGAATATGTGGTGGTCTATATGAAGCCTATTCAAGTATATGAATATAAGTACAATAGGTTTTTAGAGAGAAGAAAGAAAGAAGGTGTAGAAAGAGAGACTAGAAAACGATTTCAATCTTGTATGCTTGTAAGACTTGTCTTGTTTTTGTCTTGCTCTCCTCTTTCCTTTTAACATTGGTGGCCGCCCCCTAGTAGCATTCTCCTCCTCTTGAAAATTATCTTCTAAGTCCTTGAAAGAGTGTATTGCATCAATGTGACATGTCTTTGCTTACTTGGCATCTCCTCATTGGATGATCATTAAGCTCTTACTTACTTGGCACTCATTGATTAGATGAATGTTGTCATCATTTGATGACTAGATAAATCTGAAATTAAACCTCAAAAAGCATGTGCAATTACCCATAAACTTATTACCATAAGTCACAAGATCATCCCACAAAATTAGCTAGGCAAATAACTAAAATTTGCCTTGAAAAAATCGGCCATAACTCATCTTGCACATGCTGAAATTTCAGCATGTGTAACATTTGCATTTCATTCAAAATATTACCAAGTTTACTTTGATTTAATCCAAGAAATCAATCATCGTTTAGTACAAGACATTCTTTTCATTTTTGAATAAAAATTAGTCAACAATAAAGAACAAATTTCGGCCAACATACATTACACACATGCTGAAATTTTCAGCATGTGTGATATTTAAAAATATCACCTTATTTGGTACCATAGAACATTCAAAACACTTCCATACTATCTTCCAATTAATCCACATTTTCAAGATAGAAAATTATCCTTCATTAAGTGACAAAATTCGGCCAGCCTAGACTACACATGCTGAATTTTCAGCATGTGTGACAAATGTGACAAAGTTTGAAATGTTACCTTGTATAGCTCCTTTCTTTTTGTCACCAACATTGTATGCTTCATTCTTTGACCAATCAAGTTGCCAACAAGGCTCCACATAAGCTCCAACATAGCTGGTTTAGGTGTGTGAAATGATTTGTGCATCTGCTGAAATTTATTTTTGCCAACTTTGTAAAACAGTGCACATTTAATTATACACACATGGTATATTCCAATCAGCCCTTAATTGAATTTTCTAGAACACTTTGAGATGTATCAAATATGTAAAAAGTGTCTAGATACATGTTATATGCCATGCAAAAAATGTTCCATGCCTCGTGTACTACGTAGAAAACCGAATTTTCGACGTTTATCGATTACCCGATTTTTCTCTAATTAAATTCCAATTTTTTTGCACATGTTATATATATTATGTTACACATAATATACATAAATTAAACTTTAATATTCAGCACTTAGGCTGATCTTAAAGTGGCGCCCAAAACATGTGTCAAAATTGAAATTGGAATTTCCACAATTTGGCCTTAATTGAGGGTGATTTGTGTGTGCCAACATGGAATGATTTTATGGCTGCACATACCATGTAAGCCACGAAATGTTTGGCCATTTTTAAAGTGTATGGGCTGGCCATCTATTTATGGCAAGTACGTGACACGTTGGCGAAGTTTCAGTACTCGCTCGATATGACAATTTTTGGTTTAGAACCTTTTAACGTGTCGTAACAAATTTGTCATCACCATGACTTATATCATATGATATAAGACCTGAATATACTCATAAATATGAGTTAAGTATAATGGTGTGACGTTAACGTACGTACATAAAATATATAACGTGTTTGTAGTACGTTGGAATATATGTGTATGTGCCTTTTTAAAAAAAATCTGAATATATATATATATATATATATATATATATATATATATATATATATATATATATAAATGGTGTGTGGAGAGGAGAGGAGGAGGACTTTCCTTTCTTCAACTTGTTGCATTTGTGCCTTTTCCAAATATTACTTCCTTTAATGAACTACTTAGTTTAATTAACTAAGTACTTCACTTAATGAACTAGTTTAGTTCATTAACGGTGGCACCTGAAAATAGTTCAAACACAACAAATGTTTGCCATTTGATGTAAGATTTAAAGCTTCATGGCTTGTTAGTACGACAACATTATATATGAACTATATAAGGCAAGTTTTATGCAACAACGTGTCATGTCATAAAATATGTCATGCATTTCTTTGTAACACGTTATTTAAATCGTGCATTTTGAAATCACTCAAACCCCTTTTTCTCTACACAGGTTTTGTCTCTGACCTACATCGATCGATCGAAGTGAGGGTTTGATGTACATCGATCGATCGATGTGTCTCAGGTTTAGAGATCGATGTCTCACAGTAAGGTCTTGAACTTTCACTGCCTTACATGGATCGATCGATGTGATAGATCTGTGTACATAGATCGATCGATGTGCAACTACCTGAGAGATCAATGTCAACTTTTTCAACTTTTTCAACTTTTAATCACATATAATATCATGTATGACATTTTTAAGCATTCACCACTTAAAATCATGTCTTTGAAAATTATCCAAACATATTTCTCAACATTCTCCCCCTTTTTACCAATTGTTTTCAAACTTTGTTTTTAACAAACTTTTAAATAGTACGCTCCCCCTCAACTTATACTCTCACCCTTAACCAATACTCAACTTATACCAATTGAAACTTAGCGTATGACTTACCAACTAAAATCATGTTCTTATTCTATCTCCCCCTTTATTTTGCAAATCATGCAAAAGATAAGACTATACAATGTTGTCGTAAGTCATCATGCCTAACTTGGCTCGTAAGTTTTCAAAAGTGGCTTGATTAAGAGGTTTGGTAAAGATGTCAGCTATTTGGTGATCAGTTCTTATATGGTTTATGACTATATCCTCATTTTGACCATGATCGCGAAGAAAGTAGTATCGCACTTCAATGTGTTTGGCCTTAGAATGAAGCACCGGATTCCATGAAAGATTGATCGCACTTGTGCTATTGCAGAAAATTGGAATCTTTTTCATTTTAATGCCAAAATCACTAAGTTGCTGTTTAAGCCAAAGTATTTTGGTAGTACATAAACTCAAAGCAATATACTCGGCTTCAGTGGTAGAAAGAGCTACACTAGCTTGATTTGTAGAAAACCAAGAGATCAAGTTGGTTCCTATGAATTGACATGTACCGCTAGTGGATTTTCTATCTAACTTGCAACCACTATAATCAGCATCACTATATGTGTACAATTCCAACTTAGCGTTTCTATCATACCAAAGTCCTAAGTGAAGTGTATGCTTAAGATATCTAAAGATCTTTTTCACTGCATTGTAATGTGATACCTTAGGACGAGATTGAAACCTAGCACACATGCACACACTAAACATGATGTCAGGTCTTGATGTAGTTAAGTATAACAGTGATCTAATCATAGACCTATAAAGTGTGTCATCAAAAGGTTTACCATTTTCATCCTTGTCAAGTTTGGTGCTAACACTCATGGGGGTAGTTGTAGGTTTCAACTCTTCAAAGCCAAACTTCTTAAACATATCATTGACATACTTAAATTGGCTAATGTGAATTCCTTGAGGGGTTTGTTTGATTTGAAACCCTAAGAAGTAGTTCAATTCTCCTACCATTGACATTTCAAATTCTGACTTCATACATTCTTCGAAGTCTTTTACTAAGATAGGGTTAGTTGAACCAAAGATAATATCGTCTACATATATTTGAACTATTAACAAATCATTATCTTTTCTTCTTAGGAATAATGTATTGTCTATGGTTCCCCTTTGATAATTATTTGCAATAAGAAAGTTTGCAAATCCATCATACCAAGCTCTTGGAGCTTGTTTTAAACCATATAAATCTTTCTTAAGCTTGTACACATGGTTAGGATTCTTTGGATCTTCGAATCCAGGGGGTTGTTTGACAAACACCTCTTCTTGGATGTATCCATTCAAGGAAGCACTCTTTGTAGAGAAAAAAGGGTTTGAGTGAATACAAAATGCATGATTTAAATAACGTGTATTAAAGAAATGCATGGCACGTTTTATGACATGACATGTTTTTGCATGAAACCTGCCTTGTATAGTTCATATATAATGTTATCGTACTAACGAGCCATGAAGCTTTAAAGCTTACATCAAATGGCAAGCATTTGTTGTGTTTGAACTGTTTTCTGGTGCCACCATTAATGAACTAAACTAGTTCATTAAGTGAAGTACTTAGTTAAATGAACTAAGTAGTTCATTAAAGGAAGTTATATTTGGAAAAGGCACAAAGGCAACGAATTGAAGAATGGAAAGTGTTCTTCTCCCTCATATCACACGCCATTTAATATATATATATATATATATATATATATATATATATATTCAGATTTTTTATAAAAAGGCACATACACATATATTGTTGTACCTCACGAAAATCGTATTGTATTTGAGACTAGTATAAAGTGGCGTATTGGAATGTTATTTCTGCCAAGTACATTTTATTAAGTTTTATTATTTCTTCTTCAATTAAATTTCCTTAAAGTAAATATTATAAGAAATGGTATAATTATATAAGTATGCCTCATGAAGCAAGTGAAATGACAATTATACCCTCCCAATTTTATTTAGAAAATCCGTCCAACAAGCAGTCTAGGAGACTTTAGAACCCTCTTTACTTCTAGTGTCCAACTAACCACTTTATTAAGCTCTTAAAATAATTCTAAAAGAAAAGGCTTACACATGTAGTTAAGAACCTCAAGATTTTGTTCCAAGATTGAAGAGTTTCCCTTGTTTTTCCTTAAGACCGCCTGGTATACCATGGATCCATGAGATCACCTTTATCTTAATACCCCAACTAACCCCTTTTACTTTAGTTACTTTTGTCTAAGAAGATTGACATTCAGAGAGACGAATTGCTGTTTCTTGCTAATTGACTCGAAGATCAACTGGTCTTTGGAAAGAACAGCAGAAAAACCTTTACTTTTTTCACCCAGAAAACTGAAAAGAAACATTGTCCCACTTTTGGGAAAGTTTTCTACCCTGAGCCAACAACAGAAAGAAAATCCCTTGTTGAGAGGCCATGAAACTAGTGTTTCGATCCTCACACCCGAATCAACCCCATTGAAATGAAAAAAAAATATGCCACCAGACCTTTCTCATTTAGCATTGACAGCATGCTCGACATCAATAAAGAGCTGCACTTACGTCGTATGGCAACTTTTGCACTTCTAAAGAGAGCAAAAATTCTGCGGATATCCTTTCCAGATATGCTATGACCACCAATCATATGAATTAGTGGACAATTTTCAAGGTGATGTTAAAATCATCTTCTAGTGGAAACCAATCCAAAAGATGGCTAAGCGTCCCTGCTCTGACACAAGAGTCTCTATTGGAGATAGTCTTTTAGCAACTGAAGGAACAAATCGAATCCATCATGTCACAAAGAGTCACTGCTCTTATGTAGAATAGTGAGATAAAGCAAGATCACATCTTCATTCTTTATGACCGAGTTTGTTTTAAGATCAAACTTCCTATCCACCAACATATCAAGCAGAGCATTCAGAAGGACTTCGCTGGGATGCCACTGGAAGAAGTCTAGCAATAAGCTGTGTAGAGTCTGGTAACCATTGCCCACTAAAGCCCTAAATCCACTCTTTGAAGCGTCGTTTCCGGAGAGCAAGCATGTAAGTATCTGAAGAAAATTGACAACCAACTTCTCACCCATTGCAGTATCGACATTTTCGTTTGACAATGAAAGAATATGCAAAAAGCACTCACCATCCCTAAACAGAGCTTGATATTGCATTTTATCCATCAATACGACATTTTTCATTCCCACCAACAAACAAACCGATGATTCTGCAAAGTTCTTCTCTCTTTCTTTCACATGTGTAAACGTCTCCAAATAACTGGAACATAAGTAGAGCTTAGCCCTGTGGCCCTCCACAGAACTAGGCACGATCTTCATCAGATCTATTATATAATTGAGCATGCGATTTCTCTGCCCTTCCTCCTAGAGCAAATCAAATAAGTAGTCAATACAAGTGGAACTGCACAAAATAGAACTCTTCGTGTCCTCATTGAGCGAGAAGTATCAGCAAAGAGCCCCATCAACAGTTCCACACAATTGTTCCAAATCTGGACAGCATCTGGAGAAGTCACAGCATCGGGATTTTTGAAATGGAACCATGTCCTTAGGTGCCATTGCAACATCAGGACTCACGTCGACTCTACAGCCATAATGGTCGCTAGGGAAAGTTTTAAGCTCAAAGAGGCAAGTATAATCTAGACAATATTGACTAATTTGTGAAGTGTATGCTTGAATGACTAGCCATTTTTAAGTTAGGAATCTTAGTTGAAGATTCTAAGTACAAGACATGAGGACCTAGTTGTTATGAAGAAAAGTATTGGCATGATTGAATGACTTACTATATGAATGTATTATGTGCTCAAACTTGAATATGGTATAAGATCTAATATCCATAAAAATAGGCTGTTTTGGTCATTATTTGAAAGATGAGTTAGTCTTGCTAAGAATAGATTTGAAGAAGTGTACAATGTATATAAGTGTGCTATGTATGTGTGTTTGCAAGGTTGTTTTGACATGACTCATGTACAGTTTATCTATGGTTTAAAGAATGTTATAAGGCATGGAATGATTATGTTAAAGTGTGTATTTGAGGGTTAGTAAGTTATTTTAAGGAATGAAGTTGGTAGGAAGTTGCTTGAAGAATACAAAGTGATGAAATGCTGGAATTAGTGGAGCTGGACAGTTTTGAGTAGCAAGTTGTTTGGATCGAAAACAAATCTTAGGAATGTGAAAATGAGCTGATTTTTGGTATGATGATAGTTGGATGTGTGTAGTAAATCTGTGAGTTGGAATTTTGATAAAAGGACTTGTGGTTTGGTCACAATGAAATTTTTGGTAAAACTGGTCATTTCAGATTCGGCATGTACCAAGTTTTGGAAAAATAATTAGATGACCCCTCTAAACCTATCGGATTGCCTTGGAATTTGTATGGTAATTAACTAAGACATAGATGAACATGTCCATCCATGCAAATAAATTAACTTGGAACCACTGTTTTGATGATTAACAACTGAGTTGAAGTTCATGATACAAAACTGTACTGGAACTGGACAGTTTTGAGTAGCAAATTGTTCGGCCTGAAAGAGAAACTTAGGAGCGTGCAAATGAGCTGATTTTTTGTATGATGATAACTTGATATGTTTAGTAAATTTGAGAGGTGGAGTTTTGGTAAAAGGAGTTGTGTCTTGTCCTTAATGAAATTTTTTAGTGAGAACTGGTCATTTCAGATTCTGTATGTACCTAGTTTTGGAAAATAATTAAATGACACCCTTAAGTGCATTGGATTGCCTTGAAATTTTTACAGTACTTACCTAAGACATAGATGTATATATTCATGTAAAGAGATCGGCTTAAAACCACCATTTTGAAGGTTAACAACTGAGCTGAAGTTAGTGGTACAAAACTGGAAAACAGGACAGTTTAATGACACGAGTTGTAAGGCTTTGACCTTGTTCATTTAGTCTTGAATGTGATGTTTGGCCATATGAATATTGTTCCTTGGTATGTTAGCTATGTTTTCCAGGTGATGGCCCAAATTGAATAAGGTTTTATTATCCATGAAACTGAGGTAAGACGGGTACTGCCCTGCTGATTTCAGCAGTACCCCTTGAGGGTAATTTGATGTTTTGAGGACTTTAGACATTTCGGAATGATACAAAATTTTTATGGAATGTGTCTAAGACTCCATTATGCATATGTGTGGCATGAGTTTATGAAAATGAGCCCTATTAATCCGTAACTCCAAATGGTCTGAGAATTTAATGAAAAACCCCTTAAGATATTTATTTTAATGGGTTGAAACATTTTTGAAAAATTCCTTTGGGAAGTATGTCAAATACATTCAAGTTCTCAACCTTTGCTAGTCTGAAAATCAGATTGCACTAGTCTCAGAACTATTAACGTTTGATTGATTATAATACCAAATAAAACTTAAGAGGCGCGGCTATGTTTCTGCAATGTTTGGTAATTTTTGAAATTCGTTTGATATTTTTACCAATGCAATAAAAACGATGCAAAGTGCTGGAAACTGAAAGTAAAATGCTGAAAGTAATAACACTGAGAATTTTATACTGGTTCGGTTGACAAAACCTACTCCAGTCTTCAAGGAGTCTTTCTTCGGTTATCACTAAACAAAATGAACACTTACCACAAGGGTTGCTAGAGTTACAAACCAACTCCAACCCTTTACACACAATACAATCAATCACACCGATCACAAACACCACCACCGAACTAATGAAGGTTTGATCACACCTTGATCAACCATTTACAACAATGAGCTTGTATGGTGGTCTATGCAAAGCCTATTCAATATATTTAAATATAAGAACAATATGCTTGAGAGAGAAGAAGAAAGAAAGATAGAAGAAGAAAGTAGAAGACACTTTTTGCACTTGAGATAATATGAGAATTGTCTTGCTTTTGTCTGCTACATCTCTTCTCCTTTTAATCAGCCTTGGCCGCCCCCTAGGGATCTTTTCCATCTTGAGAATTCTCTTTTAAGTCCTTGGAAGAATGCCTTGTGTAAATGTGACATCAACTTGCTTACTTGGGACAACTTGATTGGGTGATTGTCTTAGCCTTGCTTACTTGGCACTGCTTGATTGGATGAGATTTGTCATCACTTGATGACTGTAAACATCTGAGAGTATCATCTAAAACATGTGCCAAATGCATTTTATGAATCACTCAAACCTTTTTTCTCAACAATCTCCGCCTTTTGATGATTTACAACATAATCTCAGTACATGATTTAAATTTAATCGCTTCCCCTCCAATCCTGCACAAATTAAAATTTTGAATTTTGAATTTTGAATTTTGAATTTTCTCCCCCCTGATTTTTCAATCAATTACTCTCGCTCCCCCTTAAATCATGCATTCTCTCCACCTTTATTTTGGAAATAAAATCAAAAGTGCATATAAGAAATAAGTAAAAAAAAACTCATGCATTTCGATTTCGTTCTCAAGGTTTATTTATTCAACCCTTTGCAAATGTCCCTTTTGGTACCCAAATTTGGGTGACCTTTTTAGGTCTTCCAAAAGGTGAGAAAGGAGATGAAGATGCAATATAATAGACGTTCAGTGCAAATTTGTTTGGCCTTTGGCCGAGAATGCCATCATGTACATAGTATGATCTTTGTTTTTGATAAGCATTTCAGTTTGCATGCACGGGGCGTGATTTAGATGCATTTTTATGATATGGATTTCTCATATGCATCAATGGCTGCCTTTCATATTTGTACGGTGCATAATTATATCTCATATGATATGAAGATGAAGGATGATGAGATGTCATAGGGGGAGGTCTAAGCGTCTTCTTAGGTGCCACATATGTCTTAGATACATCTATTTTCTTGGATGGAATGAATTTGGTTGGTTTGTTCAGTCACTCGTATCCTAATCCGGTTTTGTCACTATCATGTTTTTGTGAAGAAATGATACGATCTAGCAAGTTTTTACCTGTGTCAAATTGTTTCACCATTTTTTCTAGATCTATATTCCTTGATTTCAAATTTGAAATCTCGGATTTCATTTCATTGTTTTATTTCGTTAATGATGTGACCTCTGATTTTAATGCATTGATTATGCAAGACGACTCTTCTTTTGAATCGTTTAATTGAGAAACAAGGTTCGTGTTAGAAGATTCTAACAACTTCTTGTCTTCAATTAATTGTTTCTTTTCTTTTGCAAGAGTATTTGAGAACTTGTGCAACTCTAAATATTGACTAAATAAATCATCATAAGAAGATTCAGAATCAGAATTAGAGTCAGAATATACCTCATTCGATGCCTTAGATGTAAAGCATACTTGTGTCGTTTGTTCTTCTGTATCAGTCTCAGAGTCGGATGTGTCACTCCAGTGGAGGCTTTGAAGGCTCTTCTCCTTTGTTCAGGTTCTGAGACGAGTCTAGTTTTGATCCGATCCTTGTCAAGGTGTTTGTACGTTTGTTTGTCCTTGTTCGGGCAGTCATATGATAAGTGTCCAAGTTTCCCGCATTCATAACACTTTACGTCTTCATTATTTTTATTTATATGATCCTTAGATGAAGTAGGCTTATGTTTGTTTTTAATCGATTTTCTCAAGATCTTTCTTAGTCTTTTAGCCATCGTGATTAAATCTTCATCATCGAAATCTATGTCACTATCATCTACTCGATCATAAGAGGTAGAGACGTATTCATTTGATTTAAACGCTATAGCCTTATCATTTTTAGAAATAGATTCAGAATTTCTTAAATTGAGTTTGTTTTTATATACCTTTACTGATCCGATCAATTCCTCCATTTTTATTGATTCGGTTTCTTTACTGTCCTCTATTGCTGTGATTTTAGGGTCCCTTTCGGATGGAAGACTTCGTAATACCTTTTGGACCTTTTCCAGCGTAGAGAAAGCCTTTCCAAGAGACACAAGAGAATTATAAATGTTAGTCAATCGTAGATCCATATCAACAATAGACTCGTTTGGTAATAATTTGAAAGACTCAAGTGTGGATATAAGCATATTAATCTTGGACTCCTATACTTGGTTAGTCCCTTCATGTTTCATCTCAAGAATTCTCCACATCTCTTGAGCACTAGAGCAATTCGATACGTAACTAGATTCACTTTTACTTAGCCCGTTTAAAAGTAATTGCATGGCTCTAGCATTCATACTTAGTCTCTTTTTATCATCACTAGTGTACTCTTGTTTTGGTTTTACAACCTCTGGTGTGACACCATCAATAATAAATAACTTAGATGGAACGAATGGACCGTCTTCTATAATAGACCACAAATCAATATCAATAGCCATAGAAAGAGTTTCATTCTAAGTTTCCATTGGATAAAGGACTCACCGTCAAAAAGAGGAGGCCTTACGATTGACATTCCTTCTTGCACGGTTTTGTGGCTAGTGGTTGACATCTCACTAAGATCGTTGGATCTCCTTGTCGTGAGTGTGCCTACGCTCTGATACCACTTCTAGGACCTGTAAGGCACCACTAGAAGAGGGGGTTTGAATAGTGGGTGCAGAAAATTAGGTTTTTAAAAATATTTTAACCTAAAAACCCAACTTCTAAATACAGTTTCTGTTTTCAGATCCTGTTTTGCAATGTTTGAAAAACTAGGTTACAGCCCTTCAAAAATTTTGAAATTTGGAGTGATTCTACTCTCAGATGTTCTGAGTATCTCCTAAAAAGTTCAGATCAAAATCAACTTCTAACCCTTTGAAAAATTGTTTGTTGTTAGATTGCACAAATCTGCCAGAAACAGTAGTCTAATTTAAAAAATTTATTCCGATTAATCCGTAATTCCAAATGGTCTGAGACTTTAATGACAAACCCCTTAAGATATTTAATTTAACGAGTTGAAATAGTTTTGAAAACTTCCTTTTCGGAAGTATGTCAAATACGTTCAAGTTCTCAACTTTTGCAAGTCTGAAAATCAGATTGCACTAGTCTCCGAACTATTAATATTTGATTGACTTATACTTATTCAAATCGGTCGAAACTTGTGAAAAATGAAACTTAAGAGGTGTGGCTATGTTTCTGCAAAGTTTGGTAATTTTTGAAAGTCGTTTGGTATTTTTACTAATGCAATGAAAATGATGCAAAGTGTTGGAAAATGAAAGTAAAGTGCTGAAAGTAATAACACCGAGAATTTTATATTGGTTCGGTTAACACAACCTACTCCAGTCTTCGAAGACATCTTCCTCGGTTATCACTAAACAAAATGAACACCTTACCATAAGGGTTTCTACAGTTACAAACCAACTCCAACCCTTTACACACAATACAATCAATCACACCGATCACGAACACCACCACCGAACGAATGAAGTTTTGATCACACCTTGATCAACCTTTTACAACAATGAGCTTGTATGGTGGTCTATGCAAAGCCTATTCAATATATTTAAATATAAGAACAATATGCTTGAGAGAGAAGAAGAAAGAAAGATAGAAGAACAAAGTAGAAGACACTTTTTGCACTTGAGATAATATGAGAATTGTCTTGCTTTTGTCTGCTACATCTCTTCTCCTTTTAATCAGCCTTGGCCGCCCCCCTAGGGATCTTTTCCATCTTGAGAATTCTCTTTTAAGTCCTTGTAAGAATGCCTTGTGTAAATGTGACATCAACTTGCTTACTTGGCACAACTTGATTGGGTGATTGTCTTAGCCTTGCTTACTTGGCACTGCTTGATTGGATGAGATTTGTCATCACTTGATGACTTTAAAAATCTGAGAGTATCATCTAAAACATGTGCCAAAATAGTAGTAAAAACATTTCCAAATAGCATATGATCCATCCCTACTAATTTGCAAAGTAAATTAATCCCCATTATGTCAAAAAATCGGCCACTCATTTGTCTCACATGATGAAATTTTCAGCATGTGCTAAATCATCTCAAGACTTTGAATGTTTCCATATTACTACACATTAATTCCATGAATATTGAGAAGCAAATTGGTCACAATTATGAGGCAAAATTCGGCCACCATTAACTCACACATGCTGAATTTTCAGCATGTGTTACATTTGGAACAAAGTTTAAAACATTACCTTGTATAACTTCCTCCATTATGTCACTAACCTTGTATAGTCCATTCTTCACCAATCAAGATGCCAACTAAGCTTCATATAAGCTTCACCAAGGTTGAGTAGGCGTGTGATGTAGGCTTGAACATGTGCTGAATTTATTTTTGTAAACTTTGTAAAATAGTACACAATAATTATACATGTTGTAACCCAATTAGGGAATCTTTTTGTACCTATGATCTATGTAAAAGAATATGTGACAAGATAAGATTGCAACTATAATTTATTGAGTCGATGACTATTATCATTATAGATTACGTTACGAGAAGTAATATTTGTATATGTTATACGAACATGAATATTGAACCATGAGGAGAGGACCGATTCACCCCCAAAAGCTTGGAAGGTTTTGGCCCCAAGGTTTGGAAAGGCCCAATTTAGTTTCTTAAAAATTGTTAGGACCATCTTCTAAGTAAGATAATAAGCCTTAGAACATGTGGGTAATAGCAAGAGGACTTGGTTGCAACCCAAAATTTCTTTTCTCTTCTCTTTCGGCCCTTAGCCCAAAGAGGGCTTCAACATTTGCCAAATTAGTTATTTTAAGAAAAAGAAAAAGGAAAAAAGAAACTAAAAACAAATTAAATAAAACGACTATTAAAAGGGGATTACCCTAATTAAGGCATGTTGGGGTCTTTAAAGACCCCAACCACCGGCTGATTAAGGGGGGATGCCAATTAAGAGGGTTGTTACTCTACTATAGTTAATAGGTACCTAACCAAGGTTCAAAAAGTAACTATGGTTAGTATAAAGTAACCAAGGTTAGTAGAAAAGTAACCTTGGTCAACTAAAAAGTAACCAAGGTTAGAAATTTAATTTGAGTAACTAAGGTTAATTCCTTAACCTTACTATAGTGAAACCCTCACCCCACCCTTTTACCCCAACGGCTACAACATAGTAGCCAAGAGAAAGATCCCTCCAAAGAAAACAATCTCCATCTCACCACATTCAACAAGAAACACTCCTCTCTTCCTTCATTCCTAAACCACACAGTCAAAGGGCATACCAAGGAGGCTAAGATTCATAAAAGTTCAAGAAGAAATAGGTAAGTGCACCCTTAACCATTCAAGGAAAACTCTTATATTTTATCTAGTTTAAAGACTCACTCCTCTCTTTTGCCCTAAACCGTGACCTTCAATGGTCACTAGGCTCAAGAATCTCACGCCTTTAAGGACTCTAGCTTAGAGAAGCTTGGATACCACTCAAGCTCCTTTTGGTAAGTCATCTAGCCCTTTTTCTAAGGGGATATTTTAGTTAAAGGTGTAAACTAATCTTGCTCCTTTTTCCTCTTCCTCACCGTGGTAATGCATGCATAGAGAGGAGAAAGATTTCAACTTTTCCTACACCTATCTAAGAAGAGTAAGAAAAAAGGCAAGTACACTATACTATTTGTGACTGGAATGTGAGAGTGTGTGCATGAATGGCTAGTTAAACTTAAGATCTAATCTTAGTTGATATGTGTTAAGTTTGAATGCTTAAACTTTTGGCCTAGGGCCATTTGGGGTGTAGGTGAGAGATTTTGTTCAAAAGATGTAATCTTTGTGGATTATATGTACCATTATGTGATAATCTAAGTTGGACATGTTAAAGATCTTCTCTTTTCAATGATAAGGGCACATGGTGGAGAGGGTGAGGGAAATAAGTGTGATTTTGCATGAAAATGACAACTTAGTGGTAAAGTAGAGACAAGGTTTTGCTCTTGTTATGTGTTAAGCTTAACATGATATTGGATATATCATTTTGTCTTACATGCACTGAAAAATGGGTTGTTGGTGAGAAGGGTGCGTGAGCACCCAAAATTGTTTCTAAGTGTTGTATTAGTAGGAATGTTGTATGTTAGCCAAAGAATAATATATGGGGGTGTATAAACTGTTTTTGTAAGGGGTTTTCGTGTGATGTTGGTAGCATGATGGGCCTGTAAATTTTCTATAAAAAGAGTAAGTTGATGCTTATTTAAGTGTTTATGACAAAAATGCAAGTTAAGTTCATTTAGGAAGGAAATATGACTAACTAGGAAATTTACTGGAACAGGACAGAAATTCGGGCTGTTTTGTGAGACCTAAAAAGGGACCTTAAGAACTTCCAATTCAGTTGATTTATGGTATGACAATAGTTTTATGTGTATATTAGATGTGAGATTGGAATTTTATTAAAAGGAGCTACGGTTTATTTTTAATAAATTTCCTAGTATCATTGGTCCTCCTGAGAGCACTGTACTGAACAGAATTTAAGTAACTCGTTGAACAGCCTAGAAATGAACCTTAGATGTACCCAAATTAACTAATTTTCGATATGCCACTAACCCTATGCATGAAGTAAAGATGAAAGTTAGAATTTTGGCAAAATGGGTTACAGTTTAGTTTTAATGAATTTTATAGTAAAATGGGTCAGGCTGGAATTCGCTGGACTGACAGAATTAGTGTGGCCTGTTGCATAATCTGAAATTGGACCTTAGAAAAATGAAATTGGGACAAATTTTGGTAAGATGCTAGTCCAATGAGTTTATTAAGTTGGAGAGTTGGAATTATCGAAAAAGGACTTAAGGATTGGTCACAATAAATTTTATAGTGAAATTGGTCATTCTAGAATTCAGTTTGTACCCGCTTTATGAAAAAGAATAAATGATCCCCTTATCGATATTTTAATTCAGTAAAACTTTCATGGCAATTACTTACGACATATATGAAGGAGTACACGTGAACCACTTGGTTCAAAATGATTATTTTTGTAGTGCCCCGCTCCCGAACCTTAGCATCGGGAACAGTGCACCCACCGTATCTCACTAAGGAGAATACAAAGCGTCGAATCAATTTCCGACATGTCCGAAAAGACGTAGAAATTTTTTTCGCGCGAAAACGAAATACAATAACATAAAGTTTTCTTGATAAATAAAAATTCCTCAATACATTAATAAACCAAATTCTGACAATAACATAAGTCTGAAAATCTAACGAGGTGATGTCTGATGAGATCTCAATAAAATAAAGACAAACAGTCGCAGAGTCTTCTTATATCCTAAGCGTGACCGTCAGTCTGCCCACTCCACTGTATCAGCCCCGTCCTCAACAAAGACGTAGTCGTAAGTCTCTTCCTGCTCAACTGGTGGGGGGGGGAAGTAGGGGTGAGTGACTGGGAAATCACTCAGTAGGCACCTGCCTCCAAGTAGTACAAGACAACCATACAATAATGATATAGCACATAGCACATAGGACATGGTATCACATAAGCATACGAATACGGAAAAGTAATTCACTCCAGATAGAGAATGCGCAACATCGTGATGCATGTCCTACTATGCATGTCACACGCAACAAAGTCATGTCACACAAAATGCCGATATCTCCGCCATGCAATGCATGATCCCGGGACCTAACTGAGTGGCTGTGGGTCGTACCCACCCACAGTCACCATCCTGAGTGTACTTGGCCCCGCCACCGTACACCATCCTGAGCGCCTGTGACCCGTACGTCACGACCAACCATCATGCAATGCACGTGCTATGAATGCAAACAACACAAACGCCTGAGGCCCCTGGCCCATCCTCACCATCCTCCGGCACTCAACTCTAGGTTCATTTATTATTCGAGTGATGATTTAATGTCGTTTAACGTTAAAACTATTTTTCCATTGCTTATATATATTTACAGTGCATTTCCTATATTTTCCTCATTTTTCCTAATTTATTTCTATTTATTACTTAATTATCCAAATTAAATAAATTATCACAATTACCGAGATTAGTGAAAATAATTTAATTTCAGCGTTTTATAATTTCTGGAATTTATTTAGAACTTTCTGATATTTATTTATATTTTTCCTATAATTATTTCTATTTTAGAATTAATTAAAATTACATTTTGAATTTCAGAAATTAAAAACAAAATATATATATCACTCTAATGGGCTGGCCTTGTCGCCAGCCCTGTTAGCGCCCCTTCCCAGTTCGGCCCGTCTGTCCAAGGCTGGCCTGCAAAACTCCTTTTCTTTTTTTTTTCTTTTTTTTTTGGTTATTCGCTTAATTGGGCCGCCAACAGCTGGTCCGGACCGTTGGCCATTCGGCCCGGTCCGCGAAGCTGGCAGCCCCCTTTTTTTTATATTAACAGCTTTTGGGCCAGGACTGCTGCAGGAGCAGCCAGCCCACCCGAAACCAGTGCCCATCATTAAGGGCCTTCGGCCCTTTTATCATCCATGTGTATATTTTCTTTAACCAAACTGAAATTAACTCCAGCCTTTGATATCAGGGGCGCGTGCAGCCACGTGCTGCCGCTTCCGGCGGCGCGTGCGGCGTACCGGCGGTCTCCGGCAACCATTTTTCGATCCCGATCTATACTTTCTCCTATTTCCAATCTATGGGAACCTATTCTAAGGCCAAAACAAATTGAAAAATCTCTAATCATGCAACAGTTTTGCTATTTTGATTATCAAATTTTTCCCTAGAATCCAAACTGAGCACGCAATACACAGTGCACGCATACCACAGTCTGCAACTTTCATGCTTCTCACGGATTAACAATCATGCTATGAAACTCAACAATTAAAACAACAAAAGCACATAAAATACCACTAGAGCATGCTTGAATTTGCACCAAATAGAGGGGGAAAAGGAACCTACCTCGATTGCAAACAACTACGCAATTATAATACACCGCGAATGGATTGAAACACTTGGGTTCTCCCTTTTTCTTCCCCTTTTCCTTCTCTTTCTTCCCTCCCTTTCCTCTTCTTCCTTCCAGCCGTTGCCTTCTGCTAGCTTTTGTTTTTGCCTTTTTGGTCCGGGGAACAATTGTTTATCCCCTTAACATTTAATTTGGTTCCCCCCCTTATCCCATACGTGATTTGAGGGGCGGTTTCCAACCCCCCTCAATCACGTCTCTTTTATTTTTTTTATTTTTTTTAAATATTATTATTAAATTCTTATTCTTATCTTTTTATATATCTTTTTTTTGATTTCATTAATCTACTTTATTATTATTATTGTTAATCCTTCCTTTTTTTTGGGAATATAACATCCTACCCAGCTTGCAAAAAGTTTCGTCGTCGAAACTTGACGTAACTTACTCGTAGAATCCGAAAAGATTCAACGTACCTTAATTCGAAGAGTTCAGGGTAACATTCACGCATCTGGTCTTCTAGATCCCAAGTCGCTTCGTTCTCTCGGTGATTACTCCATTATACCTTGACATATGGAATGATTCTCCTCCTAAGCACCTGGTCTTTACGGTCTATAATCCGAACCGGTGTCTCTTCATATGATGTGTCTAGTCTGATCCTTAAAGGCGGTGTGTCCAGTACATGACTCGGATCTGGAACGTACTTCCTCAACTGGGATACATGGAATACATTATGCACCTGGGCTAGTGTCGGAGGTAACGCCAACCGATAAGCCAACGGACCAATCTTTTCGAGCACCTCGTAGGGACCAATATATCGAGGCCTCAGCTTACCCTTCAGACCAAATCTCGCAACAGCCTTCATAGGTGACACTTTTAGATAAACCTTTTCTCCCACATCAAACTCTAACAGACGCCTCTTCGAGTCGGCCCAACTCTTACTTCTGTCTTGAGTAACCTTAAGCCTTTCTCGAATCAACTTAACCTTCTCCTTGGTTTGCTCAACTAGCTCTGGACCTGTAATAGCGTGCTCTCCCACTTCATCCCAAGGAATGGGGGATCTACACTTACGCCCATAAAGCGCCTCAAATGGTGCCATGCCGATGGCGCTATGATGACTATTATTGTAGGAGTACTCAATCAATTTGATCATACCATCCGAATTCCCCTTGAAATCGATGGCGCAGGCCCGCAACATATCCTCTAATGTCTGTATCATCCTCTCTGATTGCCCATCCGTCTGTGGGTGAAATGCAGTACTCAATCGTAGTTCAGTCCCCATCCTTCTCTGACATGCTGACCAAAACTTGGAAGTAAATTTCGAATCACGATCGGAGACAATACTGACTGGGACTCCATGTAAACTGATGATGTTATCGATATAGAGTGTAACTAACCTTTCCAATGTCACATCGTTTGGCACAGGTAGGAAATGTGCGGACTTAGTCAAACGGTCTACAATCACCCATATCGTGTCATTACCATTCCTTGTCCTCGGAAGACCCACCACAAAATCCATCGTCACATGCTCCCATTTCCATTCAGGGATCTCTAACGGTATCAACAAACCCCCTGGTCTCTGGTGTTCTGCCTTGACCTGCTGACATACCAGACATCTCTCAATGAACTCGGCTATATGTCTCTTCATACCGCTCCACCAGTTATGTTTCTTCAAGTCGTTATACATCTTTGTGGCACCCGGATGGATTGACAATTTTGAATTGTGCGCCTCCTTCAGTACTGACATTCTAAGATCCTCATCCTCAGGGACACACAGTCTCCCCTGAAACCACATGCTACCATCACCATGTATATGAAATCCATCCACCTGGTTGGTCATCATTTTCTCTCGGATCTCACTAAGCACCACATCTCTCTTCTGCGCCTCCTTGATCTGCTCAATTAGGGATGGGGTAATAATCAATGCTGCTAAAACATTAGCTGTGGAGTCCACGATATCAAGATCTAACTCAGCCATATCCTTCTCCAACGGCGTCTGTCTGGCATGACTGGACTTCCTACTCAGCGCATCCGCAACTCGGTTCGCCTTCCCTGGATGATAGCTGATAGTCAAGTCATAGTCTTTCAACAACTCAAGCCATCTCCGCTGCCGCATGTTCAGCTCCTTCTGAGTGAATAAGTACTTCAAACTCTTATGATCCGTGAATACTTCGCACTTCACTCCATAAAGATAATGACGCCAAATCTTAAGTACGAAAACTACGGCAGCTAGCTCCAGGTCGTGAGTCGGATAATTCTGTTCATATGGCTTCAACTGGCGTGAAGCATATGCGATGACCTTATCGTTCTGCATCAAGACACATCCTGAAAAGGAGAGGTTAGACCAGGTTGTAACATCTATAAAAACTTAATCGAAGTCTTATGCACATACCTAACCCATTCTTCGATGCGTCGCTATAGATGATAAACCCTTCCGAGCCTGAGGGTTGAGCAAGTATAGGGGCCGTCGTCAGTCGTCTCTTAAGTTTCGTAAAACTCTGCTCGCATTCAGCGGTCCATACAAACTTTGACTTTTTCTGTGTCAATCTGCTCAAGGGTACTGCTATCGACGAAAACCCTTCTACAAACTTCCGGTAGTAGCCAGCCAAGCCCAGAAAACTCCTCACTTCCGTCACATTAGTCGGTCTGGGCCACTCTGTAATAGCCTCAATCTTCTTGGGATCCATTGAAATTCCTTCTTCCGAAACCACGTGTCCCAAGAAAGTAACGCTCTTCAACCAGAACTCACACTTACTAAACTTGGCGTATAGCTTCTTCTTCCTGAGTACTTCCAGAACCTCTCTCAAATGCGTTTCATGCAATTCCTCATTCGGGGAATAGATCAGAATGTCATCGATAAAGACCACCACGAACTTATCAAGCTGGTCTCTGAACACCGTATTCATCAAGTCCATGAAGGCTGCGGGAGCATTTGTCAGACCGAATGGCATCATTAGAAATTCATAGTGGCCATATCTAGTGCGGAAAGCAGTCTTTGCTACGTCCTCTGCTTTAATCCTCAGCTGATGATATCCGAACGAAGATCAATCTTGGAGAATACCTTAGCTCCCTAAAGGATACCAAAGTTGATGAGTCAATTGTAAAATTTCACGGCGGTAATTTGAATTACATTGATTTAAAGATACCTTTAACTGATCGAAGAGGTCCTCGATCCGGGGTAGAGGATACTTGTCTTGATTGTGATCTTATTAATCTCTCGATAATCGATGCAGAGTCTCATACTGCCATCCTTCTTCTTCACGAACAAGACCGGAGCTCCCCATGGTGAGACGCTGGGTCGAATGAACTTCCAGTCCAGTAACTCCTGTAGCTGCTCTTTTAGTTCCTTTAACTCAGCCGGAGCCATTCTGTACGGTGCCTTCGATATTGGCTCAGCACCTGACAGTAAATTAATCTCAAACTCTACCTCCCGACTGGGCGGTAGTCCTGGCAGCTCTTCGGGAAATACATCTTTATACTCATTCACCACTAGTATCGAATCTATCAAGGGTACTTCTTTTTCTGCGCCAATAGCATATACAAGAAAACATTGATTAACTTTCCTCAATGCCTTGTGTGCCTGCGCTGCACTCATGTAGATCTTCTTAGGCCCTTTATGTAGCTTGTAATCAACTTGAAAGATGGTTTCCTGCTTACTCTGTGTCTGCATACGGACCTGCCTCTCACGACAGTCGATCTTGGCCTCATGCTTAGCCAGAAAATACATGCCCAGAATAACATCAAAATCTTGCATCTGGATCGGAATCAGACTCGCCGTGAACTCCAAATCATTAATCTCCATCGAACAATCTCTGTACTGATAGTGCGATACAATCACCTGGTCACCAGCGGTTTGGACACGGTAAGGAATCTCCAGTCGTTCTGGTGGGATGTTCAGACTCTTGACAACCCTCCTGGCGATAAATGAATGGATGGCCCCACTATCGAAGAGGACGTAGGCTGGAACCTTGTTAATTAATATCTCACCTAACATGGGCAGGGTCATACAATATAACACATAACCACAAGACAGAAAGGTATTTAAAGCATATTCGGGTTTATAACACTTAATTAAGGTGTACCTGCTACGACATCGTTGGTGTCCTCGATGTCAGCGTGCGACATGACATGTACTCGGGCATTCGTCTTTGGCCTCCCCTTCTGCTGTGGCTGGCTCTGCTGAGGTGGGGGTGCCTGTCCCTGCGCGGGGCAGTCTTTGGCATAGTGTCCAGGGGTGCCGCATCTGTAGCAGACGTCTCTATTCCTCCAACACTGACCTAGGTGAAGACGCCCACACTGAGTACATGGTGGGGTGGGTGCCACGGCCCTAATCGGCTGTGCATGAGTCGCTGCTGGTCCCTCAATGGAAAGGGGCTGTGTAAATGGTCTCTGCTGCTGCGGGGGTCGGTAGGAGTGTCCTGGCTGCTGGCGGCGTGGTACCTTCAGCCATCTACCTGATCTCCCGGAACAATCCTCCTCACATGGCCTCTTTGCTCGGTCCTCTGCTGCAAACCTCCTGAGGTCACCCTCAGCATCACGGCACACCTCCAGTAACTCCTCGAATGTCCCCGGTCTCGCACAAATAATCAAAGTATGAATGCGAGAACTCAGTCCTGTCTTAAACTTGGACATCTTTGCCCTCTCGTTATCCATAACGGAAGGCATGTATCTCCCCAAGGCATGGAATCTCTCTGAATATTGATCCACAGTCATGGACCCCTGTGTAAGCAGCTGAAACTCGGTCATCCTCCTCTGTAAGGCACTCTCGGGGATATAGTGCTTCTTGTATTCTTCCGTGAACTGGGCCCAAGTCAACTGTGGGGTCAGTCGGCACTGTACACCAAGCCATCATTCCCTGGCATCACCTTCGAGGAATGGAACTACCACCTCCACCTTCAACTCATCTGGCACCTGCAGTAACCTCAGCTGCTCGGTCACATTCTCGAGCCAGATTTTGGCCTCCTCCGGACGTGTAGTACCCCTAAATATCGGTACCCGGGAGTGCTGCATCTCTCTATAGTAGAAACAAAGTCCCGGGGGTGGTGGTGGCGGTGGCTGCTGCTGCTGCTGCTGCTGCTGCTGCTGCAGGTGAGCCATCTGTACCTGCTGCTGGGCCACCAAGGCAGTCAGGGTGGTTAGTGTGTCTGCAAGGACTTGGGGTATGGCCCCTTGACCCTGGTGGTCGTCATCGTCGTGCCCTCCATTTCCTGCTGGCTCACGTCATGGAGGCATTTTCCTGGAGTTCGAGTTCATGAAAAGCAAGTAGGTCAGTAAATTAAATAAATAAAAATAAATAGTTGATTCCGATTTAGAACGGTAATTAACAAGAAAAGCACACCATCGGCACACACCTCCCTTAACCCGATTATAACTTAGGTCTACTTCATTTATTAAGGTCATATTATCGTTTCTAGGAAAAGATCATAGCTTATGTCTAGGCGATCTAGTTAATCCAGCGTTCCCGAGGCGAATCTAAAACCTGTCTCTGATACCACCTGTAGCGCCCCGCTCCCGAACCTTAGCATCGGGAACAGTGCACCCGCCGTATCTCACTAAGGAGAATACAAAGGGTCGAATCAATTTCCGACATGTCCGAAAAGACGTAGAAATTTTTTTCGCGCAAAAACGAAATACAATAACATAAAGTTTTCTTGATAAATAAAAATTCCTCAATACATTAATTAACCAAATCCTAACAATAACATAAGTCTGAAAATCTAACGAGGTGATGTCTGATGAGATCTCAATAAAATAAAGACAAACAGTCGCAGAGTCTTCTTATATCCTAAGCGTGACCGTCAGTCTGCCCACTCCACTGTATCAGCCCCGTCCTCAACAAAGACGTAGTCGTAAGTCTCTTCCTGCTCACCTGGTGCGGGGGGAGGGGGGGGGGAAGTAGGGGTGAGTGACTGAGAAATCACTCAGTAGGCACCTGCCTCCAAGTAGTACAAGACAACCATACAATAATGATATAGCACATAGCACATAGGACATGGTATCACATAAGCATACGAATACGGAAAAGTAATTCACTCCAGATATAGAATGCGCAACATCATGATGCATGTCCTACTATGCATGTCACACGCAACAAAGTCATGTCACACAAAATGCCGATATCTCCGCCATGCAATGCATGATCCCGGGACCTAACTGAGTGGCTGTGGGTCGTACTCACCCACAGTCACCATCCTGAGTGTACTTGGCCCCGCCACCGTACACCATCCTGAGCGCCTGTGACCCGTACGTCACGACCCACCATCATGCAATGCACGTGCTATGAATGCAAACAACACAAACGCCTGAGGCCCCTGGCCCATCCTCACCATCCTCCGGCACTCAACTCTAGGTTCATTTATTATTCGAGTGATGATTTAATGTCGTTTAACGTTAAAACTATTTTTCCATTGCTTATATATATTTACAGTGCATTTCCTATATTTTCCACATTTTTCCCTAATTTATTTCTATTTATTACTTAATTATCCAAATTAAATAAATTATCACAATTACCGAGATTAGTGAAAATAATTTAATTTCAGCGTTTTATAATTTCTGGAATTTATTTAGAACTTTTTGATATTTATTTATATTTTTCCTATAATTATTTCTATTTTAGAATTAATTAAAATTACATTTTGAATTTCAGAAATTAAAAACAAAATATATATATCACTCTAATCCCTGTTAGCGCCCCTTCCCAGTTCGGCCCGTCCGTCCAAGGCCGGCCTGCTAAACTCCTTTTCTTTTTTTTTCTTTTTTTTTTGGTTATTCGCTTAATTGGGCCGCCAACAGCTGGTCCGGACCGTTGGCCATTCGGCCCGGTCCGCGAAGCTGGCAGCCCCCCCTTTTATTTTATATTAACAGCTTTTGGGCCAGGACTGCTGCAGGAGCAGCCAGCCCACCCGAAACCAGTGCCCATCATTAAGGGCCTTCGGCCCTTTTATCATCCATGTGTATATTTTCTTTAACCAAACTGAAATTAACTCCAGCCTTTGATATCAGGGGCGCGTGAAGCCACGCGCTGCCGCTTCCGGCGGCGCGTGCGGCGCACCGGCGGTCTCCGGCAACCGTTTTTCGATCCCGATCTATACTTTCTCCTATTTCCAATCTATGGGAACCTATTCTAAGGCCAAAACAAATTGAAAAATCTCTAATCATGCAACAGTTTTGCTATTTTGATTATCAAAATTTTTCCTAGAATCCAAACTAAGCACGCAATACACAGTGCACGCATACCACAGTCTGCAACTTTCATGATTCTCACGGATTAACAATCATGCTATGAAACTCAACAATGAAAACAACAAAAGCACATAAAATACCACTAGAGCATGCTTGAATTTGCACCAAATAGAGGGGGAAAAGGAACCTACCTCAATTGCAAACAACTACGCAATTATAATACACCGCGAATGGATTGAAACACTTGGGTTCTCCCTTTTTCTTCCCCTTTTCCTTCTCTTTCTTCTCTCCCTTTCCTCTTCTTCCTTCCAGCCGTTGCCTTCTGCTAGCTTTTTTTTTGCCTTTTTGGTCTGGGGAACAATTGTTTAACCCCTTAACATTTAATTTGGTTTCCCCCCTTATCCCATACGTGATTTGAGGGGCGGTTTCCAACCCCCCTCAATCACGTCTCTTTTATTTTTTTTATTATTATTATTAAATTCTTATTCTTATCTTTTTATATATCTTTTTTTTATTTCATTAATCTACTTTATTATTATTATTGTTAATCCTTCCTTCTTTTTTTTGGAATATAACAATTTTAATAAGAAATCACTAAGGAGAAGTTGACACCACTAAGCTGGAAATTTTCCAGCATAACGACGAGACAAACCTATATGTATATGTAACGCGTTATGCCATGGTTTGCATACTATATGTCATGCATTGCATCATCGTCACTTACATGATTTACGGCATTGATTTTATGTGAAAGAAAGTGAAAAGCGTTTTCAAAAAAATGATTTTTGTTTTTAAAAGAACGCTTCCCCACCGGTACCGTGTGTCAGTATGAACTTGGCCCGTAAGAACCCGCCCAGATCCGGGTTAAGTGATCTGATGGTATGACCGTTCAGACCCGGAGATAATAGGCCTGATGATGACCGAGGGCCCTTAGAGAATAGACCCGATAAGAAGATGACGTTACCGTTCCAAATCCGAGAATAATAGATTCGAAGGGGAGACGTTACCGCCTCAGATCTGGGAAGATAGATCTAAACACTCTATTGTTTTATGACGATGATGATTTGAAAGAAAAGCATGAAAAGATCATATTCTCATTCTTATCATGATGCATCACACGTACATATGCATGCATGTTACATTCATTGAGTCATTGTGTAGTGACACATGATACTTAGACTAGGTTGTGATGATCTCGTAGACCCTAAGTATGACTTCCTTAAGTGATGATTCTTGTTATGTTATGATGCGAGTTACAGTCCTTTATTGTTATATTCTGTATTAAGTAACGATTTTATTTAAGTTATGATCTTGATGCATTAAGTGATGATCCCTATCGAGTATTGGACGAAGGACAGGTATGCTTCTAAACCGAATTTTTGGGGTTCGATTCTTGTACGCACTTTTCATTTAATCCTCAATTATTATAGTATACTTACTGGTGACTTTGTCACTCACTCCCTATTTGTTCTCCCAGAGGTTGCAGGGGACAAAGTAGAGTGGATCGAGGACGAACCTAGGGTTCCCTACCCGTGAGTGCAGTGAAGGATGGACGGATTTAGGAGACCTGACTTGCCAGCTCTGATTGATGACTAAATTATGTATTTGGGATGGAAAACATTTGCTTTTGTCACTTCGATATATTTGATCTGGGTTGTAAACTTTGAATGATCGTGAGGATGTTTTTAATTTGAAGTTTTAAATTCTGCCACGGTTTCGCTTACTTATTTACGTGTAAGCACGAAAATCCATGCATTTATATCATGGATCATGACAAGTATAGCTGACGCCTAGTACTCTCCTTAGTGAAGTACGGCGGCGGGTGCACCGACTTCGGCGGGGCTGGGGTGCGGGCCGCCACAGGTGGTATCAGAGCTAAGGCTCCAGATTCGGGCAGAATATAGAATTAAGTTATGATTGTAGTCAACTAAGTTTGATCTTAGATCTAAGTTCTGATCTTAGATGAGAGTTGACCTTAGAATAGGATAACTTAGACTTTTAAATTAGGGTATGGCCCATTGATGATGCCCTAATTAATGACCAATCACAGAATTTAATTTATAACGTATGTGCGTATATGCTCCTCCGATATGCTAAATTAAATTCTGCTACTATTTATGACATTCTCGTATTGAATAAAGCCGACATTACATACTAAAGATGGTGTGACCCAGAGGCAGACCAGCCAGAGCTAGGCCCGAGGTGCAGGAGCCTATCCCTCCTCCACCCGCTCAGGTCCCTCCATCCCTGCCGCCGCAAGGCCAGAATCCACCGCCAGTTCAGAACGTCCCTCCACCCCATGGACCTTATCCACCAATGATGCCGGATATTAACGCTTTTCAAAACTTTTGCCAAACAGTCACCCAAATTGGGCAAGTAATGCTACAACAGAATAACCCTCAACCTCACGAGCCGGTCAGAGATGCTCAGTATTATTTTGAAAAGCTGAAGAGAGTCAACGTTCCGCCATTTTAAGGGAAGTCAGATCGTGATGCTGCTGAGAAGTGGCTTGATGAGGTGGAAAATTGCTTCGAACTAATTAGAGCCCCGGAAGAAGTAAAGACTTAGGCAGTTAGACCCTTTCTGTTAGGAGAGACCAACCAATGGTGGAAGGCAATTCTACAAGCTTTGCCAAGACCAATTTCCTGGGAGAGGTTCCTCCAGGAATTCAATAAGTTTTACATACCACCCTCAGTCAAACTACAGAAAAGACATGAGTTTGAATCCCTAGTGCAAGAATCCGGAATGACGGTTGCTGACTACGCTAATAAATTCATAGCTCTGGGAAGATTTCAACCATCCACCATGAAAGATGAAGAAACCAAAATGTTGAAATTCGAGAGAGGACTGAACCCTAGAATCCAAACGTGGCTGGTTAATGCCAATGCAGCAAACTTTGGTGCCCTTCTAGATGCCTGTTACAGAATTGAAAGAGATATCATCCGCCGGGATGAGTTTAGTCAAAAGAGAGGAAGAGAGGTGTCTGGAAGAGGAGGGCCCCGTAAGTCCGCAAAGCAAAATACAAAGGGCCCAGGGCATCAAGGGAAGAATAGATTTCAACGCCGCTCCCAAAAGAATCAATCACAAAATTAAGGACAACAATCTGCCATTTCAAGTTGCTCTCATTGCGGTAAGCGCCACGTGGGAGAATGTTATATCCACGCAAGGAAATGTTTTGGATGCAGTAAGACAGGGCACATCTTTAAGGACTGTCCAAACAAAGGAAACACCTGCTTTGGATGCAGGAAAACAGGAAACATAGCCAGGGAGTGTCCAGAGAAGGGGGCCCAGCAGCAACAACAGCCGCCAAAGCCTCAGCGTCAGCGTACCAATGCACGAGTTCACACTATGACTGACGCAGATGCTGAAGAGGCCAATGACGTGGTGACAGGTATTTTCAGAGAATCGTACTAATTTTTCCTTTACATATACTGTTGCCTTATGGTTGCTTAGTACGTATTGTATGATTCAGGAGCTATACTAGTATGTTCAGTACCTGCCAACGTGTTATTTGATAGTGGCGCTAGCCACTCTTTCATATCCAAGAGATTTGCAAAGAATATTGAGAAAAACCCAACCTATAGTGATTCACCATATAGAATCCAAGCAGCTGGGGAACAGGTGCTTGTAGCTCACCATGTTTTCAAAAAACGTGAACTTGAGTTTGATAATCATCGGTTTAACGCCGATTTGATTTCCATATCCATGACGGACTTTGATGTAATTCTTGGAATGGACTGGCTCTCCAAGAATTATGCCAACATCGATTGTAATTAAAAACAAGTTACCTTTAAGGACCCCACACGTAAAGAAGTAACCTTTCAAGGAGGATCAAAGTTACGGAAGTGTCCTAAGAACATTTATGTAAATGCGATCGCGCTAGTAAAGCATTAAAGAAAGGACATGAAGGATATCTCGTCTATGCAATAAATATGGATCAAGCACCCTCAGATCTGTCCCAAGTCTCAGTAGTTCGCGAATACCCAGATGTTTTTCCAGAAGAGTTGCCAGGTCTTCCTCCGGAAAGGGAGATATCTTTTGAAATCAACCTGGTTCCGGGAGCTGAACCAATATCAAAGGCTCCCTAAAGAATGGCACCTACGGAACTAAAAGAGCTGAAGGAGCAACTACGCAAATTGCTGGAAAAGAAACTGATTCGCCCAAGTGTTTCACCTTGGGGATCTCCCGTACTGTTCGTCAAGAAGAAGGACAGAAGTATGCGGTTATGTATTGACAATAGGGAGCTCAACAAGATCACTATAAAGAATAAGTACCCTTTGCCAAGGATCGACGATCTGTTATCAGCTTCAAGTAAGCAAACTAAAATTTTATTTTAGTAATGAGTCTATTATAAACCCTACCTAAAGGTAGCATGATGCAGGGGGCAAGGATTTTCAGTAAAATTGATCTTCGCTCAGGATATTTCCAGTTGAAGATCGAGGCTGAAGACGTCTAGAAAACTGCATTCAGAACCCGTTATGGACATTACGAATTTTTAGTAATGCCATTTTGGACTGACCAACGCCCCTGCAGCATTTATGGATCTAATGAATCGAGTCTTTCAAGACCAACTAGACAAGTTCGTCGTAGTCTTCATCAACGACATTTTGATATATTCACCGGATGAAGAGACTCATGCAGACCATTTAAGGGTTGCTCTGGACATTCTACGAAGGAAACAACTGTATGCAAAGTTTAGTAAATGCGAATTCTGGCTACAAAGTGTAGCATTTCTGGGGCATGTAATATCTGAAGAAGGTATATCGGTGGACCCGAAGAAAATCGAGGCAATCACGGAGTGGCCCCGACCGACAAATGTTACAGAAGTACGAAGTTTTCTCGGTCTCGCTGGTTACTATCGAAAGTTCGTGGAAGGATTCTCTCGAACCGCTATGCCTTTGACCCATTTGACCCAGAAGAAAACCAAATTTGAATGGACCTCAGATTGCGAAAAGAGCTATACTGAATTGAAGAAGAAGCTGACCTCCGCCCCAGTTTTAGCACAACCCATTCCTGGAGAAAACTTTGTTGTATATAGTGATGCTTCTAAGAACGGGCTGGGATGTGTACTAATGCAGAAAGATTGAGTGATTGCATACGCATCCCGACAATTGAAGCCATTTGAACAGAACTACCCTGTACATGACCTCGAATCAGCAGCCATGGTCTTTGCACTGACAATATGGAGGCACTATCTATACGGTGAAAAGTGCGAAATTTTCACAGACCATAAAAGCCTCAAGTATCTATTCACCCAAAAAGAGCTAAACATGCGACAGCGAAGATGGCTAGAATTAATGAAGGACTACGACCTATCAATTCAGTATCATTCGGGGAAAGCCAACAAGGTAGCTGATGCATTAAGTAGAAAAACAAGCCATCCACGCCAACCACCTTTGCAGCGAGACATGGAAGAATTCGATCTAGAAGAGGTTGATTCAATTGAAGGCATGCTTACAAAGTTGGCGATAATTCCTTCACTAATAGACAAAATTAAAGAGGGGCAAGAAAAGGATGAAACCTTAAAGAAGATAAAGGACCGGGTACGAATGAAACCCACCAAAGAATTTAAGGTTCGAAACGACAACAGTTTTTGTTTTCGAGAAAGATTGTGTGTACCCAAAGACGAAGACATACTGAATGAAGTTCTTAAGGAAGCTCACGATTCGCGATTATCTATCCACCCTGGAGCAAATAAAATGTATCAAGATTTGAAACGACGATTCTGGTGGCGTGGCATGAAAAGACAGATTGCGGAATTCGTGGAAAAAATGCCTCGTTTGCTAGAAGGGAAAGCAGAACATCAGAAACCCGCTGGGTTGCTACAGCCTCTCGAAGTTCCTGAATGGAAGTGGGATCACATTACTATGGATTTTGTTACTGATCTGCCCCGGACGAGAAGCGGTTACAATACGATTTGGGTGGTTATTGATCGTCTAACAAAGTCCGCCCATTTCATGGCTATGACAATCAAGGCTCCAATGGAGAAATTGGCTACGATGTACGTGGAACAAATTGTGAGTCTTCATGGAGTACCCCTAAGTATCGTGTGTGACCGCGATCGTCGTTTCACATCACGATTCTGGACAGCTTTTCAGAAAACAATGGGCACTGAGATCCACATGAGCTCGGCATTCCATCCCCAAACTGATAGTCAATCGAAAAGGACCATTCAGACATTGGAAGACATGTTGCGATCCTACGTACTTGACTTTGGGGGAAGCTGGGATCGAAGTCTCAAGCTAGTAGAATTTTCTTATAACAACAGTTACCATCGATCCATAGGGATGGCCCCGTACGAAGCACTCTATGGAAGGAAATGCCGTTCTCTGCTCTACTGGGATGAAATAGGAGATAAGATTCTCAATGGACCCGATCTAGTAGAGCAGACTCGAGAGAAAATAAAAATCATAAAGCAAAAGTTACAAGCGGCCCAAGGCATACAGTCAAGAGGACCCAAGAAGATTCAAGACTCATCCAAGTTAACTTGATTTAGGTGAGTGCACTCTACACTCCTTAAGAAGGTTTTATGTTTACATTGTAAAGCTCACAAGATACACTTGTTTCTTGTGGAAATCGTGACCTTCAAGAGGTCACTAGGTGAAGAATTTTGAAGAGCTAAGGAAGATTGGCTTCTTGGTGGGTTAGAATCATCTCACCATTCAAGAATCACTTTGGTAAGACCATCTAAGCCTCAAGCTAAGTTTTATTGTGCATTTAGAAAGATGGCTAACAAATACCCCTACCCTAAAAGCGTGTATGATAGGAAAAGGGTGGAAGGAGACATTTCTTGTTCAACAAAGATTCAAACAAGGCTTAAGATCTATGAAGGCAAGTACACTATAAATATTCATGACTTGTGTGTGAAAGTATACGCTTGAATGTCTAGATGTTACTAAGTTTTAATCTTAGATGTAAAGTGCTAAGCTTGAAGCATGAAATTTTTGGATTTCTTAAGAATAGTGGCTTGCATGTATGAGATTCCATCAAAGGTGGATTCTTTGCCCTTTTTGAGTATGAATATGAGGCTTGTCTAAGATAAATGTGGCAAAGTTCTCTTCTTTGGCATGTAAGGGGGACGGTTGGATGAAAGTTGGGATAAATATTATTCTTGTGAAAGATTGTAACTTGGTGCATGTCTTTGAAAAATAGTTACACATCTTTTCTAGCATTCTCTCCTTATTTTCAAAATCTTTAAAGACTATAAACACACTTCTCTTATTCATGCATATTTAAAAGTCTAATTTTTTGCACCTAGTATTCAATCTTGCCTTCTAGTAGTGCTATACAAGCCCTACATCTAAAACACATGCAAAGGGCAGGCAAGAGGAGGAAAAAGTCAACCATGTATCTAGACTTGTCATATGTCCTATGAGCCAGCAACTTATTGTTTCAAGACATATTTTGTGGAATCTTTCTACCACACAGATTTTGAATTCTTTATTATTATTTTTACAGAATATGTGTTATATTTTGGATGGATATTTTAGCCAAAAATAAAGAAGGAAATTAGTCAAGAGTTTGTCACAAAATTGCTGCAAAGGTAGTTTGTCACAGATTTGCTCCTATCTTGTTGTTTTAAAGATTTTGATACTTCTAAAGGGGCATGTTTGGATGGCCATATGAGAGAAAAAGAGAATCAGAATCTCCTCAAAGATGTTATTTGTTGAAGATTATTTGAATTCAAAAGGTGGAGTTTATAAGGCTAACTACGCTAAACATTAGCCCACCTTATTTGCTCAAAAATCAAATCTTCTCACCTAGTCAAGCTCAAAAGCAAGAAGTCTATATGGTCCACTAGTTTCTAACGAACTAAGAAGGATTACAAGGCTTCAACAAATTATATCTTGCCTTATAAGCTTGGTGACCATTCTAAAAGTCAACATGGAATCCAAGTCTACTTATGGGCGCCATTTGTAGAGGAAAAGAAGCTGAAATATGTAATGATTACAAAGCTACAACCCTTATCCATTCCAAGTGGTTGAGAAGTTGGAGACAAAATATGTGATGATTACGAAACTACAACCTCCTATTATCCTCTACTTTAGGACTCTATATTTAGATTTTATGGCTCAATTCCATGTCATTATTATTATTAAAAATGCCACTCAAGTTGGTCCTAGGTGGAGCAGTGAAGATGGAAGCATTTGCCAAGTAAGCAAAGTGGTGATGTGTTCAACCAATTGCCTTATGCCACGTCAATTTTGATGACATAGGAAGGGACACTTGGACTTCTTCTAATCAGCCCTAGCATGCGCCTAAACTCTATGTAAAGGGAGAAGAATCAAGCTTGAAAGCTCTTGCACCTCTTCTATACATCTTCCTTCTTCCCTGTTATGCCCCGCACCCTCCGTAGGAAAATTAAGGGACTAAGAAAGAACTCAATGAGAATATTGACGGTCAACCATAATTAATTACGAATTAAGTAACAGGTTAATAGGAAATTAATTGAGGATTTTAATTATCGGTATTAATTAGGATTTAATTTCGATTTAAATATTAGGAGATTATCCTTTAAGATAAATAAGATAAAAGATATAAATTAGAAACATCAAATCTTACCCTAAATCCTTATTTAACTGACAACGTCAGTTTCCTCTCCCCCTTATTCACACGACGCAATTCCCTTTCCCCCATAGGCGATTTCCACATTGGCAACCTTAGGTGAAGAGCATTCAAGATTCGTAATCCATTCTCCTTCCGTTCTTCGCTTTTCCTTCGAGTAATCACAGACAAGTAATCATCTTATAAGTTCCTACGATTTGTGAAAGAAAACTGGCCTGTTTTGATATCAAATTGGATCACCATGCAGTAGTTTCATTTTGTGATTATTTGTATATGATCTATGTGTTTTGGTTTCGAGATTTGTCCGATGTATATGAAAAAGCATTCGTTGTTGTTGTTGATTATGTGAAATCCTGCAAATCCCTACCCCTTGAATCCCTTTTGGTTGTGATTTCCTTGTTGCGTGGGTTTGAGGGAAAAAGGTGGGATTTTTGGGATTGATGAGGTTGGAGAAAGTGCGTACTAGGCTTGGATCTTGTTTGCGATGTGCATAGCATTTGAATCTTTAGTATTAAGCGTGAATGATAGCAGGATTGGGCTTGAATGAAATGGGTGGATGGAGATTAGAAACGTTGGCTGAGATCTGCAGAAAATCGCAGAAGAATTTCTGGAAAAACGCTGACATCGATCGATCGATGTCAGAGATCGATGTCCTCTGTTGGACATCGGTCGATCGATGTGTGAGAGACTGAGAGATCGATGTCCTCTGTTGGACATCGATCGATCGATGTATAGGAGGGCTGAGAGATCGATGTGCTTTGTTGGACATCGATCGATCGATGTGAGGGTATGATGTCACATCGATCGATCGAAGTGAGGGGATGATGTCCCTCAGTTTTGTGGGAAAATAGAGGAAGGAAGAGGGAAGCTCGGGGAGTCTTTGGGTGACCTTAGAGACTTCTTAAGACCTGATTAAGGATAGTTTAAGTCTGGGGAACATGACTTAGGATGGTGAATCTAATGGGTGATTTTAAAGGGGTCTCGAATCGAGTTTCAACGTGGATGACTTAGAAGGGTTAGGAAATGAACGTACGAGATGTCTCAGAGTTTAATGATGGGAGTGCTCACATTCGTGTATGAAGTTTGGTAGCAAGATTAAGTGATGACGATCTAGTTAAAGCCTAAGCGTTGATGTGTAAGCTAGAGAAATCTTGTGTGTGTTACTTGTACTTGCGCATGTGAATATGAACTGCATATGTGAACGAGAAATGTGATTGAAACGAGGAGTCTTGCATCATGGCACGTGCATTGCATATGGTTTTGAAAAAGAGATGTGCTTCGGTACATATTTGCGAAGGTGACCTGTAATGTAAACCGGGATGGAAATATAAGCCGGGACGCATTACAGGGCATAAAAGGCTGTAAAGCAAACCGGGATGGAATTATAAGCCGGGGCGCGTTACAGGGTATAAAGTCCTCTGCAATGTTAATCGGCATGGAAATATAAGCCGAGGTGTATTGTAGAGTTTTACGAGATCTGTGATGTAAATCGGGATGGAAATATAAGCCGAGGCGCATCACAGAGCATACGAGCCTGTAACGTAAACGGGGATGGAAATATAAGCCGGGGCGCGTTACAGGGTAACGAGTTACGAGACCGGACATTGTGACATGCATTGCACTGATTTGAAAAGAAATGGCTCATGCATTTGTGATTGTGTAGTGTAGTGCATATTTTGACATGCATCACGAGAGTCGTTGTGGTATGGATGTGCGTGGTATTCGATAGCCATGGAATTGTTATTTGCGTACGAATTGCTGTACTTGCTTTATCATGTTATTCGCCTATATATTTGGAAGTTTTACAAGACATGTGCCCCACAATTCTCTTGAATTATATATTACTCATGTCTTGCCATGTGTTGATCCCGTATGTCTTATAAGCGGGTTACTTGCTAGCGTTTTTCGCTAAGGGTACTGCCTTTGTCTTTGCAGATGAACCTAGCTACGATATGATTTTCATTGAGGACGATGGCGAGTGGGCAGAATGGGGTGTTTAGACCTTGTGGAGCGAATTGATTAGATAGTTTTCGGTTATTCTGTTTCTTGTTCATTTGGAGTTTTAGATGGCTGCGACCATATACAGTTCGTTTGGTATTCACATTGTCTTTTGACGTACTGCATTGATGGTTTAGATTGTCGAGATATGTTTCCGCGCTTATTTCTCCTACGTCATTGATGATGTGTATTCGAGAGATGAGACGTCTTGTAGTCTTCTCAGTAAGCTACGACGGGTGTACCGGTTCAGATTCCGCTGTCCGGGTCTGGGCGCTACAGGTGGTATCAGAGCCTAGGCTTCAGATCTACCTCGGAGACCTAGGTTATGACATGTAGAGTCTTAAGCAAGGATTTTCACCTTAAGTTGATCTTTAAGTCTAAGTATGCAATCTTAGATTTAAGTTTGATTGGGATGGGTGTGTGTACGAGCGCGACTAAAAGTAATCAATAAATCTTATTTATTTTAACTTATGAATCCCGTCTTGTACAACAGTATGGACCCCAAGCATGTAATCTTGGAACTGCTCGGTACTAATAAGCGTGATCTTGCAGAAAATGCCTCCTAGACGTGATAATCAAGGAAACGGTGGCAATGGGAACAACAATAACCCTCCTCCACCACCACCTCCAGTCTTAGTACCCCAAGCGCTGATTGATGCTATCACAGTGATAGCACAAGGAGTTGCGCTACAACAGCAATAACCCCCTCCGCCACCACCGCCACAGCACGGCATTCGGTATTATATTGGGGAGATGCGCAAGATGCATTCCCCAACCTTTGAAGGAACCACTGATCCTGAGGTGGCTGGATTTTGAAAGGATGAAATTGAGAAATGCTTCAGGCTGGTGCAAGTGCCTGAGGAACTGAAGGTAGACGTGGCCACACCGTTACTGATCGGCAGGGCCAATGCCTGGTGGAATGGGATTCTGCCCAAGATGACTCCTCCGATCCAGTGGAGCCAATTTGTGCAGGCCTACAAAGATTACTATGTGCCTGAGACTGCCGTTTTGGAAAAGATGAGGCAGTTTGATAAATTTGAACAAGGGAGAATGTCTGTTTCCGATTACGCTGATAGGTTTCATGCCTTGGGAAAATTCACACCCATGGTATTGGAAAATAATCGGATTAAGATGTTGAAATTTGAAGAAGGTTTGAATCCCCGTATACGGACGGCCATAGCGGGGTCTAGCTTAAAGACTTTTGAGGAGATGTTGGATGCATGTTACCGAGTGGAGAGTGACATGCGGCGATCACAGACCAGAGAAGCTCGTGAAGAATCGAGCAAGAGGCCGAGGGTAGAGCAAAGTGGAGGTAGACCCGGACGTTGGGTCAAGATTCCTAGAAAGGGGCAAGCGAGACCAATTCAGAGGGCACCGCAACAGAATCAGCCTGATCGTTAGGCACCTACAGTATGCCCCCACTGCCATAAAAGACATGTGGGTGAATGTTGGAAAATAACCGGAGCGTGTTTTAAATGTGGAAAAGCGGGCCATAGGATCAAGGATTGTCCCGAATGGGACCCTAAACCTCAAGCCGGAGCAGGGCCAGCCCAGCAGCAGAAAGGCAGGCCCAATGCTAGAGTCCACGCCATGACAGATGCAGAAGTCCAGGAGGACGCAAACGTGGTGACAGGTATGACCTAAGTTAAATAATAGTTGCTTAAGCTGAATTTTAGTCCTTCAAGTTGATGATTGCTTATGTGTTATGTGAAAACCTTTATGTGTTACCCTCTTGTGATTAGGTGTGATCCTAGTTAACAAAGTACCCGCAAACGTGTTGTTTGATAGTGGAGCTAGTCACTCCTTCATTTCTAAGCGATTCGCCAAAGGACTCGACTGTTTACCAGAATGGCTTGAGAACCCCTTTAGGGTGCAGGCAGCAGGCGAGCAAGTACTGGTTTCTCACCACCAGTACAAAGATTGTGATTTGGAATTGGATGGGAAGTTATTCTTGGTGACCTTAGTTCCAATTCCGATGAAGGACTTTGATGTCATATTGGGCATGGATTGGCTGACCAAGAATCATGCCAATATTGATTGTAAACTTAAGCAAGTGACCCTCAAGGACCCTGAGATGAATGACATCACGATACAAGAAATGTCAAGATGACCAAAGCTCCAAGGAAGGTATACTTAACAGCGATTAAGGCCTTTAAAGCCTTACAGAAAAGAGCAGAGGGATATATGGCGTATGCATTAGATGTGAAGCAGGAGGTTCTCTCTATAGATCAAATTCCGGTGATCAATGAGTTCAAGGACGTATTTCCGGATGATTTGCCGGGAGTCCCGCCATCGAAAGAAGTGGAGTTCGAGATTAACTTGATACCCGGAGCCAAGCCTATATCTAAGGCACCCTACAGAATGGCTCCAACTGAACTTAAGGAGCTGAAGGGACAACTTCAGGAGTTGTTAGACAAAAAGTTAATTCGCCCCAGCGTATCTCCTTGGGGAGCTCCAGTTCTATTCGTAAAGAAGAAAGATGGCAGCATGAGGTTATGCATCGACTACCGGGAGTTGAACAAGATCACCATTAAGAATAAATATCCTCTACCAAGGATAGAGGATTTATTTGACCAACTAAAAGGAGCCCGATGGTTCTCAAAGATCGACCTTCGTCAGGGGTACCATCAGTTGCTTGTGAAAGTGGGAGATGTTCCTAAGACTGCTTTTCAGACTCGATACGGGCATTACGAATTTTTGGTGATGCCTTTTGGATTAACTAATGCCCCAGCAGCGTTTTTGGACTTGATGAATACCGTGTTCCGAGAACAGTTGGATCAATTTGTGGTGGTGTTCATTGATGACATCTTGGTCTATTCCCCTGACAAACAAGCTCATGCTGAACACTTAAGAGTGGTGTTGCAAATTCTGAGGCAACAAAAGCTCTACGCCAAATTCAGCAAGTGTGAATTTCGGCTAAGGAGTGTAGCCTTTCTTGGTCACGGGATTTCTGAGGATGGGATCTCGGTAGATCCTAAGAAGATAGAAGCCATCACAGAGTGGCCAAGACCTACAAGCGTGACTGAAGTAAGAAGCTTCCTAGGCTTGGCAGGCTACTATAGGAAGTTCGTTGAGGGATTCTCAACGATAGCAGTTCCATTGAGCCGACTTACACAGAAGAAGACTAAGTTCAAATGGACTGCTGAATGCGAGCAGAGCTTTACCGAGCTCAAGAAAAGATTGACGACAGCCCCGGTGTTGGCACAACCCTCCGGCACCGACGGTTTTGTGATCTATAGTGACGCGTCCAAGAAAGGGCTGTAGAAATAAGAGGGTTTGAGTGATTTCAAAATAAGAAATTTGAATGCATATATATATATATATAAACGTGCATAAATATATATATATATAAACGTGTACATGAATGCATGATATCTTGCCATTACTTGCCTTATTTAACTTATATATTATGTTGCCGTATTAACAAGCCATGAAGCATTAAAGCTTACATCATATGGCAAACATTTGTTGTGTTTATACTATTTTCATGTGCCACCATTAATGAACTAAACTAGTTCATTAAGTGAAGTACTTAGTTTAATAAACTAAGTAGTTCATTAAAGGAAGATTCATTTGGAAAAGGCACAAAGGCAACAAAGCTAAAGAAGGAAAGTCTTCTCCTCCTCCCCATCTTCATTAAACACGCCACATATACATATATTATACATATTTTCAGATTTTTTAAATAAAGGCACATACACATGTATTCCAACGTACTACCGACACGTTATATATTTTTCGTACGTACGTTAACGTCACACCACCATACTTAACTCATATTTATGAGTATATTCAGGTCTTATACCATATGATATAAGATATGGTGATGACAAATTAAATACGACACGATAAAAGGTTCTAAACCGAAATTTGTCGTATCGGGCGAATACCGAAACTTCGCCAACGTGTCACGTACTTGCCATAAATAAATGGCCAGCTCATATACATCAAAATATCATGTAAATTTCGTGCTACACATGACATATTCAGCCAAAAATACTTTCCATGTTGGCACACACAAATTACTCCACATTAAGGCCAAAATGTGAAGATTCCAAGTTTAATTTTGTCACATGCTAATGGTATCACTTTAAACCAGCCAAGTGCTGAGATTTAAAGTATATATTATATATATTATGTATAACATAATATATATAACATGTGCAAAAGTTGGAATTTAAATTAGAGAAAAATCGGGTAATCGATAAATATCGAAAATTCGGTTTTCTACGCACATAACATGGAACGTTTTTCTTGTACATCATGTGACACGTATCTAGACACTTTTAACATATGATATACATCTTAAAGTGTTCTAGAAAATTAAATTAAGGGCTGATTGGAAAAATTACATTTGTGTATTATTAAATGTGCACTATTTTACAAAGTTAGCAAAATGAAATTCAGCACATGCATATACATGTATACACGCCTCTCCAGCTGAGATGGAGCATATGTGGAGCCTTGTTGGCATATTGATTGGTCAAGAATCAATCATACATTATTGTTGACATAAAGGAAGGAGCTACACAAGGTAATACTTCAAAATCTTGTCACAATTGTGACACATGCTGAAAATTCAGCATGTGTGCTAATGGGTGGCGTTTTTAAGGTCATTATAAGACATATTTTACTTCTTGATTAAGGTGGATTGATTGGAAGAGGATATGGTAAGGTTTTGAATAATATTTAAAATAAATAAATGGTGATATTTAGCATATCACACATGCTGAAAATTTTTCAGCATGTGTACATGTTGTGGCCAAACATAATGAGCTTTTTGTGTCCAAGTTCATGTCTCAATTGATAGAAAGACTTACCATGTATTGTTGATTCAATTTTAATGAGAAAAATCAAAGTAAATTGGGAATTATCTTGAATAAAATTAAATGGTGCAAATGCTGAAAATTCAGCATGGCAAGATGACTATATGGCCGAAATTATGCCTTGTTTGGGAAGGATTTGTTGGTCTTGCAATTTATGGTGTAACTCTTGACTTATGGTATGATTTCATGTTTGATTTTTGGCACATGTTTAAAGTGTTAATCTCAGATTTTTTCCATATCATCATGTTGACAACATTGAGCCAATAAGGAGGTGCCAAGTAAGCGAAGACTAAATGATGATCCAATAGGAAGATGCCAAGTAAGCAAGGCATTGTCACAATGATGTCTTACACTCTCTCAAGGACTTAAAAGACAATTTTCAAGAGGGGAGAAGCCCTAGGGGGACGGCTGCCACAATTAAAAAGAAGAAGAGGAGAGCAAACAAAAATAATAACAAGCATTGCATTCTAAAGAGATCAAATTGCCAAGCTCTTCTTCTCCTACATTTTCTTTCTTTCTCTTTTCTTGTAAAAAGCCTATTGTTCTTTACATCTTTCAATCTTGAATAGGCTTCATATAAACCACCATTCATTCATCTTTGTAAAAGATTGATCAAGGTGTGATCAATCTTCATTCTAGCAAGGTGGTGGCGTTCGTGTGAATTGTACTCGACATACAAGGTTTGTAAAGGGTTGGAGTTAGGTGTAACTCTATCAACCCTGCGGTAAGGTGTACTGCGTGTGTGTGATTAGTGTGAACCAAGGAAGGTGTTCCTTGAAGACTGGAGTAGGTTGTTTATAACCGAACCAGTATAAAATTCTTGGTGCCATTTACTTTCTGCATTTACGTTTCAGTTACTGCACTGTTTATCCTTCTTGTTTGCATCCGTAAAAATAGTAAACGATTTTCAAAAATTACAAAAATTTCCAGAAACATACTTACACGTTCTAGGGTTAATTTGGCACAAGTTTCAACCCTTTTGGACAAGTATAAGTCAACTAAACATCAAAAGTTCTGAGACTAGTGCAGTCTGATTTTCAGACTTGCAAAGGTTGAGACTTTGATAGTATTTGACCTACTTCCCAAAAGAATTTTCCAAAACTGTTTCAACCCATCTAAATATAATAGATAAGGAGTTATTGATCAAAATTTCAGAGCATTTGGACGTTCACACAAATAGGAATTAATTTTTCAAAACCATCTACCGTTTCTGGCAGATTTGCACAATCTGAGTACCAACGGTTTTTGAAGGGGTTAAAGGTTGAATTTGGATTTGAAATTTTTAGGGGACCCTCATAACATCTGAGGCTAAGTTCTCTCAAAATTTTATAATTTTTGGAGACCTCTAACCTGGTTTTAAAAACGTTTTAAAACAGGTCCTGAAAACAGAATCTGTTTTCAGAACTTGAATTGTTCAAGTTTAAAGAAATTTTAAAAAGCACACTTTCCGCACCATCTATTCAACTCCCCCTTCTAGTGGTGCCTTGCAGATCCAACAAGGACTAGGTATGTACATCATTACAATTAATGCATTGTATATACTTATGCTAGTCTTGAATTAACTTTCTGTTTATAGGTTGTGTCTTGATGCAAAATGAACGAGTCATTTCGTACGCGTCAAGACAATTGAAACCATATGAGCAAAATTACCCGACACATGACTTGGAGCTCGCAGCTGTGGTATTTGCTCTTAAGATTTGGAGACACTATTTGTACGGAGAGAAGTGTGTCGTATTCACTGATCACAAGAGCTTAAAGTACTTATTCTCACAGAAGGAGTTGAATATGAGACAGAGAAGATGGTTAGAGTTACTCAAGGACTATGACTTGACCATTAACTACCATCCGGGTAAGGCCAACAGAGTGGCAGACGCATTGAGCAGAAAGTCTAGCCACGCGAGACAATCTCCGTTAGAAAGAGAAATCGAGGAGTTTGACCTCGAATTGGTGGACTCAGTGGCGAATATTCTTACGGCTTTATCTATCAGCCTAGACTTGGTAGACAGAATTAAAGAGGCGCAGTATGAGGACTCAGCACTGAAGGAAATTTGCGACAAACTATCCATGGGGCCAGTAAAGGATTTCCAGTTGCGAGGAGATGGAAGTCTATGGTTCCAGAATCGGTTATGTGTGCCAGGTAAAGACGAACTCCGAACAGAATTGCTCCAAGAAGCGCACAATTCGAGGATGTCTATCCATCCCGGGAGCACTAAGATGTACAAGGACCTCAAAAGAAATTATTGGTGGATAGGGATGAAAAGATCTATAGCGGAGTATGTTGAAAGGTGTTTGGTTTGCCAACAAGTCAAGGCCGAACATCAACGACCTGGTGGTTTGATGATGCCGCTAGAGATTCCAGAATGGAAATGGGAGCACGTGACTATGGACTTCGTGATGGGATTACCCAAGACCAGAAATGGGAATGAGATGATTTGGGTAATTGTAGACCGTTTGACCAAGACAGTTCACTTTATAGCTATGCCACATGGTACATCTTACGAGAAGCTTTCTAATATATATGTGGATAACATTGTGAGCCTACATGGAGTCCCAGTCAGCATTGTGTCGGACCGTGAACCCAAGTTCACCCCTAAGTTTTGGAGGGCATTTCAGAAGGCGATGGGTACCGAACTGAGAATGAGTACCGCGTACCACCCGCAAACAGATGGGTAATCCGAGAGGACCATCCAAACCTTGGAGGATATGTTAAGAGCATGCGCCCTAGAATTTAAAGGAAACTGGGATAGCATGTTGAAGTTAATGGAGTTTTCATATAATAACAGCTATCACAGTGCTATTGGTATGGCCCCATTTGAAGCTTTATATGGACGTAAGTGCAGGTCCCCTGTTTGTTGGGACGAAGTTGGGGAAAGGACAATCACTGCACCCGAATTGGTTGAGCAAACAGTTGAAAAGGTAAAAGTGATAAGAGAGAAACTCAAAGTGGCTCACGATCTTAGTAAGAGTTGGGCTGACACAAAGAGGCGACCTTTGGAGTTTGAGGAAGGTGAAAAGGTATATTTACGAGTTTCACCTACCAAGGGAGCTGCAAGATTCGGAATGAAGGGCAAGTTAAGCCCAAGATATATTGGACCTTACGAAGTACTTGGTAAAGTTGGTGAAAGAGCATACAGACTCGCCTTGCCTCTGAATTTGTCACAAGTTCACAACGTATTTCATGTGTCCCAACTAAGGAAATACGTACCAGACGCGATCCATATCCTGGAAGCTCAACCGTTGGATGTTAAAGAGGACATCACTTACGAAGAGCATCCCATAAAGATTGTGAATAGAAATGATCAAGTCCTGCGCAAACGTGTCATTCCATATATCAAAGTTCAGTGGAGTAACCACACGGAGCGCGAAGCCACGTGGGAGCTTGAGGAGCAAATGAAGGAGCTATATCCACATCTCTTTCAATAAGGTACGCCAGTTTCGAGGACGAAACTTTTTGTAAGGGGGGTGGAATGTTATGCCCCGCACCCTCCGTAGGAAAATTAAAGGACTAAGAAAGAACTCAATGAGAATATTGACGGTCAACCATAATTAATTACGAATTAAGTAACAGGTTAATGGGAAATTAATTGAGGATTTTAATTATCTGAATTAATTAGGATTTAATTTCGATTTAAATATTAGGAGATTATCCTTTAAGATAAATAAGATAAAAGATATAAATTAGAAACATCAAATCTTACCCTAAATCCTTATTTAACTGACAACGTCAGTTTCCTCTCCCCCTTATTCACACGACGCAATTCCCTTTCCCCCATAGGCGATTTCCACCATTGGCAACCTTAGATGAAGAGCATTCAAGATTCGTAATCCATTCTCCTTCCGTTCTTCGCTTTTCCTTTGAGTAATCACAGGCAAGTAATCATCTTATAAGTTCCTACGATTTGTGAAAGAAAACTGGCCTATTTTGATATCAAATTGGATCACCATGCAGTAGTTTCGTTTTGTGATTATTTGTATATGATCTATGTTTTTTGGTTTTGAGATTTGGCCGATGTATATGAAAAAGCATTCGTTGTTGTTGTTGATTATGTGAAATCCTGCAAATCCCTACCCCTTGAATCCCTTTTGGTTGTGATTTCCTTGTTGCGTGGGTTTGAGGGAAAAATGTGGGATTTTTGGGATTGATGAGGTTGGAGAAAGTGTGTACTAGGCTTGGATCTTGTTTGCGATGTGCATAGCGTTTGAATCTTTAGTATTAAGCATGAATGATAGCAGGATTAGGCTTGAATGAAATGGGTGGATGGAGATTAGAAACGTTGGCTGAGATCTGCAGAAAATCGCAGAAGAATTTCTAGAAAAACGCTGACATTGATCGATCGATGTCAGAGATCGATGTCCTCTGTTGGACATCGATCGATCGATGTGTGAGAGACTGAGAGATCGATGTCCTCTGTTGGACATCGATCGATCGATGTATAGGAGGGCTGAGAGATCGATGTGCTTTGTTGGACATCGATCGATCGAAGTGAGGGGATGATGTCCCTTAGTTTTGTGGGAAAATAGAGGAAGGAAGAGGGAAGCTTGGGGAGTCTTTGGGTGACCTTAGAGACTTCTTAAGACCTGATTAAGGATAGTCTAAGTCTGGGGAACATGACTTAGGATGGTGAATCTAATGGGTGATTTTAAAGTGGTCTCGAATCGAGTTTCAACGTGGATGACTTAGAAGGGTTAGGAAATGAACGTACGAGATGTCTCAGAGTTTAGTGATGGGAGTGCTCACATTCGTGTATGAAGTTTGGTAGCAAGATTAAGTGATGACGATCTAGTTAAAGCCTATGCTTTGATGTGTAAGCTAGAGAAATCTTGTTTGTGTTACTTGTACTTGCACATGTGAATATGAACTGCATATGTGAACGAGAAATGTGATTGAAACGAGGAGTCTTGCATCATGGCACGTGCATTGCATATGGTTTTGAAAAAGAGATGTGCTTCGGTACATATTTGCGAAGGTGACCTGTAATGTAAACCGGGATAGAAATATAAGTCAGGGCGCATTACAGGGCACAAAAGGCTGTAACGCAAACCGGGATGGAAATATAAGCCGGGGTGCGTTACAGGGTATAAAGTCCTCTGCAATGTTAATCGGGATGGAAATATAAGCCGAGGTGCATTGCAGAGTTTTACGAGATCTGTGATGTAAATCGGGATGGAAATATAAGCCGAGGCGCATCACAGAGCATACGAGCATGTAACGTAAACCGGGATGGAAATATAAGCCGGGGCGCGTTACAGGGTAACGAGTTACGAGACCGGACATTGTGACATGCATTGCACTGATTTGAAAAGAAATGGCTCATGCATTTTTGATTGTGTAGTGTAGTGCATATTTTGACATGCATCACGAGAGTCGTTGTGGTATGGATGTGCGTGGTATTCGATAGCCATGGAATTGTTATTTGCGTACGAATTGCTGTACTTGCTTTATCATGTTACTCGCCTATATATTTGGAAGTTTTACAAGACATGTGCCCCACAATTCCCTTGAATTATATATTACTCATGTCTTGCCATGTGTTGATCCCGTATGTCTTATAAGCGGGTTACTTGCTAGCGTTTTTCGCTAAGGGTACTGCCTTTGTCTTTGCAGATGAACCTAGCTACGATATGATTTTCATTGAGGACGATGGCGAGTGGGCAGAATGGGATGTTTAGATCTTGTGGAGCGAATTGATTGGATAGTTTTCGGTTATTCTGTTTCTTGTTCATTTGGAGTTTTAGATGGCTGCGACCATATACAGTTCGTTTGGTATTCACATTGTCTTTTGACGTACTACATTGATGGTTTAGATTGTCGAGATATGTTTCCGCGCTTATTTCTCCTATATCATTGATGATGTGTATTCGAGAGATGAGACGTCTTGTAGTCTTCTCAGTAAGCTACGACAGGTGTACCGGTTCGGATTCCGCTGTCCGGGTCGGGCCGCTACATTCCCCCTTCTTAAAAACGCCCAGCAACCATTGTTCTACGCTCTGATATTTGTTTGGTGTATTTGAACCTTCCTTGACTCATTAACTTGTAAATCATAAACCAAAGTCATAAAGTCTAATCCGTAGTTGTTAAGGTCTAGGTTAAATGGTGCATAAGGTGCTGAAAATTAAGACTTCATTATGGTTGGTGCATATTCCTAGAATCAAGTGCTTTTTAATGTAAATGTTGATATTGGTGTTATTCAAAAAAACAAAAGAAAATATTCATTGAGACTAGAATAGGTCACAAAGAACGAAGTAGGATGAAAAAAATCATTGAGTTTTTGTCTTCTTCTTTTTTTTGTCCGTTTTGGTAGTTTTTATACTCCACTTTGAACATAAGTTTAAAATAGTAAAACTTTGAGAAAAAAAAATCCATTTTTAGTGAGAACCAATTTTAGTCTGTGTACTTTCTTTTGCCATATGAATCATCTAATTTGAGGAATGAAAAAAAATAGTCAATCAGATCTTTGAAATTTATTGCTGCATTCTGTCAGTAGATTGACGAGTTTAGAAAAAACGTGTCTTTGAAAAATAGTTACACATGTTTTCTAGTCAAGGCCTTTTGACAAAGTAAAATATAAATCATAAGGTTTAATTTGACATAAAAATCAATATTTGTTGGATTAGCACACAAAAAAAATTTAAATTGCACAAAGTTAGACAACCTATTCGATCCAATCTGTCCATATTGAGTAATTAAAAGTTTAAAGTTATATGAACGGTTAAAAAAGAGGGATTGAAAATAATACATTATATTTCAATTTTAGATAGTATAAGAGACTTTTTGAATTGTGTGTCAAATGATTTTTTTTCTAAAAACTCTAGAATCTGTTCTTGAGGGGCTTTAAAAGGTTTTTAAAAACAGTGTTATATTTTGCTAACCACTACTCACTCCTTTGTAGTTGTGTTATGCTGGTCCAACAGAAAAGAATAAGGAAATTCAACAAGGTTAAGAAATGATAGAAAAACTGTAGCGCCCCACCCGAGACTATGATCTCGAAACGGTACATCCGCCGTACTCTACTAAGAGAAGTACAAGGCGTCGATACCAATCATATGCACATCACTAACGAGACATGAATCGACATAGCAAAAGCAATAAAACTTAAATGTTTACAAAATACACAAGGTTTAATACAGTCGATATTACAAAGCATCATCGTCCCAAAAGTCCATTTTACGTAACCGTCAAAATAAAACATCTAAGTGCAAGGCCCAGGTGTCTACGTCTCAATCAGGGGTAGCTTAACACTGGCTCGTCCTTTATGTATCATGTGGCGCGGTCCCTGTTATCTGCAATTTATATAAATGGAAACATTGAACGATAATATAAATCGTCCAGCAAGTAAACACTTTAGATCTGCCATGAGATCAAACATGTGGAGATGAGGTACAAAAATAATTTTACAACATATGAATCTACATATTCGTCTCCATTTTCACAAATAGAAATTTAACATATCCATCATATTTAAGTCCCTGTACAAATCATTACAATAACTGTACAAGTCCAATCCATGCCCATATTACCTCTCCATGATAGTCTATGTCCATATAGTTTTCCATGATAATGTATGTCCATAAATTTCCACGATCCATTCTATGATGATACAATAATGATGCGTGTTTTAAATATGGAATGCATGTCCATATCTATACCTGGTCGGTGTCCAGTCCATATCTGGTTAATGACCAATCCATGTCCATATCTGGTCAGAGACCAGTCCATATCGTATCTGCGGTGGATTCGTGATTTCGTAAACAATGCAAGATGCAAATGTCCAAAGCCAATGAATTTTTGAAAGAAATGATGTGATCATGATCCATGTCCATACGGTATATATATATATATATACATATATACATATATATTTTTTTTAAACCGGATATATTTATTATGTTAACCCCTTACTTCTGGCGGAGGAAAACCCTAGTACATCAAAATGAAACAATGAACAGTATAGCAGTAAGTGATTACCAACATCCAGGCTATATATGATATGCCACATTAAAACCTTGCCGAGTAAAACCACCCTTGTGGATAAAACCCCGGTGAAGGAAAAAGCATACGTATTTATATAGCTGGACTGTTGATACACGCTATTGTGTAATGAATTACAAAATGTTAACCAAGTACTACACAAACAGAACGAAAGAAATTGCCAGATGATCAACCGCACGTCAAGGGGATCTCGCATCCAGCTGGAATGCCCATCAATGCCGAAGAAATAAAACGCAAAGCATGTGTCCTTCCAATCCATCCAATGAGCAACAGCGCAGCCAAGGAAAAGAAAAATCAGTTTATGTCGCGGATAATGGGACCAGGACCAGGCGACGGACGCATAAACTATGTAGAGGAGACTCTCGATCCATGCTCCCGCCCACGCACAATGAAGAGAAGTGTTTGAGTAAAACATAAGTCCAGGACATAAATAAACATGAAAGATCTGGGCATAGATCAAACCTTCTCTGCCGGCACAACGCAAAGTGCCGACAGAAATACTTGTGACATGCCAACCCCTGTGGACGACTGAGAATAATAGACAACAGCATGCCAGAGTCGTCGGAGATAGATGATGATGAGGGGAATCGTTGACACCAACAAGATGCCTCACAGCCACGAGCGAAGAGCGTAAGTGTATTGTTGCCAAACATACACGGTGCAAGAAATGAAACAGCGACGTCAGCGTGCAAAAAATGATATATTGGGACTGTCGGGGTGAAAGAAAAGAAAACGTACCAAGTCTGCGTGTACCTAATGAAGTACAGGCAGAAAACACTCGACGTTTCCAATCCGTATGGAAGACTGTAGGTATGTTAGTGAGGCGCCCCAACTCCAAATTGGCATTACAGTTACAGCGGCGACTATTTATCATGGGAACAAATACAACATTAAAGTGGATAACTATATAAATTATGCAGCAGCGAATCAAATGAGTATGATGAGTACCGGGCCTGCCCGTGACTAGTAGTACATGGGCAGAATATCTTAAAGAACAACAACCCATAAGGTAGACTAAAGTGTCAAGCCGTGCGCAAGGCCGCCGACGTGAGATCCAACGTAACTAATGCCCTGACCAGGTGGGGAAGAGTGCGACTGTTGAAAACACCCATGGCAGGATGCATCATCGCATGTTCGGCAAGATAATGAGCTGGCATATTAGTCTCACGATACGTGTGAATAACCACCAATCGATGCTGCCTAACTAAAGCTTTTAGCTGTCGGAGATGGTAATTTCCCGAAGGTTGCCGCGGCTTGCATAGACATGATAGCATTTGACCACAATCAGACTCAACAATTAGCGAACAATAAAGTGGAAGAAAGTACATCAAGCCAAAAAGAGTAGCCTGAATCTCTGCCTGCAAAGGTGTACTGTGAGGCAGACGAAATGAAAGCGCCCGGTTGCAACGACCATCTTGATCACGTAATATTGCCCCACCCGCAGCATAGTGTCGGCCAACTGCTGCATCCACATTTAATTTGAGCCGACCAGAGGGAGGAGTTTGCCATCTAATAACCTGGAGGCGCGGAGGGCGAATCCGAGGGAGCTAGGAGAGAGAGGGTAGTGGACCCGCTGCCAGCTTGGACCCCTGGATCTTCAGCATCCATGTGTGAATATCAAAGTGAATGGAATTACGCAACCCCGCAGTCGAAAAGATTGTAGTGTCCCCATATATTAACTGTGCATATTGATGCCAAATGTTTGATAATACAATTGCAGGAATGACTATCGTTAAAACTCCCGATATCAATGAAAAATTGGACCGATACCACCATGATAATAAATACTGTCACAGAGATAGAGATGCCGGCGGTACGCCATGTAGTTCAGCAACAAAAAAACTCCATAAATATCGAATGCGAGAACAGTAAATGAATATATGGTCCGCTGTGGCTGAATGTGACCTGCAAAAAGGACATTAAGTTGGACGCGCCATCAAATATTGTCCTATGTAATCTTCAAATGGCATGGCTGAATGAAATAAGCGCCACAACAATATCCGAATGGATGGAGAGTGGTGCTTAAACCAAATAAATGTTGTCGATAGCAGTGTTGGCCGTGACACCCTACATATATCATAGGCCGACTTAAGTGAAAACTCCCCTGAAGACGTAGCTGTCCATGATAGAAAGGATCCCGGGCCAGTTGAATGGGAAACACAAATGGGGTGAATTCGACAAATAGATCTCCAAACTGCTGAATCTGGTAGCCTCGGATTATAATCACCCCGCCATCCGTATTTAAAGTGCATATACTGACTCCATAAAGTATCATGACACTGATATGTCCACCAAATTCGACATTGATATTCCTGTTGCAAGTCACGAAGATTGCGAAGTCCTAATCCGCCTTCCTCAACAGGAGTAGTGATGTTTTTCCATGTGACCCAATGATGTCTATCTCTCCAAAAAAATGCCGACATCTTTCTGTCAAGCATGCGAATGACGGAATTTGGCATGCCGCCTGCCGCCAAAATGTGTAGCGGGAGCACTGCAATGACGGAACGTAAAAGCACTAGTCGCCCTGCCGAAGAGAGAAGGTGAGAATGCCAGCCATTTAGCCGGTCATCCACATGCTGTAACAGGGATGAACAGTGCCTAGCCCGAGGGATGCCCTTATGAAGATAAGAACCAAGATATCGAAAAGGCAGGGTTGTTGGGTGCATACCTAGAAGTTCTTTGATATGTCGACATTGTCTTGCAGTGATATTTGATGATGGTATGAAACTGCTTTTATTAAAATTTACCTTTTGTCCTGAAGCAGTTTCATATGTAGTGAGAAATGAGTGGAACCGTCGAAGATTTCTCTGTGTACCTCGTAAGAAGATCAACAAATCATCTGCATAAGCCAAGTGCGAAATGGTCATAGGTATTCTCCCCAACCGAAATGATTGAATGCTACCCGCGACAACCAGTGCCTTCAGTCCTCTACTAAATCCCTCAAATGATAGAATAAACAATAAAGGTGATAAGGGGTCACCCTGCTTGACGCCCCTGAAAGGCCGAAAATATGGTGATGGTTGCCCATTGATTAAGACTGACATCGTCGTGGCACTGAGATGATTAATTATAATCCGAATGAAAAAATCGGAAAATCCAAATTTGCGCAGAAGTAGTTGAAGATATTCCCAGCTTACCCGGTAAAAAGCCTTCATCATATCTAATTTCAAGCATAACTGTGGGCCGCCTCTGTCCAACACATGAACCATTTCACGAGCCAAAATCACTTGAGTTGAAATATCATTACCCACGAGAAAACCTGTTTGCTCCGGTGAAATTAATTTTGGTAGCAGCTGACCCAAAAGAGTGGCAATAATACGAGTGCAAACTTTGCTGAGGAAATTTGTGAGACAAATAGGACGAAAATCACCAAATGTCTGTGGCGGCTGTATTTTCGGGATAAGAGTAAGTAACGCACTAGCCATGACAGTCGGCTGTGGAACCCCAATGAAAAATTCTTGGACTGCTTTTAGAACATCCAGATGTATTATAGGCCAACACAAACGGTAGAAATGTCCATGAAAACCATCCGGCCCTGCCGCACTCTGCGGATCCAAACTCCATACCGCCGCTTTTACCTCTGACTCTAATGGCAACTGTATAAGCATTAAATTATCCGCGTCAGTAACTAGATGTGGTATATGCGATAATACCTCAGTATGATTGGCCGTAGGCGCACGGGCAAATAAATCCTTATAAAAATCGACTGCAGCGATCATAATATCCTCCGGCTGTGTCAACAGTGTTCCCTGCAAGTTCTGAAGCTGACGAATACAGAGCTGTGAACGCTTACCTTTGACAAGAGAATGAAAGTAGCGGGTGTTAGCATCACCTTCTTGTAACCATTTTACACGAGCCTTTTGTTTCCAGTATATTAGTTCATACTTTGAGGCAAGTAAATAATGCGCTTTGGCCTGATAAAATGCCTCCCGCGCTGCTTCCATAGGGTTAGTGTCCCAGCTATTTTCTGCTCTATTAAGATGTTCCTCTGCATCCTTCAACGTGCTGAAAATATTCCCACATATACTCTTATTCCAATGCTGAATATCTTTCTTCAGAGAAAATAATTTGTCATAGAAGCCCCGCATGCCGCCTGATGTTGGATACAATAGCCATGCATGCCACACATAATTATGAAAATCAGGATGGTGTAGCCATGCGTCTAGAATCCGGAAGGAGCGACGGGTTGGCTGGGTACTTAGCTGACATTGTATCAAGAGCGGAGTGTGGTCCGATGTAACGCGTGGCAAGTGAGTGAGTCGCGGAGTGTCAAACATATCATATATCAGAGAATTAATAAAAATCCAGTCTAGCCTCCGGCGGACACGTCCAAGGCCACGACCTTCAGTCCAAGCAAAACGCGTGCCTTGATATGGTGGCGACATAAGAGAACACGCTTCAATACAGTCATTAAAATCGAGTAATGCAGATAAAGAAGGTGTAGAGCGGCCATTATGATCTTCAATGGCGCGGAACGTATTGAAATCACCACCAATTATCCAGGGCAGCTGTAATCAAGTGGAGAAATCACATAGTGTGCGCCATAATTGTTGACGCTGTGTGGCTGTATGCTTTGCATAGACTAAAGAGAGAACAAAAGAATGCTGCAGCGAGACCGAAGAGAGAGTCAAGTGGATCACTTGATCTTGATCCTGTGTGGCAAGCAAACGAAACTCATTATCCTGCCAGAAAAATCATATATGCTCCGATTGTGAAGCATAACAGTGTGGAAAGCCAAGACGCAAACCAAATCTATGTACTTGTGCAGGGGTATGCTTAGGCTCAATTAACGCAACTAAATTTAATCGATGTTCTCTAATCAACTGCTGTAATCGAGGCAAGGACGTGCGCATGCCTCGAATGTTCCATATTAATATATTCATTGAGTAAGGCTAGAAACACTTTCCTGAATGATTTGAGATGCGCAGCGCGTCAGAATGGTCGACGGTGGTAATGGTGGCAGGTCCTTTCGAGTTCGGCGTTTCAAACGTGGGACAACTGGTACAAACGGTGCCTCCTCTGACTGATCATTCAGTCTAGATATTAATATGTCATCATCAGGCGACGAGTCCAACAGCTGCATGCGATGTGCAACTTCGGCGGGTACCGTGAGAGGGGCCTCAGCCTGCACCTCATCCGGCAATTCAGTATCCGACATGTGGCCAATATCTGTATGAGTGACGTCATCTGGCAGTTGGTGATCCGTGGCATCACAAAAAGTGTCTTGTAGCTGACTGTCCTCCACATCCTGTGGATCAGTATTAGTGACAGGAGCAATCGTTGGAGGCACCTCAGCTGGCGGCATATCAGACATGGAATCTTTAGGTGGCAGGGAGGATGATGGCTCTATAGGAGGTGGTTCGACTGCCTTCTTCTTAACTGGGGTCCATCGCTGCTTTGGTGGACAAGACGGGGGTGGCGGCAGAGGCGGTGGAATGGTCGACGGAGCTGACTGGTTTGGCGCACAAGACGAATGGTCATGCCCAAGACGATGACAAGTAGTACAAAATTTGGGCAAATCCTCATAGATCACTGACTGTAATATAAGCCGTTGATTTCCTTGCAGATATATTTTTTGCGGCAGATCCTGCGAGACATCAACCTCAACACATACTCTTGCCACGGAAGGTCTGAGACCATGAGAGGTGGCAACGTCGAGCTTGAGTGGGGTGCCAATCGGCTTCACTATTTCAAAAAGAGCATCGCGGCAGTGCAGATGAATTGGTAAACCAGGAAAGGCAACCCAGACTGGAATAATGGGTACATCAGCCGAAGGATCAAACTCCACGTTCCACTTAGTTATACTCATATGACATCCTGATATAAGCCATGATCGATGATAAAAGCATCTGAGATAATCTGCTTCTTGGCAAAAATTCAAAAGGATGTGGGTTTGATCAATAAGTGTGATGCGCAAATCATGATGAAAACCAATTTTTTCAAATACATCTCGGATCACCTTCAATGGTGGTCGTCCGTACCAAAACATGCCAACCAGGGAATATTTGAATGGCGCGGCTAGAGCATCGATTTCAGAATCGAGAAAAGAGATCATAGGAATACCTTTGTGCCTTGAAACTGTTTTTGGGGAAATGCTGATTTTTTCTGCAGATGAGCCGCCGAAACAACATCAGCGAATGAAGGAGGTTTCGACGTCGTCATGATGGAGATGCGAATGGCGGCAAGTCAGACAAAATAATAGCAGGATGACGCAATGTAGAATTGCTGATGAATTGGTAGCGAAAAGAATGAACGACGACGGCAAAGAAGGTTGAAGACGGCGGCGGCGGCTAGAGCCGCTGAGAAATCCGGAAGCCCTGCGCCATTCGTCTCATCATTCCATACATATATATATATATATATATATATATATATATATATATATATTATGTATATTTATTTTTATGAAAGCGGTATTTTATTAAGTAGCCTCACTTATGGAGGAGGAATACATATACATAATATATATATATATATATATATATATATATATATATATTCCAATTCTTTCCTTGCTCTACTCTCGGTTTCTTGAAGGTTGAAGATGGCTTTGAAGAGTTGTTTCTTGTTTGGAGAAGGATGAAGAGTGTAATTGGAAGTAGTTTGAAGATGAAAATGATGAAATGTTGGAGTGTTGAAGAAAAGAGGAAAGACCCCCTATTGTATTCACGTGGCCGACCAAGATGGGTTTGGGGGATCAGGGATAAGCTATGACAAGATTCCAAGCATGTAATATTTTATGCAAATAACAGGGAGTCCCTACTCTTCAACCCCATTCCCCTAAACGTTGTCATTCTTGATGGACATGTATACACCACTAGAAAGGGGGGGTTGAATAGTGATGGCAGAAAAATTGGTTTTTAAAACTTTTTAGTTGTTGTACCCCGACGAAAAGCCATATTATACTTGAAGACTCATATAAGTGAATTAATAAAGTGGCATCCTTCAAGTGCAATTCACTTTAATTAGTGCTTCTTTTATTTTATGTTGATAAACAAACAATATAATCATTCAAGCATGAGTTATGGGCCATGGCCAATTCACCCTAAGGGCTTAAGAGATTTCGGCCATAAGGTTAAAAAGGGACTTAAAGGGTTTTTCCCAAATTATAAGAGAGGTTAATCTTAAGGGCCTCCTTAAAATAAGCCCAAATGGAAATTAAGGAGTTGTAAGTAGTGGGCAATTTTTCTCCCAACTCTTGCAAAAGTTTCGGCCTTAGCCCAAAGGAAACTCAAGATTTTCCTAATTTTACTTTTAAAACAAGAAAAAGGGGAAATAATTAATAAAAGGGGGGCAAATACCCACATGGCTTTTCATTAAACTCACTTGGGAAGAGATTAAGCATGGTAATGGCCCCTAGGTGCCATAACCGCCGGTTTTCCCCTCATGCCTAACCAAGGAACATTTCAAATATTACCATGGTTACTTTATATTAACTTCAAGGTTAAAGTAACTCAAGTTAACCCATAAAGTAACTCTAGTTGGATAAAGTAACCTAGGTTAGCCATAAAGTAACTATAGTTGAAATTAAAGTAACTATAGTTTAATTAAAGTAACTCTAGTTGCATTAAAGTAACCTTGGTTAGTTAAAAGTAACTAAGGCTAATTAACTCTAATTAGCCTAACCAAGCCAAGGTAAACCCCCTTCTTCCTTAGCATAACCAACGCCTAACTCCTTAGCCAAGGGAAGAAAATTTTCTCCAAAGAAACTTTAGAACACTCTTTCTCAAGAATTCACAATGGAGCAAGAGACTTCCTATTTGTTCCATTTGGGGTATACGGCTAGCTTGAGCCAAGGAGTTCAAGATCTTTAAGCCTCAAGAATTCTCTAGGTAAGTGCATGCTAAAACTTCCAAGTAAATCCTATATTTCAAAGAATGAAGCTCACATAAGTACCCTTCTTTTCTTGCCAAAACCGTGACTCCAAGGATGGTCACTGATGAAGATTTTGCAAGATACTAAGAGAAGCTAACTTCTTGGTGGGAGGATTCATTGCTATCTCCATTCAAGGCCCATTTTGGTAAGAGAATAATAGCCTCACTGTAGTTGTGTTTGCACTTAAGACAAAAGCTAATGTTTGCTCCTTCTTCCTCCCAAAACCGTGGGGTTGTTTAGTGAAGGGGAGGAAGACTTCATCTCATTTCACCCAAGTTTCAAGTTAAGGTAAGGATAAGCTCGAAGAAGGCAAGTGTACTCTAACCAATCTTGCCTTATTTGTGAAGTGCATTCTTGAATGTCCAGTCATTTTTAAGCATAAATCTTAGTTTGAGAATCTAAGTACAAGGCATGAAAACTAGTTGTTATAAGAGAATTGATGGCATAAGTGAATGATTTGTTATATGAATGTGTCGTGACTTTTTTGATATGACTCATGAACTGTTTATCTATGGTTTAAATCATGTTATGAGGCTCAGAAAAATTATGTTGAAGTTTGTATTTGATGGTTATTAAGCCACTTTAAAGAATGAAGTTGATTGGAAATGCTTGAACCATAAAAAGTGAGAAGTGCTGAAATCACTGGAGCTGGACAGTTGATGTGTCATATTGTATGACCTGAAAATGAACCTTAAAGGTGTTCAAAGTTGCTAATTTTTGGTATGGTGATAGTCTTATGTGTGTATTAAATGTGCGAGTTGGAATTTTGATAAAAGGAATTGTGATTTATCCTTAATGAAATATTTAGTGACAACTGGTCAAACAGAGGTACTGGAGCTAGACAGTTTTCTGTAGCAATTTGAACAACCTGAAAATGAACCTTAGAGGTGTTCAAATTGACTAATTTTTGGTATGATGATAGCCTCATATGTGCATTAAATGTGTGGATTGGAATTTTGGTAAAAGGATTGGTGGATTGACAAGAATATGACTTTCAGTAGGGACTGCTCAGATAGAAGTACTGGAGCTGAACAGCTTTATGTGGCATATTGTACGCCCTGAAAATGAACTGTAGGAATGTTAAAATTAGCTAAATTTTGGTATGATAATATCCCTATGTGTCTGTGAAATATGAGAGTTGGAATTTCGTTAAAAGGAGTTATGGTTTATTTTTAATGGAAGTTTTAGTAAAACTGGTTAAGCTGAAAATTACTGGACTGAATGGATTTTATGACACATAGTAATGGACACGGAAATGGACCTTAGAAATATGCAATTGGGCTGATTTTTGTTAGGATGCTATCCCTAGGTGTTTGCTAGGTGTGTGAGTTAGAATTTTTGAAAAATGACTTATGGATTGGTCACAATAAAATTCGTAGCAAAATTGGTCATTCCAGGATTCAGCATGTACCCGTTTTGGGAAAAAGAATAAATGACCCCTTTAAAGTTATTATATTGTTGCGGAACTTTTATGACCATTACTTAAGACATATGTGACTGTTTTCATGAAAACCACTTCGCTCAAAATTATTATTTTAAGGGGTAATAACCAAAGCTAAGTTGGTGTTACTAATCTGGAATTTTGGGCAGAATTAAAGAACTTGTTGAGAGATTTTGTTTTGATGGGCTTAGACTTAATTATATAGTTTAGGCTAATGACCTTAATTATTGGCATGTCTACAACATTTTCCAGGGTTTGCCCAAATTAAATGAAGCTTAAGGGGTTTAAAGGAAAAGTAAAAGAAAGGACACTACATTGCTGAAATTCAGCAGCCCCTTATTTCGTGATTAAATAAATTAAGTGTCTTACACGTCTCGTGTCGTCACGAAAATTACATTACAAATAGAAGAGACACTCTTATGCATATGTATGACAAGAACTCATGATAATGGGCCTAAAACAGGAGATTTTGAGGCCATGCATATGGAACGAAAATTCTGGAAATTTGTCCAGCATAAGAAATAAGTTGTGTGTATATGTACCGCATCATGTCATGGATTGCATAGTACATGTCATACATTGCATCATCGTCATTTACATGATTTATGGAACCGATTTTATGAGAAAGAAAGATGAAAAAGCGTTTTTAAAGAAAAGATTGTTTTTAAAAGAATGCTTCCCACCGGTACAGTGTGTTTCCTGGCCAGTAAGGACCCGTTCCAGATCCGGGGTTAACTGATCTGATGATATGGACCGTTCAGGCCAGGAGAGAATAGACCTGATATGGACCGTTCAGGCCCGGAGAGAATAGACCTGATATTTGATGACGTTACTGCTCCGAATCCGGGAATAATAGATTCGAATGGAAATAAGTGACCGCCTCAGATCCGGGTGAATAGATCTGAACACTCTCTTGTTTTTCTTGGCGATGTTGTTTTGAATGAAAGAACGAAAGGAAAAGATTTCCATGGTTTCATTATGCACTACATTTGCATATTTATACGCATTGCATATGGTCGTGAGCAAGATGTTGAGTCTATTTGCACTAAGATGTGTTATTACTTGCTTCATGGCTAAGTTATGGTTTTATTGCCATAGTTGCTATTGACTGAGGGGATGAGATGCTAACCAAATTCTAGATTTAATGTTACTTAGGTTATGATCCTCTTAGCTTTTGTTACCTAAGTTACGATCTCATTACTGTTGTTACATAAGCTATGATCTTATTCATGATACATAGGCTAAGTTGTTATGACTTAGTAGCTCCTAAGTTATGATCTTTATTGAGTGATGATCTTACCATAAGTTAAGATCTTTATTGAGTGATGATCTTTTCATAAGCTATAATCTTTATTGAGTAATGATCTTATCACAAGTTATGATCTTTATTGAGTGATGATCTTTTTATAAGCTATGGACTTTGGTAAGTTTTATTCTTGACAAGTTATGAGCTGATTATTTACGGGTGTCGGATGGAAAGTCAGGTCTGTTTCTAAACCAAATTTTGGGGAATTTGGTTCTTGTGTGTACTTTTCATTTAATGCATGATTGTTTATGGTATACTTGCTGGTGACGTTGTCACTCACCCAATATTTTTCCTCCCAAAGGTCGTAGGGAATAAAGTGGAATGGATTGAAGATGAACCTAGGGTTCCTCACTCGTAGAAGTGCGAGAGATGGATGGCCTATGAGACTTGACGAAAGGGTTGTGATCGATGATCCTTTAATGAGATTGTGATGGAAACAATTACTTTTAGGAATTTCCGTACTTTATGATTTGGGATGTAAAACTGATGATGGCTTCGTAGACATTTTTATTTTAAAGTTTTTATTCTGCCATGGTTTTGCTTGCTTGTTGACGTGTCAGCATGAAAGTCCTCATATTTATTCTGGACTTTGTTATGTTATGGATGTTTGCATGTTATGCATGACGCCTTGTACTCTCCTTAGTGAAGTACGGCGGGTGCACCGTATCCGGACGAGGCCCGGGTGCGGGGCGCTACAAAATACATCGCATAACACATATAACGACTTGTCCCTTAAGCTGGAAAATAATCCAGCATTAACACTCTGTTCATGCGGCCTCATAATCATCAATTCAGGGCATATTTTCAAAAACTTATGCCATGCATATGCATAATGGAATCTTATCTACATGCCATAAAAATTTCGTAATATTTCGAGGTGATTAATACCCTTAAAGCATTAAATTACTGAAAAGGGGTACTGCTGAATCCAACAGTGCAGTACCCACCTATACCTTCTCTCCATGGGACATAAAGTCTTATCCAATTAAGACTATTACCTGGAAACATAGCCAATATACTTAGGAGTAATATTTAAAGGCCGAAACATCACATACAAGTCCAATTAAGCAAGATCAAGGCCTCAACATACACAACACCATGCGGCCCTGTTTTCCAGTTTTGCACCGTGACATTCACCTTAATTGTTACCTCATAAAAACAGTAATTTTAAGCTAATTCTTTACATGGACATATTCATCTATGTCTTAGGTAAGTACTATAAAATTTTCAAGGAAATCCAATACACTTAAGGATGTCATTTAATTTTCTTTCTTAGTCAAGGTACGTACAAGAACTTCAGTGACCTAATCAAACTAAAAATTTCATTACGATCAAACCACAAGTCCTTTTACCAAAATTCCACCTCATAATTTTACTTAACATACAAGGCTACCATCATACCAAAATATAGCTAAATTGCACGTTCCTAAGGTTCGTTTTCAGGTCAAATAATACGCTACTCAAAACGGCCCAGCTCTGGTAGATCTACCTTTTATCACTCTTTCTTGTTCAGGACTTTCCAACTAACTTTATTTCTCTAAAATGACTTACTAACCACTAAATAAATATGTTAACATAATCATTCCAAGTTTCATAGTACTCTTTAGGATACCCATGATCCGCCAAAACAGCCTTGCCATTTTACACATAGCACACGCTATTTTCATACATTTCACATATCAAAAAGTCTATTCTCAACAAGACTAATTCCATTTATCAAATAATCATCACAACAGCCCGTATCTTGTGCATAGTAGGTCTCATATCATATTTAAGTTTAAGCACAAACATATCCATGTAGTAAATCATACATCATGACAACACTTGTCTTTATACCCACTAAGTTCTCATGTTTGGCACTTAGAATATTCAACTAAGATTCACATCTTAGGAAGGCTAGTCATTCAAGCATACACTTCACAAATAAGTCAAGATTGCTTAGAGTATACTTGCCTCTTTGAGCTTAGAACTTCTCTAGCTTGAGCCTTGGTTGAAATAGAGTGAAGTTTCTTCCAACTTCTCCCTATGACATACGGTTTTAAGGAGGAAGTGGAAGTAGATGTTAGCTACTATTGAAATATATAATAGAGTTAGTTTGAGGCTAGATTGTCTTACCAAAATAGTGTTCAAATGGGGATTGCAAGAGGTTCAACCCACCAAAATGCTTAGTACCAGCTAGTAGCTTGAAGGAGCTTCACCTAGTGACCTTTTGAAGGCCACGGTTTTGGTGAGGGAAAACAAACCAAAAGGGTAAGATTTACATTTTAAAAAAAGTGAAATCTACTTTAGAATCTAGGATGTAACTCACTCAGATGGAACTTGGATCTTGAAGATGACCTTGGATCTCCTTAGTCCAATGCTAGCTGAAGGAAGATGGTGGAAGATTTGTCTTAGTGTGCAAGAGCCTTTAGTGGTTGTCTTGGGAAAAACCTTTGTGAGTTAGGGTTGAGAGGAAGCTTCTAAGTTAAATCTTGAAAAGGGTTTCTTGCAAGACCAAGGGGGTAGCCGTTGGTTTAAAAGAGGATGAGAAGAGATTTTCTCTTTTGCATGGACACCATCATGAGGCTCATTTAGTGCCTTCCCTCAATTACTCCTTGAGTTACTTTTTAGGTTGAATTAAGAAAAGTAACTAAGGTTGTTAAAGAGAGTTACCATGGCTTAACCATGATCTACCATCCGGTGGTTGGGGTTCCTTTAGGCTTCTTTATTCCTTAATTGTCTTTTGAGGATAATTAGAAAAAGTTGTTAAATTAAAAGTGTTAGTTGGAATTATTAAGATGAAAATGATCCTATGGATTTTTCATCACTTGCATCCGGTGGTGATGAGGAAAAAGGGTGAAAAATCTTCAATATTGGGATAACATCCTAATTCACTTTATATGTAAGACATTTTAAATTTATTTAAGAAAACAATAAACTCATTAGTTGAAGCATTTAAATAAAAAGAGATCTCATGGATGCCTTATCCATGCCTTACCCGGCGGTTGAAGAGGGAAAAAGGTGGAAAACTTTTTCCTTGAACTTTTTAAATACATTTAGTAGAACACTTAATTTCTTGTGTAGGACTTTAGGCTTGCTTTAAGAAGCTATTAAAGGCTAGTTGAGAAGTGATAAAACTTAATAAAATGCACTTGGAAGAACTAACATTTTACTAAACCACTTCATACGAGTCTCAAGTACAATACGATTTTCGTTGGGTACAACATTATCCTCCACCAATTAAAGTGCCAAATAAGCTCCACCTAGGCTCCAATAAGGTGTCATAGTCGTGCGATATTCAGTTGCACATATGCTGAATTCTTTTTATTTAAACTTTGTCAAATAATGCATAATCTTCACATACATGGTAAATTGCAATCAGCCCTAATTTGATTTTTCTAGGACACTCCAATATGCCTTGAATATTTAAAAAGTTTCTAGATACATGTGACATCAAGGCCAAAACGTTTTCATGTATGCCCAAGTGTAGAAAACCGAATTTTTGACTTTCGTCGATTACGTGATTTTTCTTCGATTAAACTTAAACTTTTTAGACATGTAATATATATTATGTCACACATAATATACATAAAATGAGATGTATAATCAGCTCCAATGGCTGAGAAAATTTCCATATGCCTTTTTAAAAAATGAGGTTGAATTCTCCACAAGTTTAGGCTAAATTGTTGGTGATTGATGTGTGTAAGCATGGTATGACTTTGGGTCTGAATTGGACATGTGCATCACGAAAGTTTTGAGTATTTTTTATGTATATAGGCTGACCATCTTTATATCGTAAGTATGTGACATGACGGAGAAGTTTCGGTAGTCACCCGATACGATAATTCTTTTCAGTTTATAGCCTCGTGATATGTCGATATAATTTTTGTAACAAGATGACTTGCAATGTATGATATGAGACCTGCATATACTCACAAATATGATGTATATATAGTGGTGTGATGTCGACGTACGTTTATGATGTGTATGACGTGTCAGTGGAACATCGAGACAGAAACGTATAATTCGTCGTTATAAAGAAAATATGTATATATGAAATATATGTACACACACACACACACACACACACACACACACACACATATATATATATATATATATATATATATATATGGCGTGTGTAATAGTGTGCAAAGAAGACTTTCCATTCCAAATATGTTGCCAAGTAATTGTTTCTAAATATATCTCCTTGGGTGCTTTATTTAAAGAACTAGTAAGTTTATTTCCTTAAGCACTTCATTAAATGAAGTAGTTTAGTTCATTTATCATGACACTTAAAAACAGTATAAAGACAACAAATGTTTGTCATATGGTGTAAGCTTTAACACTTTGTGGAACGTTAGTAGGACAACAAGATATATAAGCATGTAAAGCATATTTATAACATAAACATGTCAAGTAAAATTTATTCATGCATTTCGTAAACACGTAACATTTAAATCATGTATTTTCAAATCACTCAAACCCCTATTTCTCAACAATTCTGTTTCTGATCGCACTAACTTGAATACACCCATCGTTGTATCTTTGCCACAGCCTGGTTTTGAACAGATTATGCTCGCGGCTTTAGATGATTCTCATAAGGATTCTTGTAATTTTAGGCCACTGTTAGATCATCTAGTCTTTCCCCTACCCCTAAATCTATAAGAATCCCGTCTGTAATTACTATTAGTGAGTCTGGTTAAGACTCAGAACTGTTACACATAATGTAATTTAAACAGGTATTGCGTCTGGGCTCCTGGAAGCAGCTCCAGGTTTGGATGCTGGAACTGGACAACATCAACCAGTGCATAACAGTGACTCTGCTACTCAGGCATCCAATTCACGATTAGGCATTGGTTGTTCAAATGTTCAAAGTCTCTAATTTGCGGACACACACACATTGGTACCTCATTGGCTACTCCAAATGAGACTTTCAAGGCCTCACTTACGGATAAAAAATCTTCTGATAAGAAGAAGAAAAAGAAAAAACGCAACCCTAACTGATGATCACGTCATTTTGGAATATAAGGGGTTGCAACAATCCCCTAAAGCACAATGGGTTACAACATTTTGTTCATACATCTAAAATATATCTTATGGCAGTTTTGGAAACTAAGCTAAATGCTCGTATGTTAACAGCATTTTAGCTAAGTTTCATGGTTGGGAACACGCACATAATTTTGGTTCCCACCCTAGAAAGAGGATTCTACTCATCTGGAATCCAATGAAAGTCAGTGTACAAGTAGTTTCATTTGAGGCTCAAATGATCTACTATCGTGTTACTTTCCTAATGTCTCAAAATCTTTGTTTATTACCTTCGTCTATGCTTTCAATTCTATTATGTATAGAAGGCCTTGATGGAGTACACTGCTGCAACAGAGTTTTGAGCGTTGGTTAGTTCTAGGTGACTTTAGTTGCATCCTTTTTGAGGAAGAAAAGGTGGGCGGTAGGGCTATTTCTTCCCACCAACTCCAAGATCAGCTGGACTGCCTTGCACAGTTGGATCTGTTTGAGTTTTCTTTTTCTGGTCCTTTATTTACCTGGATAATGGTACTATCAAGTCTAAGCTAGACAGAGTATTGGGGAATCGTCCTTTCATTGAGGATTTCCCCAATGCAAGTGTGCTTTTTAAAGCATCAGGCTGTTTATCAGATTGCGATTATCTTACTACATCCACATATTGTTAATAGACGAAGTTCGTTCAAATTTTACAATATGCGGTCTGAACATGCTAACTTTATTAATATAGAGAGAGAATCGTGGGATTCAAATATCCCAGGGAATGCATCAATCTCCCTTGCAAAAAATTTGAAAAAACTCAAAAACCCTCTTCAACTTTTAAACAAAAAAGATTTCCAACATATTTCCTCCAGGCTTGGCAGAGCTTTGATTGAACTTGAAAATCTACAAAACTCCTCCTCCCCATCATGGGGCACCCCGGGTTGGAAAGCTTTTTTACAAAACCAAAAAGCATTAACTCGCTCTCTCATGTCTTTGGAAAGAAATTATTTTTCGCAATTGGCAAAGGGTTCTTACATTCATCTTAGTGATAGAAACTCAAATTTTTTTCACTCTATTATGCGTCGGAACAAGGCCAAGAACCTCATTGCGTCTATTCAAAAACCTGATGGCCAACAAACTGAATCATTAGATGAAGTAGGCATATAGTTTGTTGGTTATTTCCAAAACCTCCTTGGCACCAGACAAGTTGCCATAAATATTTCTTACTCGTTCCTTGAACTTGGCCCAAAACTTTCTCCTGCTTCAGCAATTGACCTTGTTAAAGAAATTTCAGATGCTGAAACAAAAAAACAATTTTCTCAATTGGGAAAGACAAGGCCCCAGGACCTGATAGTTATACATCCCAATTTTTCATCAAATCTGTAGGACCTGTAAGGCACCACTATAAGGGGGGATGAATAGTGGTTGCGAAAAATTTGGTTTTTAAAATATTTTAACCTAAAACCCAACTTCTAAAAACAGTTTCTGTTTTAGATCATGTTTTGCAATGTTTGAAAAACTAGGTTACAGGCCTTACAAAATTATAAAATTTGGAGAGATTCTACTCTCAGATGTTCTGAGTATCTCCTAAAAATTTCAGATCAAAATTCAACCTATAACCCTTTGAAAAATCGTTTGTGGTCAAATTGCGCAAATCTGCCAAAAACAACAGTCTGATTTTAAAAACTTTTTCCGATTAATCCGTAACTCCAAATGGTCTGAGAATTTAATGACAAACCCCTTAAAATATTTATTTTAATGGGTTGAAACATTTTTGAAAAATTTCTTTGGGAAGTATGTCAAATACATTCAAGTTCTCAACCTTTGCAAGTCTAAAAATCAGATTGCACTAGTCTCAGAACTATTAACGTTTGATTGATTATAACACCAAATAAAACTTAAGAGGTGCGGCTATGTTTCTACAATGTTTGGTAATTTTTGAAAGTCGTTTGATATTTTTACTAATGCAATAAAACGATGCAAAGTGCTGGAAACTGAAAGTAAAATGCTGAAAGTAAAATGCTGAAAGTAATAACACTGATAATTTTATACTGGTTCGGTTAACACAACCTACTCCAGTCTTCAAGGACTCCTTCTGCGGTTATCACTAAACAAAATGAACACTTACCACAAGTAATAACACTGATAATTTTATACTGGTTCGGTTACAAACCAACTCCAACCCTTTACACACAATACAATCAATCACACCGATCACAAACACCACCACCGAACGAATGAAGGTTTGATCACACCTTGATCAACCTTTTACAACAATGAGCTTGTATGGTAGTCTATGCAAAGCCTATTCAATATATTTAAATATAAGAACAATATGCTTGAGAGAGAAGAAGAAAGAAATATAGAAGAAGAAAGTAGAAAACACTTTTTGCACTTGAGATAATATGAGAATTGTCTTGCTTTTGTCTGCTACATCTCTTCTCCTTTTAATCAGCCTTGGCCGCCCCTCTAGGGCTCTTTTCCATCTTGAGAATTCTCTTTTAAGTCCTTGGAAGAATGCCTTGTGTAAATGTGACATCAACTTGCTTACTTGGCACAACTTGATAGGGTGATTGTCTTAGCCTTGCTTACTTGGCACTGCTTGATTGGATGAGATTTGTCATCACTTGATGACTGTAAAAATCTGAGAGTATCATCTAAAACATGTGCCAAATGCATTTTATGAAACACTCAAACTCTTTTTCTCAACAATCTCTGCCTTTTGATGATTTACAACATAATCTCAGTACATGATTTAAATTTAATCGCTTCCCCTCCAATCCTGCACAAATTAAAATTTTGAATTTTCTCCCCCCTGATTTTTCAATCAATTACTCTCTCTCCCCCTTAAATCATGCATTCTCTCCACCTTTATTTTGGAAATAAAATCAAAAGTGCATATAAGAAAGAAGTAAAAAAAACTCATGCATTTCGATTTCGTTCTCAAGGTTTATTTATTCAACCCTTTGCAAATGTCTCTTTTGGTACCCAAATTTAGGTGACCTTTTTAGGTCTTCCAAAAGGTGAGAAAGGAGATGAAGATGCAATATAATAGACGTTCAGTGCAAATTCGTTTGGCCTTTGGCCGAGAATGCCATCATGTACATAGTATGATCTTTGTTTTTGATAAGCATTACGGTTTGCATGCACGGGGCGTGATTTAGATGCATTTGTATGATATGGATTTCTCATATGCATCAATGGCTTCCTTTCATATTTGTACGGTGCATAATTATATCTCATATGATATGAAGATGAAGGATGATGAGATGTCATAGGGGGAGGTCTAAGCGTCTTCTTAGGTGCCACATATGTCTTAGATACATCTATTTTCTTGGATGGAATGAATTTGGTTGGTTTGTTCAGTCACTCGTATCCTAGTCCGGTTTTGTCACTATCATATTTTTGTGAAGAAATGATACGATCTAGCAAGTTTTTACCTGTGTCAAATTGTTTCACCATTTTTTCTAGATCTATATTCCTTGATTTCAAATTTGAAATCTCAGATTTCATTTCATTGTTTTATTTCGTTAATGATGTGACCTCTGATTTTGATGCATTGATTATGCAAGACGACTCTTCTTTTGAATCGTTTAACTGATAAACAAGGTTCGTTTAGAAGATTCTAACAACTTTTTGTCTTTAATTAATTTGTTTCTTTTCTTTTGCAAGAGTCTTTGAGAACTTGTGCAACTCTAAATATTGACTAAATAAATCATCATAAGAAGATTCAGAATCAGAATTAGATTCAGAATATACCTCATTCGATGCCTTAGATGTAAAGCATACTTGTGCCGTTTGTTCTTCTGTATCAGTCTCAGAGTCGGATATGTCTCTCCAGTGGAGGCTTTGAAGGCTCTTCTCCTTTGTTCAGGTTCTGAGACGAGTCTAGTTTTGATCCGATCCTTGTCAAGGTGTTTGTACGTTTGTTTGTCCTTGTTCGGCCAGTCATATGACAAGTGTCCAAGTTTCCCGCATTCATAACACTTTACGTCTTCATTATTTTTATTTATATGATCCTTAGATGAAGTAGGCTTATGTTTGTTTTTAATCGATTTTCTCAAGATCTTTCTTAGTCTTTTAGCCATCGTGATTAAATCTTCATCATCGGAATCTATGTCACTATCATCTACGCGATCATAAGAGGTAGAGACGTATTCATTTGATTTAAACGCTATAGCCTTATCATTTTTAGAAATAGATTCAGAATTTCTTAAATTGAGTTTGTTTTCATATACTTTTACTGATCCGATCAATTCCTCCATTTTTATTGATTCCGTTTCTTTACTCTCCTCTATTGCTGTGATTTTAGGGTCCCTTTCGTATGAAAGATTTCGTAATACCTTTTGGACCTTTTCCAGCGTAGAGAAAGCTTTGCCAAGAGACTCAAGAGAATTATAAATGTTAGTCAATCGTAGATCCATATCAAAAATAGACTCATTGGCAATAATTTGAAAGACTCAAGTGTTGACATAAGCATATTAATCTTGAACTCCTTTACTTGGTTAGTCCCTTCATGTTTCATCTCAAGAATTCTCCACATCTCTTGAGCACTGGAGCAATTCGACACGTAACTAGATTCGCTTTTACTTAGCCCGTTTAAAAGTAATTGCATGGCTCTAGCATTCATACTTAGTCTCTTTTTATCATCACTAGTGTACTCTTGTTTTGGTTTTACAACCTATAGTGTGACACCATCAATGATAGATAACTTAGACGGAACGAATGGACCGTCTTCTATAATAGACCACAAATCAATATCAATAGCCATAAGAAAGAGTTTCATTCTAAGTTTCCATTGGATAAAGGACTCACCGTCAAAAAAGAGGAGGCCTTACGATTGACATTCCTTCTTGCACGGTTTTGTAGCTAGTGGTGACATCTCACTAAGATCGTTGGATCTCCTTGTCGTGAGTGTGCCTGTGCTCTGAAACCACTTTTAGGACCTGTAAGGCACCACTACAAAGGGGGGGTTTGAGTAGTGGGTGCAGAAAATTTGGTTTTTAAAATATTCAAACCTAAAAAACCAACTTCTAAAAACAGTTTCTTTTTTCAGATCCTGTTTTGCAATGTTTGAAAAACTAGGTTACAGCCCTTCAAAAATTATGAAACTTGGAGTGATTCTACTCTCAGATGTTCTGAGTATCTCCTAAAAAGTTCAGATCAAAATCAACTTCTAACCTTTTGAAAAATCGTTTGTGGTCAGATTGCACAAATCTGCGAGAAACAGTAGTCTAATTTAAATAATTTATTCCGATTAATCCGTAATTCCAAATGGTCTGAGACTTTAATGACAAACCCCTTAAGATATTTATTTTAATGAGTTAAAACAGTTTTGAAAACTTCCTTTGGGAAGTATCTCAAATACGTTCAAGTTCTCAACCTTTGCAAGTCTGAAAATCAGATTGCACTAGTCTCAGAACTATTAATATTTGATTGACTTATACTTATTCAAATCAGTCGAAACTTGTGAAAAATGAAACTTAAGAGATGTGGCTATGTTTCTGCAAAGTTTGGTAATTTTTGAAAGTCGTTTGATATTTTTACTAATGCAATGAAAATGATGCAAAGTGTTAGAAACTGAAAGTAAAGTGCTGAAAGTAATGACACCGAGAATTTTATATTGGTTCGATTAACACAACCTACTCCAGTCTCTGAAGACATCTTCTTCGGTTATCACTAAACAAAATGAACACCTTACCATAAGGGTTTCTGGAGTTACAAACCAACTCCAACCCTTTACACACAATACAATCAATCACACCGATCACGAACACCACCACCGAACGAATGAAGGTTTGATCACATCTTGATCAACCTTTTACAAAAATGAGCTTATATGGTGGTCTATGCAAAGCCTATTAAATATATTTAAATATAAGAACAATATGCTTGAGAGAGAAGAAGAAAGAAATATAGAGAAGAAAGTAGAAGACACTTTTTGCACTTGAGATAATATGAGAATTGTCTTGCTTTTGTCTCCTACATCTATTCTCCTTTTAATCAGCCTTGGCCGCCTCCTAGGGCTCTTTTCCATCTTGAGAATTCTCTTTTAAGTCCTTGGAAGAATGCCTTGTGTAAATGTGACATCAACTTGCTTACTTGGCCCAACTTGATTGGGTGATTGTCTTGTCCTTGCTTACTTGGCACTCCTTGATTGGATGAGATTTGTCATCACTTGATGACTGTAAAAATCTGAGAGTATCATCTGAAACATGTGCCAAAATAGTAGTAAAAACATTTCCAAATAGCATACAATCCATGCCTACTAATTTGCAAAGTAAATTAATCCTCATTATGTCAAAAAATCGGCCACTCATTTGTCTCACATGCTGAAATTTTCAGCATGTGCTAAATCATCTCAAGACTTTGAATGTTTCCATATTACTACACATTAATTTCATGAATATTGAGAAGCAAATTGGTCACAATTATGAGGCAAAATTCAGCCACCATTAACTCACACATGGTGAATTTTCAGCATGTGTTACATTTGTAACAAAGTTTAAAACATTACCTTGTGTAACTTCCTCCATTATGTCACTAACCTTGTATAGTCCATTCTTCACCAATAAAGATGCTAACTAAGCTTCATATAAGCTTCACCAAGGTTGAGTAGGCGTGTGATGTAGGCTTGAACATGTGCTGAATTTATTTTTGTAAACTTTGTAAAATAGTGCACAATAATTATACATGTTGTAACCCAATTGGGGAATCTTAATGTACCTATGATCTATGTAAAAGAATATGTGACAAGATAAGATTGCAACTATAATTTATTGAGCCGATGACTATTATCATTATAGATTACGTTACGAGAAGTAATATTTGTATATGTTATGCGAACATGAATATTGAACCATGAGGAGAGGACCAATTCACCCCCAAAAGCTTGGAAGGTTTTGGCCCCAAGGTTAGGAAAGGCCCAATTTAATTTCTTTAAAATTGTTAGGACCACCTTCTAAGTAAGATGATCAGCCTTAGAACATGTGGGTAATAGCAAGAGGACTTGGTTGCAACCCAAAATTTCTTTTCTCTTTTCTTTCGGCCCTTAGCCCAAAGAGGGCTTCAACATTTGCCAAATTAGTTATTCTAAGAGAAAGAAAAAGGAAAAAAGAAACTAAAAACAAATTAAATAAAACAACTATTAAAAGGGGATTACCCTAATTAAGACATGTTGGGGTCTTTAAAGACCCCAACCGCCGGCTGATTAAGGGGGGAGGCCAATTAAGAGGGTTGTTACTCTACTATAGTTAATAGGTACCTAACCAAGGTTCAAAAAGTAACTATGGTTAGCATAAAGTAACCAAGGTTAGTAGAAAAGTAACCTTGGTTAACTAAAAAGTAACCAAGGTTAGAAATTTAATTTGAGTAACTAAGGTTAATTCCTTAACCTTACTATACTGAAACCCTCACCCCACCCTTTTACCCCAACGGCTACAACATAGTAGCCAAGAGAAAGTTCTCTCCAAAGAAAACAATCTCCATCTCACCACATTCAAGAAGAAACACTCCTCTCTTCCTTCATTCCTAAACCACATGGTCAAAGGGCATACCAAGGAGACTAAGATTCATACAAGTTCAAGAAGAAATAGGTAAGTGCACCCTCAACCATTCAAGGAAAACTCTTATATTTTATCTAGTTTAAAGACTCACTCCTCTCTTTTGCCCTAAAACGTGACTTTCAATGGTCACTAGGCTCAAGAATCTCAAGCCTTTAAGGACTCTAGCTTAGAGAAGCTTGGATACCACTCAAGCTCCTTTTGGTAAGTCATCTAGCCCTTTTTCTAAGTGGATATTTTAGTTAAAGGTATAAACTAATCTTGCTTCTTTTTCCTCTTCCTCACCGTGGGAATGCATGCATAGAGAGGAGAAAGATTTCATCTTTTCCTACACCTATCCAAGAAGAGTAAGAAAAAAAGGCAAGTACACTATACTCTTTGTGGCTTGAATGTGAGAGTGTGTGCATGAATGGCTAGTTAAACTTAAGATCTAATCTTAGTTGATATGTGTTAAGTTTGAATGCTTAAACTTTCAGCCTAGGGCCATTTGGGGTGTAGGTGGGAGATTTTGTTCAAAAGATGTAATCTTTGTGGATTATATGTACCATTATGTGATAATCTAAGTTGGACATGTTAAAGATCTTCTCTTTTCCATGATAAGGGCACACGGTGGAGAGGGTGAGGGAAATAAGTGTGATTTTGCATGAAAATGACAACTTAGTGGTAAAGTAGAGACAAGGTTTTGCTCTTGTTATATGTTAAGCTTAACATGATCTTGGATATATCATTTTGTCTTGCATGCACTGAAAAAGGGGCTGTTGGTGAGAAGGGTGCGTGAGCACCCAAAATTGTTGCTAAGTGTTGTATTAGTAGGAATGTTGTATGTTAGCCAAAGAATGATGTATGGGGGTGTATAAACTGTTTTTGTAAGGGGTTTTCATGTGATGTTGGTAGCATGATGAGCCTGTAAATTTTCTATAAAAAGAGTAAGTTGATTCTTATTTAAGTGTTTATGACAAAAATGCAAGTTAAGTTCATTTAGGAAGGAAATATGACTAACTAGGAAATTTACTGGAACATGACAGAAATTTAGGCTGTTTTGTGAGACCTAAAAAGGGACCTTGAGAACTTCCAATTCAGTTGATTTTTGGTATGACATTAGTTTTATGTGTATATTAGATGTGAGATTGGAATTTCATTAAAAGGAGCTACGGTTTATTTTTAATAAATTTCCTAGTAACATTGGTCCTGCTGAGAGCACTGTACTGGACAGAATTTAAGTAACTCGTTGAATAGCCTAGAAATGAACCTTAGATGTACCCAAATTAACTAATTGTCGGTATGACACTAACTCTATTAATGAAGTAAAGGTGAAAGTTGGAATTTTAGCAAAATGGTTTACAGTTTATTTTTAATGAATTTTCTAGTAAAATGGGTCAGGCTGGAATTTGCTGGGCTGACAGAATTAGTGTGGCCTGTTGCATAATCTGAAATTGGACCTTAGAAAAATGAAATTGGGCCAAATTTTGGTAAGATGCTAGTCCAATGAGTTTAAGCTGGAGAGTTGGAATTATCGAAAAAGGACTTAAGGATTGGTCACAATAAAGTTTATAGTGAAATTGGTCATTACAGAATTCAGTTTGTACCCGCTTTATGAAAAAGAATAAATGATTCCCTTATCGATATTGTAATTCCGAAAAACTTTCATGTCAATCACTTACGACATATATGAAGGAGTACACATGAACCACTTGGTTGAAAAGGATTATTTTAATAGGAAATCACTAAGGAGAATTTGACGCCACTAAGATGGAAATTTTCCAGCATAATGACCAGACGAACCTATATGTATATGTAACGCGTTATGCCATGGTTTGCATACTACATATCATGCATTGCATCATCGTCACTTACATGATTTACGGCATTGATTTTATGTGAAAGAAAGATGAAAAGCGTTTTTAAAAAGATGATTTTTGTTTTTAAAAGAACGCTTCCCCACCGGTACCGTGTGTGAGTATGAACTTGGCCCATAAGAACCCACCCAGATCCGGGTTAAGTGATCTGATGGTATGACCGTTCAGGCCCAGAGATAATAGGCCTGATGATGACCGTTCGGGCCTGGAGAGAATATACCCGATAAGAAGATGATGTTACCGTTCCGAATCCGGGAATAATAGATTCGAAGGGGAGACGTTACCGCCTCAGATCCGGGAAGATAGATCTGAACACTCTATTGTTTTATGACGATGATGATTTGAAAGAAAAGCATGAAAAGATCATATTCTCATTCTTATCATGATGCATCACACTTACATATGCATGCATGTTACATTCATTGAGTCATTGTGTAGTGACACATGATACTTAGACTAGGTTGTGATGATCTCGTAGACCCTAAGTATGACTTCCTTAAGTGATGATTCTTGTTATGTTATGATGCGAGTTACAGTCTTTTATTGTTATATTCTGTATTAAGTAACGATTTTATTTAAGTTATGATCTTGATGCATTAAGTGATGATCCCTATCGAGTATTGGACGAAGGACAGGTATGCTTCTAAACCGAATTTTTGGGGTTCGGTTCTTGTACGCACTTTCCATTTAATCCTCAATTATTATAGTATACTTGCTGGTGACTTTGTAACTCACCCCCTATTTTTTCTCCCAGAGGTTGCAGGGGACAAAGTAGAGTGGATCGAGGACGAACCTAGGGTTCCCTACCCGTGAGTGCAGTGAAGGATGGACGGATTTAGGAGACCTGACTTGCCAGCTCCAATTGATGACTGAATTATGTATTTGGGATGGAAAACATTTGCTTTTGTCACTTCGACACATTTGATCTGAGTTGTAAACTTTGAATGATCGTGAGGATGTTTTTAATTTGAAGTTTTAAATTCTGCCACGGTTTTGCTTACTTATTTACGTGTAAGCGCGAAAATCCATGCATTTATATCATGGATCATGACAAGTATAGATGACGCCTAGTACTCTCCTTAGTGAAGTACGGCGGGTGCATCGACTTCGGCGGGCCGAGGTGCAGGGCGCCACAGGTGGTATCAGAGCTAAGGCTCCAGATCTGGGCAGAATATGGAATTAAGTTATGATTGTAGTCAACTATGTTTGATCCTAGATCTAAGTTCTGATCTTAGATGAGAGTTGACCTTAGAATAGGATAACTTGGACTGGAAAATAAGGGTACGGCCCATTGATGATGCCCTAATTAATGACCAATCACAGAATTTAATTTATAACGTATGCACATATATGCTCCTCCGATATGCTAAATTAAATTCTGCTACTATTTATGACATTCCCGTATTGAATAAAGCCGACACTACATACTGTAGATGGTGCGACCCAGAGGCAGACCAGCCAGAGCTAGGCCCGAGGTGCAGGAGCCTATCCCTCCTCCACCCGCTCAGGTCCCTCCACCCCCGCCGTCGTAAGGCCAGAATCCACCGCCAGTTCAGAACATCCCTCCACCCCAAGGACCTTTTCCACCAATGATGCCGGATATTAACGCTTTTCAAAACTTTTGTCAAGCAGTCACCCAAATTGGGCAAGTAATTGTAGGATCTGCAAGGCACCACTAGAAGGGGGGGGTTGAATAGGTGGTGCGGAAAGTGTGGTTTTTAAAATTTGTTTAAACCTAAACAACTCAACTTCTGAAAACAGATTCTGTTTTTAGGACCAGTTTTAAAATGTTTTTAAAACCAGGTTATAAGTCTCCAAAAATTATGAAATTTTGAGATAATTTATCCTCAGATGTTATGAGGATCCTCTAAAAATTTCAAATTAAAATTCAACCTTTAACCCCTTCGAAAACCGTTGGTACTCAGATTGCTCGAATCTGCCACAAACTGTAGATGGTTTTGAAAAATTTATTTCTATTTGTGTGAACGTCCAAAAGCTCTGAAAATTTAACCACTAACTCTTTATATAATATATTTAAATGGGTTGAAACAGTTTTGAAAAATTCTTTTGGGAAGTAGGTCAACTACAATCAAAGTCTCAACCTTTGCAAGTCTGAAAATCAGACTGCAGTAGTCTCAGGACTTTTGATGTTTGATCCACTTATACTTATCAAAAAAGGTTGAAACTTATGCCAAATTAACCCTAGACTGTGTGGGTATGTTTCTGGAAATTTTTGTGATTTTTGAAAGTCGTTTACTATTTTTACGAATACGAACAAAGAGAGTAAATTGTGCAGTAACTGAAAGTAAATGCTGAAAGTAAATGGCACCAAGATTTTTATACTGGTTCGGTTATAAACAACCTACTCCAGTCTTCAAGGAACACCTCCCTTGGTTCACACTAATCACACAATACAAAAATACCTTACCACAGGGTTGATGGAGTTACACATCAACTCCGACCCTTTACAAACGTTGTATGATAAATACAATTTGCACGAACACCACCACCTCGCAAGAATGAAGATTGATCACACCTTGATCAATCTTTTACAAAGATATATAATGAGTGGTGGTCTATATCAAGCCTATTCAAGATTGAAAGATATGAATACAATAGGCTTACAAGAAGAAAGAAAGAAAGAGAATGTAGAAGAAGAAGTCTAGAACACTTTTGATCCTTGAACTTGCAACTCTTGTTCTTGTTCTTGTTTTGCTCTTTTTTCTCTCCTTTTAATTTGTTTTGGCCGCCCCCAGAGTGTAGTCTCCCTCTTGAAAATTATCTTCTAAGTCCTTGGGAGGATGTAAGACATCATTGTGACATGGTCTTGCTTACTTGGCATCTTCTTATTGGATGATCATTTAAGCTTCGCTTACTTGGCACTTCATGATTGGTTGAATGTTGTCATCATTTATGACTTGGAAAAATCTGAGAATAACACTTAAACATGTGCCAAAATCATCACAAAATAATTTCCATAAATCATAAGATTATCACATAAATGTTGCAGGACAATTTTCTCACAAAATTGAGCCAAAAATTCGGCCATGCCATGCTGAATTTTCAGCATGTGCATCATTCCATTTCATTCAAAATAGTGCCAAATTTAATTTGATTTTTCTTTATAAAATGAATCACCAATTGATGGTAAATAACTTTATCACATTGGAAATGAACATGGACATCTTTATGCTCAATAATTCGGCCACTCTATGTCTCACACATGCTGAAAAAATTTCAGCATGTGTGATATGTAGAATATCACACTTTATTAATTTAAATAGTATTCAAATCATTTCCATTTCTTCTTCCAATTAATCACACAATAAAAGATGACAAATTATATCACATTTATGTCAAAAAAATCGGCCAGCCTTGTGTAGCATGCTGAAATTTTCAGCATGTCTTATAAGAGAGACAAATTTTGAATTCTTACCATTTTTAGCTTCTCTTTAATTCACCAACATTGCATGATTGATCCTTGACCAATAAATATGCCAACAAGGCTCCAAATAAGCTCCATCTCAGCTGTAGGTGGCGTTGGATATGTATGTGCATGTGCTGAAATTTATTTTTGCTAACTTTGTAAAATAATGCACATTTAATAATACACACATGTTATATTCCAATCAGCCCTTAATTTAATTTTCTAGAACACTTTAAAATGTATGTCACATGTAAAAAGTGTCTACGTGTCACATGATGTACCACAAACGTTCCATGTGTTGTGTGCGTAGAAAACCGAATTTTCGATATTTATCGATTACCCGATTTTTCTCAAATTAAATTCCAACTTCTTGCACATGTTATATATATTATGTTACACATAATATATATAATATATACTTTAAATCTCAGCACTTGTCTGGTCTAAAGTGGTACCATTAACATGTGACAAAATTAAACTTGGAATCTTCACATTTTGGCCTTAATGTGGAGTAATTTGTGTGTGCCAACATGGAAAGTATTTTTGGCTGAATATTACATGTAACCCACGAAAATAATAATGATTTTTGAGGTATAGGGGCTGGCCATCTATTTATGGCAAGTACGTGACACGTTGGCGAAGTTTCGGTATTCGCCCGATACGACAATTTTAGGTTTAGAACCTTTTATCGTGTTGTATTTAATTTGTCAACACCATATCTTATATCATATGATATAAGACCTGAATATACTCATAAATATGAGTTAAGTATAGTGGTGTGACGTTAACGTACGTAGGTAAAATATATAACGTGTCGGTAGTACGTTGGAATACATGTGTATGTGCCTTTTTCAAAAAATCTGAAAATATATGTAATATATGTGTATATGGCGTGTCACATTAAAGAGGGGAGGAGGAGAAAGATTTCCTTCCTTAGCTTTGTTACCTTTGTACCTTTTACAAATGTGGTTTCCTTTAATGAACTACTTAGTTTAATAAACTAAGTACTTCACTTAATGAACTAGTTTAGTTCATTAATGGTGGCACCTGAAAATAGTATAAACACAACAAATGTTTGCCATATGATGTAAGCTTTAACGCTTCATGGCTCGTTAGTCCGGCAACATTATATATAAGCTAAATAAGGTAAGTACTAAGCAATATCATGCACACGTTTGCTTATATCATGCACGTTTTATCTTATGCTCGTTTTTGTGCACATTTAAATCATGTATTTGAAAATCATTCAAACCCCTTTTTCTCTACAATCTCCCCCTTTTGATGATTTTCAAAATAACTTATGCACATGATTTAAATACTATCGCTCCCCCTTCAAACATGCATAAATTTTAAATTTGAATATCAAATTTCAAATCCGGTTCCCCCTTGATTTGTGCAATCAGTATCTCTCTCCCCCTTAAATCATGCTTTCTCTCCCCTTTGTTTTGGAAAGCAAATCAAAAGATGCCTGTAACGATGAAGAAAAAAATCATGCATTTCATATACGTACGTTCGTAAGGGTTATTTATTCAACCCTTTGAAAATGTCCCTTTTGGTACCCAAATTTGGGTGACCTTTCTAGGTCTTCCAAAAGGTGAGAAAGGTGATGAGAACGTAACACAATAAACTTTTGGTGCAACTGTATCTGGCCTTTGGCCAAGAACTCCTTTATACGCATTATATGTAGGACGTTTTTGATATGTCCTTGTGTGTGTGTGCGTAGTGCGTGGATGAAATGAATGTCGTGTATGCATCACTCTTCTCTTTTCATATCTATATGGTACAAAGTTGTATTTCACATGATATGAAGAGGAAGTGGGGCGTGATGAGGGAATATGCAATTTTTGCGTTATCTTAGACGCCATTTGAGGCTTTGGGGTGCCTACTTTCTTAGACACAACAAACTTAGTTTGTTTGGTGGATACTTCATTAGTATCAACGTATCCCAACCCCGTTTTGTCACTATCGTGCTTTTGTGATAAGATAATATGATGCAGCATGTTAGATCTCGTGTCAAATTGTTTCACCTTTTTCTCTACATCCGCATTCCTTGATTTCAAGTTTGAAATCTCGGATTTCAATTCAATGTTCTCGGATGTCAATGATGAAATTTCAGATTTTAATGAATTTATAATGCATGACGACTCTTCTTTTGAATCGTTTAATTGAAACACAAGATCTTTGTTAGAAGATTCTAACAATTTCTTGTCTTCAATTAATCGCTTCTTTTCTTTTGCAAGAGTCTTTGAAAACTTATGCAATTCTAAATATTGACTAAATAAATCATCATATGAACATTCAGAATCGGAATCAGAGTCGGAGGATACCTCATTTGATGCTTTAGATGTAAAGCATACTTGTGCCTTGTGTTCTTCTGTATCATCAGTCTCAGAGTCGGGTGTGTCACTCTAAGTGGAGGCTTTAAATGCTCTTCTCCTTTGCTTAGGTTCTGAGACGAGTCTATTCTTGTTCCGATCTTTGTCAGGGTATTTGTTTGTTTGTTTTTCTTTATTAGGGCAGTCATATGATAGATGTCTGAGTTTGCCGCATTCATAGCACTTTATTTCCTTATTTTTATTTTTATGATCCTTAGATGAGGTAGACTTATGTTTAATCGATTTTCTCAATATTTTTCTTAATCTTTTAGCCATTGTGATTAAGTCCTCATCATCGGAATCTGTGTCACTATCATCTACGACGTATTCATTTGGTTTAAATGCTATAGCCCTATCATTATTAGAAATGGACTCAGAATGTCTTAAAGCAAGTTTGTTTTCATATACCTTAAGTGATCCGATTAGTTCTTCCATTTTAATCGATTTGGTCTCTTTGCTTTCTTCTATGGCCATTACTTTAGGATCCCACTCGGATGGAAGGCTTCGCAAGACCTTTTGTACCTTTTCCTGCATAGTGAAGGCTTTGCCAAGAGACTCAAGAGAATTGTAAATGTTAGTCAAGCGTAAATCCATCTCAACAATGGACTCATTTGGCAATAATTTAAAGGACTCAAGTGTGGACATAAGCATATTGAGTTTGGACTCCTTTACTTGGCTAGTCCCTTCATGTTTCATTTCAAGAATATGCCACATCTCTTGAGCACTAGAACAATTAGACACGTAACTAGCCTCACTCTTACTTAGGCCATTTAATAGTAGTTGCATGGCTTTAGCATTCATACTCAATTTCTTTTTGTCATCACTAGTGTATTCTTGTTTCGTTTTTGTAACATCTAGTGTGACACCATCAATAATTGACATCTTAGTAGGAACAAATGGACCGTCTTCTATGAAGGACCATAGATCAATATCAATAGCCATAAAAAAAAAGTTTCATTCTTAATTTCCATTGAATAAAAGACTCACCGTCGAAAAGAGGAGACCTTACAGTTGACATTCCTTCTTGCACGGTTGTGGTTGCTATCTCACTGAATCGTTGGATTCTTTGAAGTGAGTGTTCCTGCGCTCTGATACCAATTGTAGGATCTGAAAGGCACCACTAGAAGGGGGGTTGAATAGGTGGTGCGGAAAGTGTGGTTTTTAAAATTTGTTTAAACCTAAACAACTCAACTTCTGAAAACAGATTCTGTTTTCAGGACTAGTTTTAAAACGTTTTTAAAACCAGGTTATAGGTCTCCAAAAATATTGAAATTTTGAGATAACTTAGCCTCAGATGTTATGAGGGTCCTCTAAAAATTTCAAATTAAAATTCAACCTTTAACCCCTTCAAAAACCGTTGGTACTCAGATTGCTCGAATCTGCCATAAACTGTAGATGGTTTTGAAAACTTTATTCCTATTTGTGTGAACGTCCAAAAGCTCTGAAAATTTAACCATTAACTCCTTATATACTACATTTAAATGGGTTGAAACAGTTTTGCAAAATTCTTTTGGGAAGTAGGTCAACTACAATCAAAGTCTCAACCTTTGCAAGTCTGAAAATCAGACTGCACTAGTCTCAGGACTTCTGATATTTGATCAACTTATACTGATCAAAAAGGGTTGAAACTTGTGCCAAATTAACCCTAAACTGTGCAGTAACTGAGAGTAAATGCTGAAAGTAAATGGCACCAAGATTTTTATACTGGTTCGGTTATAAACAACCTACTCCAGTCTTCAAGGAACACCTTCCTTGGTTCACACTAATCACACAATACAAAAACACCTTACCACAGGGTTGATGGAGTTACACACTAACTCCAACCCTTTACAAACCTTGTATGATAAATACAATTTGCACGAACACCACCACCTCGCAAGAATGAAGATTGATCACACCTTGATCAATCTTTTACAAAGATATATAATGAGTGGTAGTCTATATCAAGCCTATTCAAGATTGAATGATATGAATACAATAGGCTTACAAGAAGAAAGAAAGAAAGAGAATGTAGAAGAAGAAGTCTAGAACACTTTTGATCCTTGAACTTGCAACTCTTGTTCTTGTTCTTGTTTTGCTCTTTTTTCTCTCCTTTTAATTTGTTTTGGCCGCCCCCAGAGTGTAGTCTCCCTCTTGAAAATTATCTTCTAAGTCCTTGGGAGGATGTAAGACATCATTGTGACATGGTCTTGCTTACTTGGCATCTTCTTATTGGATGATCATTTAAGCTTCGTTTACTTGGCACTTCATGATTGGTTGAATGTTGTCATCATTTATGACTTGGAAAAATCTGAGAATAACACTTAAACATGTGCCAAAATCATCACAAAATAATTTCCATAAATCATAAGATTATCACATAAAAGTTGCAGGACAATTTTCTCACAAAATTGAGCCAAAAATTCGGCCATGCCATGCTGAATTTTCAGCATGTGCATCATTCCATTTCATTCAAAATAATGCCAAATTTAATTTGATTTTTCTTTATAAAATGAATCACCAATTGATGGTAAATAACTTTATCACATTGGAAATGAACATGGACATCTTTATGCTCAATAATTCGGCCACTCTATGTCTCACACATGCTGAAAAAATTTCAGCATGTGTGATATGTAGAATATCACACTTTATTAATTTAAATAATATTCAAATCATTTCCATTTCTTCTTCCAATTAATCACACAATAAAAGATGACAAATTATATCACATTTATGTCAAAAAATCGGCCAGCCTTGTGTAGCATGCTGAAATTTTCAGCATGTGTTATAAGAGAGACAAATTTTGAATTCTTACCATTTTTAGCTTCTCTCTTTAATTCACCAACATTGCATGATTGATCCTTGACCAATCAATATGCCAACAAAGCTCCAAATAAGCTCCATCTCAGTTGTAGGTGGTGTTGGATATGTATGTGCATGTGCTGAAATTTATTTTTGCTAACTTTGTAAAATAATGCACATTTAATAATACACACATGTTATAATCCAATCAGCCCTTAATTTAATTTTTTAGAACACTTTAAAATGTATATCATATGTAAAAAGTGTCTAGATACGTGTCACATGATGTACCACAAACGTTCCATGTGTTGTGTGCGTAGAAAACCGAATTTTCGATATTTATCGATTACCTGATTTTTCTCTAATTAAAATCCAACTTCTTGCACATGTTATATATATTATGTTACACATAATATATATAATATATACTTTAAATCTCAGCACTTGGCTGGTCTAAAGTGGTACCATTAACATGTGACAAAATTAAATTTGGAATCTTCACATTTTGGCCTTAATGTGGAGTAATTTGTGTGTGCCAACATGGAAAGTATTTTTGGCTGAATATTACATGTAACCCACGAAAATAATAATGATTTTTGAGGTATAGGGGCTGGCCATCTATTTATGGCAAGTATGTGACACGTTGGCAAAGTTTCGGTATTCGTCCGATACGACAATTTTTGGTTTAGAACCTTTTATCGTGTTGTATTTAATTTGTCAACACCATATCTTATATCATATGATATAAGACCTGAATATACTCATAAATATGAGTTAAGTATAGTGGTGTGACGTTAACATACGTACGTAAAATATATAACGTGTCGGTAGTACGTTGGAATACATGTGTATGTGCCTTTTTCAAAAAATCTGAAAATATATGTAATATATGTGTATATGGCGTGTCACATTAAAGAGGGGAGGAGGAGAAAATTTTCCTTCCTTAGCTTTGTTACCTTTGTGCCTTTTCCAAATGTGGTTTCCTTTAATGAACTACTTAGTTTAACAAACTAAGTACTTCACTTAATGAACTAGTTTAGTTCATTAATGGTGGCACCTGAAAATAGTATAAACACAACAATTGTTTGCCATATGATGTAAGCTTTAATGCTTCATGGCTCGTTAGTCCGGCAACATTATATATAAGCTAAATAAGGTAAGTACTAAGCAATATCATGCACACGTTTGCTTATATCATGCACGTTTTATCTTGTGCTCGTTTTTGAGCACATTTAAATCATGTATTTGAAAATCATTCAAACCCCTTTTTCTCTACAGTGATGCAGCAACAGAATAACCCTCAACCTCATGAGCCGGTCAGAGATGCTCAGTATTATTTTGAAAAGTTGAAGAGAGCCAACGTTCCGCCATTTGAAGGGAAGTCAGATCCTGATGCCACTGAGAAGTGGCTTAATGAGGTGGAAAATTGCTTCGAACTAATTAGAGCCCCGGAAGAAGTAAAGACTCAGGCAATTAGACCCTTTCTGTTAGGAGAGGCCAACGAGTGGTGGAAGGCCAATCTACAAGCTTTGCCAAGACCAATTTCCTGGGAGAGGTTCCTCTAGGAATTCAATAAGTTTTACATACCACCCTCAGTTAAACTACAGAAAAGACATGAGTTTGAATCCCTAGTGCAAGAATCCAGAATGACGGTTGCTGACTACGCTAATAAATTCATAGCTCTGGGAAGATTTCAACCATCCACCATGAACGATGAAGAAACCAAAATGTTGAAATTCGAGAGAGGACAGAACCTTGGAATCCCAACGTGGCTGGTTAATGCCAATCCAGCAAACTTTGGTGCCCTTCTAGATGCCTGTTACAGAATTGAAAGAGATATCATCCGTCGGGATGAGTTTAGTCAAAAGAGAGGAAGAGAGGTGTCCGGAAGCGGAGGGCCTCGTAAGTCCGCAAAGCAAAATACAAAGTGCCCAGGGCATCAAAGGAAGAATAGATTTCAACGCTGCTCCCAAAAGAATCAATCACAAAATCAAGGACAACAATCTACCATTTCAAGTTGCTCTCATTGCGGTAAGCGCCACGTGGGAGAATGTTATATCCAAGCAGGGAAATGTTTTGGATGCGGTAAGACAGGGCACATCTTTAAGGACTGTCCAAACAAAGGAACCACCTGCTTTGGATGCGGGAAACCATGACACATAGCTAGAGAGTGTCCGGAGAAGGGGGCCCAACAGCAACAACAGCCGCCAAAGCCTCAGCGTCAGCGTACCAACGCACGAGTTCACGCTATGACTGACGCAGATGCTGAAGAGGCCAATGACGTGGTGACAGGTATTTTCAGAGAATTGTACTAATTTTTCCTTTACAAATACTGTTGCCTTATGGTTGCTTAGTACGTATTGTATGATTCAGGAGCTATACTAGTATGTTCAGTACCTGCCAACGTGTTATTTGATAGTGGCGCTAGCCACTCTTTCATATCCAAGAGATTTGCAAAGAATATTGAGAAAAACCCAACCTATAGTGATGCACCTTATAGAATCCAAGAAGCTGGGGAACAGGTGCTTGTAGCTCACCATGTTTTCAAAAATTGTGAACTTGAGTTTGATAATCATCGGTTTAACGCCGATTTGATTTCCATATCCATGACGGACTTCGATGTAATTCTTGGAATGGACTGGCTCTCCAAGAATTATGCCAACATCGATTATAATGAAAAACAAGTTACCTTTAAGGACCCCACACGTAAAGAAGTAACCTTTCAAGGAGGATAGAAGTTACAGAAGTGTCCTAAGAACATTTATGTAAATGTGACCCGCACTAGTAAAGCATTAAAGAAAGGACATGAAGGATATCTCGTCTATGCAATAAATACGGATCAAGCACCCTCAGATCTGTCCCAAGTCCCAGTAGTTCGCGAATACCCAGATGTTTTTCCAGAAGAGTTGCCAGATCTTCCTCCGGAACGGGAGATATCTTTTGAAATCAACCTGGTTGCGGGAGCTGAACAAATATCAAAGGCTCCCTACAGAATGGAACCTACGGAACTAAAAGAACTGAAGGAGCAGCTACGCGAATTGCTGGAAAAGAAACTGATTCGCCCAAGTGTTTCACCTTGGGGAGCTCCCGTACTGTTCGTCAAGAAGAAGGACGGAAGTATGCGGTTATGTATTGACTATAGGGAGCTCAACAAGATCACTATAAAGAATAAGTACCCTTTGCCAAGGATCGACGATCTGTTCGATCAGCTTCGGGTAAGCAAACTAAAATTTTATTTTAGTAATGTGTCTATTATAAACCCTACATAAAGGTATCATGATGCAGTGGGCAAGGATTTTCAGTAAAATTGATCTTCGCTCAGGATATTTCCAGTTGAAGATCGAGGCTGAAGACGTCCAGAAAACTGCATTCAGAACCCGTTATGGACATTACGAATTTTTAGTAATGCCATTCGGACTGACCAACGCCCCTGCAGCATTTATGGATCTAATGAATCGAGTCTTTCAAGACAAACTAGACAAGTTCGTCTTAGTCTTCATCGAAGACATTTTGATATATTCATCGAATGAAGAGACCCATGCAGACCATTTAAGGGTTGCTCTGGACATTCTACGAAGGAAACAACTGTATGCAAAGTTTAGTAAATGCGAATTCTGGCTACGAAGTGTAGAATTTCTGGGGCATGTAATATCTGAAGAAGGTATATCGGTGGACCCCAAGAAAATCGAGGCAATCACGGAGTGGCCCAGACCGACAAATGTTACAGAAGTACGAAGTTTTCTCGGTCTTGCTGGTTACTATCAAAAGTTCGTGGAAGGATTCTCTTGAACCGCTATGCCTCTGACCCGTTTGACCCAGAAGAAAAACAAATTTGAATGGACCTCAGATTGCGAAAAGAGCTTTACTGAATTGAAGAAGCTGACCTCCGCCCCAGTTTAAGCACAACCCATTCCTGGAGAAAACTTAGTTGTATATAGTGATGCTTCTAAGAACGGGCTGGGATGTGTACTAATGCAGAAAGATTGAGTGATTGCATACGCATCCCGACAATTGAAGCCCTTTGAACAGAACTACCCTGTACATGACCTCGAATTACCAGCCATGGTGTTTGCACTGAAAATATGGAGGCACTATCTATACGGTGAAAAGTGCGAAATTTTCACAGACCACAAAAGCCTCAAGTATCTATTCTCCCAAAAAGAGCTAAACATGCGACAGCGAAGGTGGCTAGAATTAATGAAGGACTACGACCTATCAATTCAGTATCATCCGGGGAAAGCCAACAAGGTAGCAGATGCATTAAGTAGAAAAACAAGTCATCCACGCCAACCACCTTTGCAGCGAGACATGGAAGAATTTGATCTAGAAGAGGTTGATTCAATTGAAGGCATGCTCGCAAAGTTGGTAATAATTCCTTCACTAATAGACAAAATTAAAGAGGGGCAAGAAAAGGATGAAACCTTAAACAAGATAAAGGACCGGGTACGAATGAAACCCACCGAAGAATTTAAGGTTCGAAACGTTAACAGTTTTTGTTTTCGAGAAAGATTGTGTGTACCCAATGACGAAGACATACTGAATGAAGTTCTTAAGGAAGATCCCAATTCGCGATTATCTATCCACCCTGGAGCAAATAAAATGTACCAATATTTGAAACGACGATTCTGGTGGCGTGGCATGAAAAGACAGATTGCGGAATTCATGGAAAAGTGCCTCGTTTGCCAGAAGGTGAAAGCAGAACATCAGAAACCCGCTAGGTTGCTACAGCCTCACGAAGTTCCCGAATGGAAGTGGGACCACAGTACTAGGTTGCTACAGCCTCCATGATACCATTTGGGTGGTTGTTGATCATCTAAGAAAGTCCGCCCATTTCATGGCTATGACAATCAAGGCTCCAATGGAGAAATTGGCTACGATGTACGTGGAACAAATTGTGAGTCTTCATGGAGTACCCCTAAGTATCGTGTGTGACCGCGATCCTCGTTTCACATCACGATTTTGGACAGCTTTTTAGAAAACAATGGGCACTGAGATCCACATGAGCTCGGCATTCCATCCCCAAACTGATGGTCAATCGGAAAGGACCATTCAGACATTGGAAGACATGTTGCGATCCTATGTACTTGACTTTGGGGGAAGCTGGGATCGAAGTCTCAAGCTAGTAGAATTTTCTTATAACAACAATTACCATCGATCCATAGGGATGGCCCCGTAGGAAGCACTCTATGGAAGGAAATGCCGTTCTCTGCTCTACTGGGATGAAATAGGAGACAAGATTCTCACTCGACCTGATCTAGTAGAGCAGACTCAAGAGAAAAAAAATCATAAAGCAAAAGTTACAAGCGGCCCAAGGCATACGGTCAAGAGGACCCAAGAAGATTCTAGACTCATCCAAGTTAACTTTGTTTAGGTGAGTGCACTCTACACTCCTTAAAAAGGTTTTATGTTTACATGGTAAAGCTCACAAGATACACTTGTTTCTTGTGGAAACTGTGACCTTCAAGAGGTCACTAGGTGAAGAATTTTGAAGAGCTAAGGAAGATTGGCTTCTTGGTGGGTTAGAATCATCTCACCATTCAAGAATCACTTTGGTAAGACCATCTAAGCCTCAAGCTAAGTTTTATTGTGCATTTAGAAAGATGGCTAACAAATACCCCTACCCTAAAACCGTTTATGATAGGAAAAGGGTGGAAGGAGACATTTCTTGTTCAACAAAGATTCAAACAAGGCTTAAGATCTATGAAGGCAAGTACACTATAAATATTCATTACTTGTGTGTGAAAGTATACGCTTGGATGTCTAGATGTTACTAAGTTTTAATCTTAGATGTAAAGTGCTAAGCTTGAAGCATGAAATTTTCGGATTTCTTAAGAATAGTGGCTTGCATGTATGAGATTCCTTCAAAGGTGGATTCTTTGCCCTTTTTGAGTATGAATATGAGGCTTGTCTAAGATAAATGTGGCAAATTTCTCTTCTTTGGCATGTAAGCGGGACGGTTGGATGAAAGTTGGGATAAATATTATTCTTGTGAAAGATTGTAACTTGGTGGGGTAAAGAATGTATGTAAGTTTTGTGCTTTATGACCTAGGTGTGGTATGTTCATGATGGAAACATAATTTAAGCTCTTGCATGTGAGTGAAAACGGGCTGTTTTGAGGGATATGGGACATACGAATTAGATGTGCCATGAATAGATTTTACTATGTACAAAATGTGCAAATTCAAGGTGTGCTATGTGTAACCTTTAAAACTGTTTTGAAATGATTTGTAGATGACCTTAGAATGTACTAGAACCTGCAAAGTTTATGCTAAAAAGTGTATTTGATGATTAGTGAGCCATTTATGAAGAATAACTCAAGTTGGAACACTTTTAGTAAGGAAAAGTGACAAAAATGGAAATTACTAGAACAGGGCAGAATAACGTGACGTTTTGAAAGACCTGAAAATGGATCTTAGAAGTATGAAATTAAGCTAATTTTTGATATGGTATTAGCCCTATGTGTATAGTAAATATGAGAGTTGGAATTTTGGTAAAATAAGTTATGGTTTATTTTTAATGGAATTTTTAGTAAAACTGGTCAAGCTGGAATTACTGGACTGGACAGAATTTAAGTGACTTGTTGATGGAGCCAAAAATGGATCTTACAAATATGAAAATGGGCTGATTTTTGGTAGAATGCTAGCCCTATGTGTTTAATAAGTCTGAGAGCTGGAATTTTTGAAATAGGACTTACGGTTTGGTCACAATAAAATTCGTAGTAAAACTGGCCACTTCAGAAATCAGCATGTAGCCGTTTCGGAAAAGTGAATAAATGACACCTTGAAAGTTATTATTTTACACCGGAAATTTTATGATAAAGACTTAGGACATAGATGAGCATGTCTGTGTAAATTAATCAGCCTGTAATAATTATTTTTAGGGGTAAATACCAAAGTAAAGCGAACGCTACTAAACTGGAACATTAGGCTGAAATTACGGAACTAACTGGAGGCTTCGTTCTTGTGATTTAGACCTGTTTAATCGGCTTGGGATTATGCACAATATTTATTGGCATTTTTATAGTATTTTTTCCAGGTTTGGCCCAAATTAAATAAATCTTATTGGGCTTGAAAGAAAGGTAAAAGAGGGGTATTGCACTGCTGAATTCAGCAGTACCCTGTTTGGTAACTTAATAGTTTAAGGGTCTTACATGTCTCGAAATGTTTGAAAATTTTATGACGAGGAGAAAAGACACCCTTATGCGCACGTATGTTAAGAAATTATGAGGAGGGGCCGAAATTATGAGGATTCTAGGCCGCATGAACAGAATGACAAATCTGGAAATTTTTCCCAGCCTAAAGAATAAGAACATACAGGTATGTATGCGTCGCATTATGTCACGAATTGCATAGTGCACGTCATACATTGCATCATCGTCACTTACATGATTTATGAAACTGATTTTATGACAAAGAATGGCGAAAAGCGTTTTTTAAAAAGAAAAGATTCTGTTTTGAAAAGAACGCTTTCCATCGGTACCGTATGTTTCTGGCCAGCATGACCCGCTCCAGATCCGGGGTTAATTGATCTAATTATTATGACCATTCAGGCCCGGAGAGAATAGACCTGACTATGATTATGACCGTTCAGGCCCAGAGAGAATATACCTAACTATGATTATGACCGTTCAGGCCACACAACATTGGTAACATTGAAGACGGCACCACACAAGGAAAGATTTCAAAATGCAACACACACTGAAAATTCAGCACATGCTACTAAGAGTGGCGTTTTTATGGCTCTAAATGCATCTTAATTTGCATCCCAAAACTTAAGGGATTGATGTGTGGTAGTATGGAAATATTTTGACTACTTTTGAGCACATGTTTTATGAGTTTTTTTCCAGATTTTACAGCTCATTAAAGGATGCCAAGTTGAACCAATCATCAAGTGACAAGTAAGCAAGGTCAAGTCATCCTTCCAATCATGTTGTACCAAGTAAGCAAGATGGTGCCATCTCTACACAAGGCAATCTTCAAAGGACATTAAAGAGAATTCCCAAGAAGTAAGAAACCCTAAAGGGGGGGGCACACATGCATAAAAAGAAGAGGATAGTGCAAACAAGTCGAAGACAACTCATATTCTCTCAAGTGCAAGAAGCTCTACTACTTTCTTCTTCTCTTCTTCTTTCTTCTTCTTCTTCTCTCAAGCCTATTGTTCATATATTCTAAACATTGTATAGGCTTTGAATATACCACCCACACTCATTCATTGTTGTAAAAGGTTGATCAAGGAGTGATCAAACCTTCATTCAATCGGTGGTGGTGTCCGTGATTCGTTTGCTCGATTGTATTCTTTGTAAAAGGGTGGAGTTAGTGTGTAACTCCAGTCACCCTTGAGGTAAGGTGTTTTTGGTTTTTAGTGATAACCAAGGAAGGTGTCTTCGAAGACTGAAGTAGGGTTATTTAACCGAACCAGTATAAAATCCTTGGTGTTCTTACTTTACTACACTTTACTTTCAGTTTCCAGCATTCTGTATCAATTTCGTTGCAAAAGAAAAAATAGTGAACGATTCTCAAAAATTACACAATTTTTTCAGAAACATAGCCACATATCTTAGCTTTCATTTGGCATAAGGTTCAACTTATTTGGATAAGTATAAGTCAGTCAAATGCGAACAGTTCTGAGACTAGTACAATCTGATTTTCAGATTTGCAAAGGTTGAGAATATCAACATGTTGACTTACTTCCCAAAAGAATTTTCAAAACACTGTTTCGATCCGTTCAAATACATATCTTGAGGGTCTTTTCATTAAATTTTCAGACCATTTGGAGTCACCAATTAATAGGAATAAAATTTTCAAGTCGGATTACTATTTTTGGCAAATCTGTGCAATCTGACCCAAATTATATTTTCAAGGGGTTAGGAGCGGATTTTTAATTTGAAATTTTCGTGAGTCACTTATAACATCTGAGAGTTCACTCAACAAATTTCACAATTTTTTGAGGACTACAACTAGGTCGTTTAATTATTTCAAATCAGGATATGAAAACAGAAACTGTTTTCAGAAGTGAGGTTTTTGGTTCAAAAGTTTTTAAAAAACAAATTTTCCGCACCCACTATTCAACCCCTCCCCCCTTCTAGTGGTGCTATACAGGTCTTACAAGATTTAGGACAGGTAAGATATTTTTTCGGCATGGAAGTCTTAAGATCCTCTAGTGGCATTTGTATTTTCCAAAAGAAAGTATATATTAAATCTGTTGCAAGACGCTAGAATGAAAAACTGTAAACCTGCTAGTACCCCAGTTGAGCATGGGTCCAGACCAAAGGAGGTATAGGATTCAGGTTATATTGACAAACAGAGGTATCAGAGGTTAACAGGTAAGTTGATATAATTGTCTCATACTAGACCAGACATCTACTATGGGGTAAGTTTCGTTAGCCAATTCATGCATAATCCTACTGTTGGACATTATAACTATGCTTTAAGAATCTTGAGATACCTAAAATCTGCTCCTGGTCAGGGACTTTTTTTCAAAAGAACACAAGACATGGATATTAATGTTTCCGTTGATGCTGATTGTGCTGGGTCCAGAACTGATATGAGATCAACCTTTGATATGTCTCTTATTTATGGAGATACCTGATTACATGGAGAAGCAAGAAGCAGCATGTTATCTCCAGGAGCAGTGCTGAGGCTGAACTAAGGCTCTGTCTCTTGAGTATGTGAAGGCTTATGGATCAACAGGGTTATGAAGGACCTAAACTGGATGTTCAGCTACCTATTCATGTATATTATGACAATGTATCTACAATCCACATGACTTAGAATCATGTGCAGCATGACAAGTCCAAACATATTAAGATAGATAGCCACTTCGTAAGGGAAAAGATTGAGGACAAAGTGCTCAAACTCCACCTCATCAGATCCAAAGCCCAGATTGCAAATGTGCTAACCAAACCAGTGAGTGTTCAAATCTTCAGGACATTACTTGACAAGCTAAGTTGTGTCAACATCTACAACCCTAACTTGAGGGGGAATGTTAGAATACAGAGTGCATCGGGTGAATAATCAGACTAAAAGCGCAGAAATGATTCCAGTGTGTTCAACATCAGAAATTCTCTTTGAGGCATTTCATCGAACAGTTTATTCTAAGCGTCGAACACCTATTCTTGAACTTTATTCTCCTTGAATTTTGTTTAGAATCATTATTTAATTATGCATAATCATTGTTTAATCATAAGACATTAGATAAATCATCATTTTAATGATTAAATTCATTTTTATCTAGAAGATCTTACCCGGCTGAAATAGCCGTTGGCCCGTCATTGTCTGGCGCTTCTAGTCGTTGCAGTAGACGTGTATATATGTATGAACTTAGTGTTGTCTTGAATAATAAGCGATTTTCCTATCATATCAAGTGTTAATTGTGTGATATTCGTGTTATTTTCTCCATACCTTGACTCATGAACTTGTAAATGATAAACCAACGTCATAATGTCTAATTCTTAGTTGTTAAGGTCTAGATGAAAAGGTGCTTAAGGTGTTGAAAATTAAGTCTTGATTAGGGTAGGTGCATATTCCTAGAATCAAGTGTTTTTTAAAGTAAAAGTTGATATTGGTATTATTCAAAAACAAAAGAAAAGTCTTCATTGAGACTGGAGTATGCCACAACGACAGAATTAGGACGAATCCTTTTGTTTTGTCTTCTTTATGTTTTTGTCCATTTTGATAGTTTTTATAATCCACTTTGAACTGACATTTAAAATAGTATAACTTTGAAAAAAAATCCATTATTAGTGAGAACAAACTTTAGCATGTGTACTTGCTTTTGCCATAGGAATCATCTAATTGGAGGAATGAAAAGCAAATCAATCAGATCTTTGAAATTTGTTGCTACATTATGTCGGCAGATTGACGAGTTTACAAAAAAAAAAAAACATGTCTTTGAAAAATAGTTACACATCTTTTCTAGCCTTCTCTCCTTATTTTCAAAATCTTTAAAGACTATAAACACAATTCTCTTATTCATGCATACTTAAAAGTCTAATTTTTTGCACCTAGTATTCAATCTTGCCTTCTAGTAGTGCTATACAAGCCCTACATCTAAAACACATGCAAAGGGCAGGCAAGAGGAGGAAAAAGTCAACCATGTATCTAGACTTGTCATATGTCCTATGAGCCAGCAACTTATTGTTTCAAGACATATTTTGTGGAATCTTTCTACCACACAAATTTTGAATTCTTTATTATTATTTTTACAGAATATATGTTATATTTTGGATGGATATTTTAGCCAAAAATAAAGAAGGAAATTAGTCAAGAGTTTGTCACAAAATTGCTGCAAAGGTAGTTTGTCACAGATTTGCTCCTATCTTGTTGTTTTAAAGATTTTGATACTTCTAAAGGGGCATGTATGGATGGCCATATGAGAGAAAAAGAGAATCAGAATCTCCTCAAAGTTGCTATTTGTTGAAGATTATTTGAATTCAAAAGGTGGAGTTTATAAGGCTAACTACTCTAAACATTATCCCACCTTATTTGCTCAAAAATCAAATCTCCTCACCTAGTCAAGCTCAAAAGCAAGAAGTCTATATGGTCCACTAGTTTCTAACGAACTAAGCAAGATTACAAGGCTTCAACAAATTATATCTTGCCTTATAAGCTTGGTGACCATTCTAAATGCCAACATGGAATCCAAGTCTACTTATGGGCGCCATTTGTAGAGGAAAAGAAGCTGAAATATGTAATGATTACAAAGCTACAACCCTTATCCATTCCAAGAGGTCGAGAAGTTAGAGACAAAATATGTGATGATTACAAAACTACAACCTCCCATTATCCTCTACTTTAGGACTCTATCTCTAGATTTTATGGCTCAATTCCATGTCATTATTATTATTAAAAATGCCACTCAAGTTGGTCCTAGGTGGAGCAGTGAAGATGGAAGCATTTGCCACCTCTTCTATACATCTTCCTTCTTCCCCCTTCTTAAAAACGCCCAGCAACCATTGTTGCTGATATTTGTTTGGTGTATTTGAACCTTCCTTGACTCATTAACTTGTAAATCATAAACCAAAGTCATAAAGTCTAATCCGTAGTTGTTAAGGTCTAGGTTAAATGGTGCATAAGGTGCTGAAAATTAAGACTTCATTATGGTTTGGTGCATATTCCTAGAATCAAGTGCTTTTTAATGTAAATGTTGATATTGGTGTTATTCAAAAAAACAAAAGAAAATATTCATTGAGAATGGAATAGGTCACAAATAACGAAGTAGGATAAAAAAAATCATTGAGTTTTTGTCTTCTTCTTTTTTTGTCCGTTTTGGTAGTTTTTATACTCCACTTTGAACATACGTTTAAAATAGTAAAACTTTGAGGAAAAAAATCCATTTTTAGTGAGAACAAATTTTAGTCTGTGTACTTTCTTTTGCCATATGAATCATCTAATTTGAGGAATGAAAAAAATAGTCAATCAGATCTTTGAAATTTATTGCTGCATTCTGTCGGTAGATTGACGAGTTTAGAAAAAACGTGTCTTTGAAAAATAGTTACACATGTTTTCTAGTCAAGGCCTTTTGACAAAGTAAAATATAAATCATAAGGTTTAATTTGACATAAAAATCAATGTTTGTTGGATTAGCACACAAAAAAATTTAAATTGCACAAAGTTAGACAACCTTTTCGATCCAATCTGTCCATATTGAGTAATTAAAAGTTTAAAGTTATATGAAGGGTTAAAAAAGAGGGATTTAAAATAACACATTATATTTCAATTTTAGATAGTATAAGAGACTTTTTGAATTGTGTGTCAAAAGATTTTTTTTCCTAAAAACTCTAGAATCTGTTCTTGAGGGGCTTTAAAAGGTTTTTAAAAACAGTGTTATATTTTGCTAACCACTACTCACTCCTTAACCACTACTCACTCCTTTGTAGTAGTGTTATGCAGGTCCAACAGAAAAGAATAAGGAAATTCAACAAGGTTAAGAAATGATAGAAAAACTGTAGCGCCCCACCCGAGACTATGATCTCGAAACGGTACATCCGCCGTACTCTACTAAAAGAAGTACAAGGCGTCGATACCAATCATATGCACATCACTAACGAGACATGAATCGACATAGCAAAAGCAATAAAACTTAAATGTTTACAAAAATACACAAGGTTTAATACAGTCGATATTACAAAGCATCATCGTCCCAAAAGTCCATATTACGTAACCATCAAAATAAAACATCTAAGTGCAAGGCCCGGGTGTCTACGTCTCAATCAGGGGTAGCCTAACACTGGCTCGTCCTCTATGTATCATGTGGCGCGGTCCATGTTATCTGCAATTTATTTAAATGGAAAGATTGAGCGATAATATAAATCGCCCAGCAAGTAAACACTTTAGATCTGCCATGAGATCGTGGAGATGAGGTACAAAAATAATTTTACAACATATGAATCTACATATTCGTCTCCATTTTCACAAATAGAAAATTAACATATCCATCATATTTAAGTCCCTGTACAAATCATTACAATAACTGTACATGTAGCGCCCCGCCTGAAACCAGGGTTCCGGCTCAGTGCACCCGCCGTACTCTACTCCATAGAGTACAAAGCGTCGATACTATACATGTACATGTCGACATGAATAATGGATCGATAAGCGGAAGCAACATAACGTAAACAAATCATCATTGACATGCAATGTACTATATCATACTCTCTGTCAACCAAAATATACATAATGTTGAAACTTTCTGAATTACATCATAAATAAAGACTTGACGCCTTTGAAGCAAGTCTCTCAACCTGTTTCTTCATTATCAGTGATCCTTCTAGCCAGTTCTCAACAAATCTGTAAATGAATCTGTTATCTGGAAATGATAATTAAAGGCAAGTATGAGCGATAGCCATCGTCTTTTAATCGCTCAGCAAGTAGTCTTTCTAGATACGACATGTGGATCATACATGGAAATAGAGTGACAAGTCTAATGAACATTTGTATCAAAAATAGATAACATATTTGCATTTTAGAAAGTAATCTTAGTATGGCATATTATGAACTTTGAGAATAAAACAAGGAGAATTCCTCAACATAACATGCTTACATATCATAGTACTTAGTCCATAACATCATAACATGTCCATACTTAGCTTCTAACTCATAACTCATACTAAAATCAATGACATCATAACTTAAGAATCTTTTACGGTATCATATCGTAACTTAAGGATCTTATGAAGGTAACATATGCTAGCATGGTCATGACCTGATGCAATAAACATGACTTTTCATAAAGTGACTTTTCGTAAACATGACTTTTTCGTAAACATGACATTTCATAACTTGACGTGATTTTCATAACTTGCGTAAAATGACATATTCATAACTTACATGACATTACATTTTCATAACATGAAGACATAACATTTTCATCATTGGCTATAGCACTTTTCTTAAGAATAATAACACACGACATACCGATTGATTCCCCATATAATACATGTACGACATAAACATCATAACATATGTACATGTACCAACGGTGACGCGCTATGACAGAGATTCCGTGTCACAGACCCGGTGTTACACTCAGCCACATACGTAATCATATGCCCCTGACATCTACCACCCTGGTACCGATGTCACACTGGCGAACATAACATGATCGTAATCATGAACATAACATAACATAACATATCGTGTGTCGACGGAATCAATCGTCTCGTGTTTATTATTCACATGCATATGAACTTTCAAAACATGAGATGTGACAACATACCTTAGCAAATCTTGTTTTCATGCATGCATGAGACTCAGTCATATGAGGGTACTTTGGTCATTCTACATCTTATAACAACATCGCTTACTTACTTTCATCCTACATGTCATAACTTAAAGGAAATCCCACTTTGACCATCATGAATAGCCATTCGGCCATAGCATCCCCAAATCAGCCCACTTTTCACAATTTTCATCCAACAATACTTTCGTAACATCTATTCCATACATGTATTTCATAATTCATAACTTAAATACCTAAAACATTTATTTCCTAATTACCTTAACATATCATCATGAATTTCATAACTTACATCATAACTACATCTTATCATAACCTACACATATTAGTATACATAACATGTAGCAAATCATACACATACATTATAAAATGCTTTGTAGCTGTGCGCATATACATATACATATTTACTACATATATTTTTATACCTTTTTATAACATTTTCCATAGAATACATACTTAACCTACTTTCATAACTTAACGTATCCATCATACATATAGACATATGTATAATTATGATAAAGTCATTTTATCACAAAAGGCCTATTGGCCGATTATATGTATATGTATATATATACTTGTAAAACAATTTATATGCTTTATATCTTAACATATATATTATACTTGTATGTGTACATAATACATGTGAAAGTCATTTTTAGTCTCAAAAAGGCTCATAGCCGAAATACATGTAGTAACTATATACATGTATATAATTATTTTGTGATATATTGTATAATATCCAAAACTTATTCATTTTCATATCTTAACATATTCATCATATATACATATTTACTACATATAAAAATATGATGAAATCATTTTTATCACTAAGGCACAATGGCCGAATATATATATATATAGTATATATATATAAATCATTTTATGATATATTGTATAATATCCAAAACTTATTCATTTTATCTCTTTAAAATATATATTACACATATATACACATGAAACATATAAAATCATATTTTAACCTTGAAATGACCTTAAGGACGATTTGTATATATATTGTATATGTATATATATTTGCCGTGTATATATATATATATATATATCTATATATATAAACCTAAAAACATTGATATATATATATATATTTATGTAAAATCGGATATATTTATATGTATATATATACATCTATCCGTACATATATATATCTAAACCGTATATATATAAATACATACTTTTATACAAAACCATGTATTTGTATATATGCATCTACACATCTATACATACATATCTATATATACATATATATGTAAATCTGTATATACATATAAAGATCTACACACTTAAACATATATATATATCAACGTATCTATTTTATAATATGTATATATATGCGTGTTTATATATGATGTATATATATGTATATAGCATGCGTGTATATGTATAAAGTGTATATATGTAAATACCTATTACTCAACATAGATCTATAATTTCTTGAGAAGCAATCTTGAACATACTACATAATGATCTAACTTTGATATGAACATACATACTTAGTATTTGTAAAACCATGTAGGATCTAGGAAGAATACTTGCCTTGATTCACTTTCTTACACTTAAATGAGGGTTTCTTCACTTGGTTGTGAAGAAAAATACATTCCTTCTCCATCCTTGTTCACGTTTAAAAAAAATATATAATAGAGTTAGTGTGTAACTTATGAAAATGATAAAAGAATGGAATAACTTAGCCTAAGTTCATGGAGTTTCTTACCTTGGTTTTTCTTCTATTCTAATTGTTACACCTCTTGAATCCTTGCTTGAATGATGGAGGGTTGTTTAAGTTTAGTGTAGGAGTTGTTATGTGGGTTGAGATGAAGAAGAAGAAATCTTCTCCCTTGTGTTGTTCCATCCGAAAGTTGGAGAGGAAAAATGGGATGAAATGTTAATTGTTTTGTGTAATAAAGTGGAGGGACAATAGTGGTTTATAGTTATATAAGGAAAAAGGAAGATGGGCATAATTAATATAGCAAAGTTGTCTTCTCCTTTTGTGGAGTGCTTGTCGTGAATGGTGAAGGAAAAGGAAGATTAATTATTATTTTGTGGCATGTGAAATAAGATAGAAGAAAGTGAGTAGTGGTTGTGAAAGTGTGTAAGATAGGTGATGGTTGTTTGCCATGTGAGAAAAGTGGAAGATTCTTCCCACTTGTGTAGGGGGTGGGGCGGCCATTGGGGAAAGATGGGGAGAGGGTTTGTCTTTTGTTTCCAAGTAGGATAAAGTGAAAAAAATATGATACTAGTGTGTATTGTAGTTATCGTATCGGGTATTTTTATTCGTTTTGATTTATCTCTATCGACTTATGTTGCTACCGACTAATTTATTTAAATACCTTGTATGTCCTATACGGTCATTGTCTAGTCCCAACCAGTCTCGTTATATCCGTTAACTTACCTTAATGTTATTTTTATGTGTGTTTCTAACCCCGATATTTAATGTCGATGTCTTTATTAATTCTAAATAGAAATTTAATTCCACTGAAATTTCATCAGCATCGCATTTGCGTTCTATTTTCATCATTTCCACTAGCCCGGAATCTCGGGTCGTAACATTCTTCCCCCCTTATAAAAAGTTTAGTCCTCGAAACTTAGGGTTGTATCGATTTTACACTTAAGTTCTAGCATTATTTCTTAATCATCTATGATTCAACTTAGTATTTTCTGACTTATGAAATTTTCTTAACTGACTGTTTCCCTATATCTCTTATTAATCCACTTAGTCATTCTAAAACCTCATAATCCTACGCATTACAATAACCTTTATACTTACCAGCTTCGGTCTCTAATTCTTATCCGATTAAATCTTATATCATATCACTTCCTACTTATTCATGCCTATGGTATTTAACTTACTCCATCATTGTCTAAGATTGTTTCCTTACATCTATGATCATCTCTTAAACTCTAAGATCACTTCTTAAGTTCATGACGTTGTTTACTTATGTGCCTGCGGTAGATCTGAAGTCTTTTTTTTGATGAATATCCTAAGGAAAATAGTCTAATTATTACGACTCTAGATTAACTTACTTAATTTTAAAGACACAAGATCATTCCAGACATTTTCGCTAAACTATTCTAAGGGAACTATTCTAAGGTTATTGCTCTCATTCTAAAATCTTCTTCTTAGACTATAAAATCTTAACTTAGGTTCTACTATCATAACCTAATACATGACGGTGTTTATCTTATGTGTCCGTAGTGGATCTAGAGCCATGCTCGGATACCAACTGTAGCGCCCCGCCCGAAACCAGGGTTCCGGCTCAGTGCACCCGCCGTACTCTACTCCATAGAGTACAAAGCGTCGATACTATACATGTACATGTCGACATGAATAATGGATCGATAAGCGGAAGCAACATAACATAAACAAATCATCATCGACATGCAATGTACTACATCATAATCTCTGTCAACCAAAATATACATAATGTTGAAACTTTCTGAATTACATCATAAATCAAGACTTGACGCCTTTGAAGCAAGTCTCTCAACCTGTTTCTTCATTATCAGTGATCCTTCTAGTCTGTTCTCAACAAATCTGTAAATGAACCTGTTATCTGGAAATGATAATTAAAGGAAAGTATGAGCGATAGCCATCGTCTTTTAATCGCTCAGCAAGTAGTCTTTCTAGATACGACATGTGGATCATACATGGAAATAGAGTGACAAGTCTAATAAACATTTGTATCAAAAATAGATAACATATTTGCATTTTAGAAAGTAATCTTAGTATGGCATATTATGAACTTTGAGAATAAAACAAGGAGAATTCCTCAACATAACATGCTTACATATCATAGTACTTAGTCCATAACATCATAACATGTCCATACTTAGCTTCTAACTCATAACTCATACTAAAATCAATGACATCATAACTTAAGAATCTTTTACGGTATCATATCATAACTTAAGGATCTTATGAAGGTAACATATGCTAGCATGGTCATGACGTGATGCAATAAACATGACTTTTCATAAAGTGACTTTTCGTAAACATGACTTTTTCGTAAACATGACATTTCATAACTTGACGTGATTTTCATAACTTGCGTAAAATGACATATTCATAACTTACATGACATTACATTTTCATAACATGAAGACATAACATTTTCATCATTGGCTATAGCACTTTTCTTAAGAATAATAACACACGACATACCGATTGATTCCCCATATAATACATGTACGACATAAACATCATAACATATGTACATGTACCAACGGTGACGCGCTATGACAGAGATCCCGTGTCCCAGACCCGGTGTTACACTCAGCCACATACGTAATCATATGCCTCTGACATCTACCACCCCGTTACCGTTGTCACACTGGCGAACATAACATGATCGTAATCATGAACATAACATAACATAACATATCGTGTGTCGACGGAATCAATCGTCTCGTGTTTATTATTCACATGCATATGAACTTTCAAAACATGAGATGTGACAACATACCTTAGCAAATCTTGTTTTCATGCATGCATGAGACTCAGTCATATGAGGGTACTTTGGTCATTCTACATCTTATAACAACATCGCTTACTTACTTTCATCCTACATGTCATAACTTAAAGGAAATCCCACTTTGACCATCATGAATAGCCATTCGGCCATAGCATCCCCAATTCAGCCCACTTTTCACAATTTTTATCCAACAATACTTTCGTAACATCTATTCCATACATGTATTTCATAATTCATAACTTAAATACCTAAAACATTTATTTCCTAATTACCTTAACATATCATCATGAATTTCATAACTTACATCATAACTACATCTTATCATAACCTACACATATTAGTATACATAACATGTAGCAAATCATACACATACATTATAAAATGCTTTGTAGCTGTGCGCATATACATATACATATTTACTACATATATTTTTATACCTTTTTATAACATTTTCCATAGAATACATACTTAACCTACTTTCATAACTTAACGTATCCATCATACATATAGACATATGTATAATTATGATAAAGTCATTTTATCACAAAAGGCCTATTGGCCGATTATATGTATATGTATATATATACTTGTAAAACAATTTATATGCTTTATATCTTAACATATATATTATACTTGTATGTGTACATAATACATGTGAAAGTCATTTTTAGTCTCAAAAAGGCTCATAGCCGAAATACATGTAGTAACTATATACATGTATATAATTATTTTGTGATATATTGTATAATATCCAAAACTTATTCATTTTCATATCTTAACATATTCATCATATATACATATTTACTACATATAAAAATATGATGAAATCATTTTTATCACTAAGGCACAATGGCCGAATATATATATATATATATATTTATAGTATATATATAAATCATTTTATGATATATTGTATAATATCCAAAACATATTCATTTTATCTCTTTAAAATATATATTACACATATATACACATGAAACATATAAAATCATATTTTAACATTGAAATGACCTTAAGGCCGATTTGTATATATATTGTATATGTATATATATTTGCCGTGTATATATATATATATCTATATATATAAACCTAAAACATTGATATATATGTATATATATATATATATATATATATATTTATGTAAAATCGGATATATTTATATGTATATATATACATCTATCCGTACATATATATATCTAAACCGTATATATATATATACATACTTTTATACAAAACCATGTATTTGTATATATGCATCTACACATCTATACATACATATCTATATATACATATATATGTAAATCTGTATATACATATATAGATCTACACACTTAAACATATATATATATATATATCAACGTATCTATTTTATAATATGTATATATATATGCGTGTTTATATATGATGTATATATACGTATATAGCGTGCGTGTATATGTATAAAGTGTATATATGTAAATACCTATTACTCAACATAGATCTATAATTTCTTGAGAAGCAATCTTGAACATACTACATGATGATCCAACTTTGATATGAACATACATACTTAGTATCTGTAAAACCATGTAGGATCTAGGAAGAATACTTGCCTTGATTCACTTTCTTACACTTAAATGAGGGTTTCTTCACTTGGTTGTGAAGAAAAATACCTTCCTTCTCCATCCTTGTTCACGTTTAAAAAAAATATAAAATAGAGTTAGTGTGTAACTTATGAAAATGATAAAAGAATGGAATAACTTAGCCTAAGTTCATGGAGTTTCTTACCTTGGTTTTTCTTCTATTCTAAGTGTTACACCTCTTGAATCCTTGCTTGAATGATGGAGGGTTGTTTAAGTTTAGTGTAGGAGTTGTTATGTGGGTTGAGATGAAGAAGAAGAAATCTTCTCCCTTGTGTTGTTCCAGCCGAAAGTTGGAGAGGAAAAATGGGATGAAATGTTAATTGTTTTGTGTAATAAAGTGGAGGGACAATAGTGGTTTATAGTTATATAAGGAAAAAGGAAGATGGGCATAATTAATATAGCAAAGTTGTCTTCTCCTTTTGTGGAGTGCTTGCCGTGAATGGTGAAGGAAAAGGAAGATTAATTATTATTTTGTGGCATGTGAAATAAGATAGAAGAAAGTGAGTAGTGGTTGTGAAAGTGTTTAAGATAGGTGATGGTTGTTTGCCATGTGAGAAAAGTGGAAGATTCTTCCCACTTGTGTAGGGGGGTGGGGCGGCCATGGGGAAAGATGGGGAGAGGGTTTGTCTTTTGTTTCCATGTAGGATAAAGTGAAAAAAATATGATACTAGTGTGTATTGTAGTTATTGTATCGGGTATTTTTATTCGTTTTGATTTATCTCTATCGACTTATGTTGCTACCGACTAATTTATTTAAATACCTTGTATGTCCTATACGGTCATTGTCTAGTCCCAACCAGTCTCGTTATATCCGTTAACTTACCTTAATGTTATTTTTATGTGTGTTTCTAACCCCGATATGTAATGTCGATGTCTTTATTAATTCTAAATAGAAATTTAATTCCACTGAAATTTCATCATCGTCGCATTTGCGTTCTATTTTCACCATTTCCACTAGCCCGGAATCTCGGGTCGTAATAGTACAAGTCCAATCCATGCCCATATTACCTCTCTATGATAGTCTATGTCCATATAGTTTTCCATGATAATGTATGTCCATAAATTTCCACGATCCATTCCATGATGATGCAATAATGATGCGAGTTTTAAATATGCAATGCATGTCCATATCTATACCTGGTCGGTGGCTAGTCCATATCCATAGTCCATATCTGGTTAATGACCAATCAATGTCCATATCTGGTCAGAGACCAGTCCATATCGTATCGGCGGTGGATTCGTGATTTCGCAAACACCCAATGAATTTTTGAAAGAAATGATGTGCATCATGATCCATGTCCATACGGTGTATATATATATATACACATATATATATACATATATATATACATATATATACATATAGACGATGATGAATGGCGATAGCAGGCAATCTGCGGCATGCGCCGCCGCCGTCGGAAAGACTCCACTTTTCATTGGTAACTGAATTACATTTCACTCAAAATCTGTTTTCCCGTTTGTTTTTACCCGGAAAGCATTCATCTTTCTCGCATTGACGATCGCATGGCTGCGCCATCGTTTGCCGCAGTAGTTTCCGGATCGCAGTCCTCATGCCAAATTGACATTTCTCCGAAGACAGTTTCTCGTTATAAAGGCATCCCCCTGGTCTCATTTCCAGACTCTGAGATTGATGCCTTAGCAGCTCCATTCAAATACGCCTTGGTAGGTACTTTCTGGTATGGACGTCCATCATTGAAAGTTATTCGTGAGGTTTTTGAAAGATTGGTTTTCATCATGATTTGCGAATTACCCTACTTGATCACGCACATATCCTATTAAATTTTCGCAATGAAGCAGATTATCTCAGGTGTTTCTATAGGCGTTCTTGGCATATTTGGGGTTGCCATATGCGTATTACCAAATGGACCGTTGATTTCGATCCTACAGCAGATGTTCCAATCGTCCCTATATGGGTTGCATTTCCTGGCCTTCCGATTCATTTGCATCGTCGGGAGGCGCTTTTTGAGGTTGCTCGGCCAATTGGTACGCCCATCAAATTAGATGTGGCCACGTCTGAAGGACTACGACCTTCTGTTGCTCGTATTTGTGTTGAGGTAGATGTCTCTCAGTAACTTCCGCAGAGGATTTATTTGCAGGCAAAGAATAGGTATATCCTACAGCAGGTAGTATATGAGGATCTTCCAATGTTTTGCACTACATGTCGCCGATTGGGACATGCACCTGGGTCATGTGCCACCGCCCCTGCCTCGACTATTCCACCACCACCTCCACCGCCTCCACCTCGTCCGAAGGCTAAACGCTGGACCCCCATTAAAAAGAAACCTGCGGCTGAGCCACAAGTAATTGATCCTTCAGTTATAGCACCTTCGCAGGATCCAGTGCCTCCTCCATCCAATGATCTGCATGAGGATGACACACCAGCAGAAATTTTCTGTGATGCTCCTGACCTTCCGCTTCAAGCTAATCAGCTGCAATCCGACTATGGCCATTCTTCGGACACGGAGATACCCACAGACGATACAACTGTAGAATTAACGGTTGTCCCAGCAGATGTCACTCGTCGAATACAATTAATGGCCCAATCTCCTGATGAAGAGATTTTAATTTCACGCCTTCAGGAGCCATCCGAAGAAAATGAATTTATACCAGTAGTTCCCCGAAGGAAAAGCCGTGCACGCAAAGATTTGCCACCATTACCGCCCTCTACTATACTCACACGCAGTGCTTCACATGCAGTCCAGGGAAGTGTTTCTAATCTGCCTTAATGAATACATTAATTTGGAATATCCGAGGCATGCGTGCCTCATTACCACGGTTACGACATTTAATTATGGAACATCGTTTGAATTTACTTGCTATCATAGAACCTAAACATGCTTCTTCACATATTCATATGTATGGTTTGCGTTTTGGTTTTAACAGCAATTATGCTTCTCAGTCTGAACGAATTTGGGTTTTCTGGCGTGACTCAGAATTCCGGTTGCAAGCTACGCATGATCAAGATCAAGTTGTACATTTTACCCTCTTATTTCTTCCGCTGCAGTTCACGTTCGTTTTTTCGGTTGTGTATGCGAAGCACACGTCTTTGTTACGTCGCCCCCTTTGGAACTCCTTACGTGACTTCACAGGCTCTTCTGCTCTTCCCTGGTTACTTGGTGGTGATTTTAATACATTTCGGGAGCTTGATGACCATAGAGGCCGTTCCCATCCTTCGTTGACTACCTTGCAGGATTTTAACGACTGTATCGAGACTTGTGCACTTATGGCACCGTCATATCAGGGGTCTAGATTTACTTGGGCTGATGACAGAGGTTTAGGTCATGTTCGTCGCAGATTGGACTGGTTGTTTATAAACTCAGAATTTCAAGATGTTTTTGAAGGCATTCAATTAACGCATCTTCCACGAGTTACTTCGGACCACTGCCCGCTTTTATTTGTCTGCCGGATTACTACAGCATCTGGCCCACGCTCTTTTCGTTTCTTGGATTCCTGGCTGATTCATCCTGACTTTCATTCTTATATGAAGCATGCATGGTTATCCTATCCCACTACAGGGGGAATGCATGGTTTTTACTCAAAGTTATTCTCACTGCGACGTGACATTCAACGATGGAATAAGGATATATTTGGTAATATATTCATCAATCTAAAGCATGCGGAAACTCACCTAAATCATGCAGAGTCTAGTTGGGAGGCAGACCCAACTGAAGTGACACGTGAGGCATACCAGCGTGCCAAAGCTGAATACCGCCAGGCATCTGCTTATGAGTTACATTTCTGGAAGCAAAAAGCCAGAGTAAAATGGCTTACGGAGGGTGACGCAAATACCCGCTATTTCCATTCTATTGTTAAAGGACGAAGAGCTAATCTGCGTATACAGCAAATACGCTCATCAACTGGCGTAGTCCTTACATCCACCGCAGATATAATGTCGGAGGCTGTTTCCTTCTATACAGACTTATTCGCTCAGGAATCTACACATAATCATTCTCCTATTTTATCCCATATACCATGTCTAATAACAGCTGAGGATAATCTTATGCTAACGCGATTACCATCGGCAGCTGAGGTTAAGGATGCAGTATGGCAGTTAGACTCACAGAGTGCGGCAGGCCCGGATGGATTCCATGGACATTTCTATCGCTCGTGTTGGACGGTTATACATTCAGATGTGATCAAAGCTGTGCAGGAGTTTTTTCTTGGGGTACCTCAACCATCAGTCATGGCAAGTGCGCTGATAACTTTAATCCCCAAGACTCAGTCTCCACACACTTTCAGTGACTTTCGTCCGATTTGTTTGACGAACTTTCTGAGTAAAGTTTGTACGCGGATAATTGCTACGCGTTTAAGCACCTTGTTGCCTAAATTAATTTCTCCTGAACAGACAGGCTTCTTGCCTGGCCATGATATTTCTTCACAAGTTCTCATGGCCCCCGAGAGATGATTCATATGCTTGACAAAGGTGGGTCCCAGTTATGTTTGAAATTAGATATGATGAAAGCATTTGACCGGGTTAGCTGGGAATATTTGGAATTTCTACTGCAGCACTTCGGTTTCTCCCCCTTCTTCATTCGCATCATTCTAAATCACTTGCGTGCTACTAAACTATCGGTCTTGATTAATGGCCAACCTTCGACATCCTTCAGGCCATACAGAGGTGTCAAGCAAGGTGACCCACTGTCACCACTACTATTCATTCTGTCTTCTGAGGGTTTTAGCAGGGGAATCAAAAATTTAGTTGACTCTGGAGATCTCCAGCCGTTTTGTCTGGGTCGTGTACCATTTTCCATCACTCATCTGGCATATGCAGATGATTTGCTAATTTTTTTTACGTGGTACAAAACGCAATTTACGGAGGTTTCACTCTTTTCTAGCTTCGTATGAAACTGTGTCAGGACAAAAAATAAACTTTCAGAAGAGTAGTTTCATACCATCAGCAAGCATTTCCCCTAATCAATGTCGCTCTTTTGAGACAATATTAGGCATGCGGAGCACTGTTTTACCATTCCGGTATCTTGGATCATATTTGCATAAGGGTATCAATCGTGCAAGATATTGCACAACCCTACTACAGCATATTGATGCTCGCTTACAAGGCTGGCATTCCCGTCTTCTATCAGCAGCAGGCCGCTTGGTGCTTTTACGGTTAGTAATTGCCTCTCTCCCCCTGCATATTCTAGCCACAGGAGGTTTGCCCAAGTCTGTTATTAAAGTCATTGAAAGGAGAATGTCATCCTTTTATTGGGGTAATCGGTATCATTGGTTTTGTTGGTCTTCCATCACGATGCCAACTGACGAAGGTGGCTTAGGGCTGCGAAACCTTAGTAGTTTACAACTTGCATATCACAGCCGTATATGGTGGTCGTATCATCGCCAGGATACTTTATGGAGTAAATATATGCAGGTCAAGTATGGTACTCGCGGTGATTATCGCCCATGCCTTCCGGACTCACCAGTTTGGAAGCTCATTTGCAGAATTCATACTCACTGCATTGCTCAGACGGAGGGCTCTGGACATCAACTCACATGGAAGCCGTCGGTGTCTGGAGAGTTTACCTTAACATCTTCTTATGATTGTTGCCGTGTTGCAAGCCCCACATTACTCTCTGCTAAATTTATCTGGTATAAACATCATTCCCCTGCTACTAAATTATTGTTATGGCGCCTTTTCCATAACGCGTTGCCGTTTGAGGATTATATCCGCAAGTATTCTATGGCTCGACCCACACAATGTCCATTTTGTAAGCAACACTCTGCTACGGTGGACCACATTTTTATATATTGCAGCCCCATACGGACAATTTGGACTTTTTGGCAGCTGAATTACACGGCCCTTTGCCAAACTCCCTGCTCCTGCGGCAATATTTGCTTTCTTGGTGGTATCGCTCGTCATTTTCTTCACTTCTTGGAGTTTTAAAAATTATAGTCCCGGCTCTTGTGGTCTTCAACTCATGGCGTGCCTATACAGCACTGATCTTTGGGACTTCGACATCATTCTCTCCTGCAACATTTCGGTCATCCATCCACTATGATATTGACATGTGGGCTAAATATATGAAAGGATCAAAACTTGCGGCAGGGCCCCCTTTACGTTTATCGTGGGTTCCAAGCATACAATCCCCCCGTCTTCAGATAGTCCGATGGCAAACGCCACCATCTGGTTGGCTAAAATTAAATATCGATGCATCAGTTGGCCGTCGCAATGCCTCTGGTGGAGCAATTTTGCGTACTCACCTTGGAGTCTGTGTGGCTGCAATCTCCTTTTGGCTTCCGCATTGTCCTCCACTCACAGCTGAGATTCAGACCGCAGTATTTGGCTTGCTGCATTTCCTTCCTCTTTATCGCAATATTGTCCTAGAATCAGACTGTGCGCAATTGATCTCAAGACTAAGACAGCCGCAACCAGTTTTTGGGAATTACCACCTTCGGCTGTTATGGCAATTAGTGCGTCAGCATGCCCTCGATTATGTTCATGTATTTAGAGAAGCAAACATTGCAGCACATTATCTAGCTCAGCATGCGATGAGGATCCCACAAACTCGGACATATTCGCACAATAGTCTACCATCGCTTGTCCGTAGTGCCCTAACTTTGGACCTCTCTTCAGCAAATTTACGAGTTCCTTAAGATTACTGTCTTCCAAATGGATTGGCCGATTTTTGCACTCTCTGCCTGCTCCCTAACTGGGGCAGGCAGGCCTGGTATGATCTTCGTTCATTTAGTCCCAGACATTCCTTGCTGTTACTTTTATTTCTTACATTTGATGCTTGGTATCCATACTGCATGGATTGCTTTGGAACCCTTACATCTTTACATTGCTTTTTGCGGATTTATGCATGCTGGCACGAGGTCAATAACGCAGCAGTTACGTTGCTTCCATGCGTCACAAGTCTTCCACATGGATTGGCAATTTTTTGATACATCTGCCTGTGCCATATTTGGTGTAGGCAGGCCGGGTATGATCTTCTCCCGATTTGGCTCGCGAATTTCTATCTGTTTCGTTTTGTTTCATCACTCAGCAGTATATTTCTTCTGTGCATGTACGAGAACATGGCTCATCTTTGCTGGATCCGACAGCAATCTGTTACGAGCGGCAGAGACGGCGGACATTTATCACGGGACAACCATTCCATGGAATCCAGTTTGTTTGGTTCACATAGACATTTCTTTGTATTGTAATTTTCTTACAGACAGTCATGCATATCAATACTCCATTTATATAAATATGTACGCTTTTTCCTTCGCCAAGGTTTTATCCACAAGGGTGGTTTTACTTGGCAAGGTTTTAATGCGGCATATCATATATATTTTGGATGTTGATGATCGTATGCTTCATTTTTCGTCATATTTTTATTCTCTGTAATATGGTTTTCCTCCACCACAAGTGAGGGCTTTTACTAATAAATTTCGTTTTCACAAAAAAAAATATATATATATATACATATATATATATATACATATATATATACATATATATATATACATATATATATACATATATATATATATATATTTATGAAAGCGGTATTTTGTTAAGTAGCCTCACTTATGGCGGAGGAATACATATACATAATATATATATATATATATATATATATATATATATATATATATATTCCAATCCTTTCCTTGCTCTACTCTCGGTTTCTTGAAGGTTGAAGATGGTTTTGAAGAGTTGTTTCTTGTTTGGAGAAGGATGAAGAGTGTAATTGGAAGTAGTTTGAAGATGAAAATGATGAAGTTTTGGAGTGTTGAAGAAAAGAGGAAAGACCCCCTATTCTATTCACGTGGCCGGCCAAGATGGGTTTGGGGGATCGGGGACAAGCTATGACAAGATTCCAAGCATGCAATATTTTATGCAAACAACAGGGAGTCCCTACTCTTCAATCCCATTCCCCTAAACGTTGTCATTCTTGATGGACCTGTATACACCACTAGAAAGGGGGGTTGAATAGTGAGGGCAGAAAAATTGGTTTTTAAAACTTTTTAGTTGTTGTACCCCGACGAAAAGTCATATTGTACTTGAAGACTCGTATAAGTGAATTAATAAAGTGGCATCCTTCAAGTGCAATTCACTAAGTTTCATTAGTGCTTCTTTTATTTTATGTTGATAAGCAAACAATATAATCATTCAAGCATGAGTTATGGGCCATGGCCAATTCACCCTTAGGGCTTAAGAGATTTCGCTCATAAGGTAAAAAAGGGCCTTAAAGGGTTCTTTCCAAATTATAAGAGAGGTTAATCTTAAGGGCCTCCTTAAAATAAGTCCAAATGGAAATTAAGGAGTTGTAAGTAGTGGGCAATTTTTCTCCCAACTCTTGCAAAAGTTTCGGCCTTAGCCCAAAGGAAACTCAAGATTTTCCTAATTTTATTTTTAAAACAAGAAAAAGGGGAAATAATTAATAAAAGGGGGGCAAATACCCACATGGCTTTTCATTAAACTCACTTGGGAAGAGATTAAGCATGGTAATGGCCCCTAGGTGCCATAATCGCCGGTTTTCCCCTCATGCCTAACCAGGAACATTTCAAATATTACCATGGTTACTTTATATTAACTTCAAGGTTAAAGTAACTCAAGTTAACCCATAAAGTAACTCTAGTTGGATAAAGTAACCTAGGTTAGCAATAAAGTAACTATAGTTGAAATTAAAGTAACTATAGTTGAATTAAAGTAACTCTAGTTGCATTAAAGTAACTATGGTTGCATTAAAGTAACCTTGGTTAGTTAAAAGTAACTAAGGCTTATTAACTCTAATTAGCCTAACCAAGCCAAGGTAAACCCCCTTTTTCCTTAGCATAACCAACGGCTAACTCCTTATCCAAGGGAAGAAAATTTTCTCCAAAGAAACTTTAGAACACTCTTTCTCTAGAATTCACAATGGAGCAAGAGACTTCCCTATTTGTTCCATTTGGGGTATACGGCTAGCTTGAGCCAAGGAGTTCAAGATCTTCAAGCCTCAAGAATTCTCTAGGTAAGTGCATGCTAAAACTTCCAAGTAAATCCTATATTTTAAAGAATGAAGCTCACATAAGTACCCTTCTTTTCTTGCCAAAACCATGACTCCAAGGATGGTTACTAGATGAAGATTTTGCAAGATACTAAGAGAAGCTAACTTCTTGGTGGGAGGATTCATTGCTATCACCATTCAAGGCCCATTTTGGTAAGAGAATCATAGCTTCACTCTAGTTGTGTTTGTACTTAAGACAAAAGCTAATATTTGCTCCTTCTTCCTCCCAAAACCGTGGGGGTTGTTTAGTGAAGGGGAAGAAGACTTCATCTCATTTCACCCAAGTTCCAAGTTAAGGAAAGGATAAGCTCGAAGAAGGCAAGTGTACTATAACCAATCTTGCCTTATTTGTGAAGTGCATGCTTGAATGTCTAGTCATTTTTAAGCATAAATCTTAGTTGGAGAATCTAAGTACAAGGCATGAAAACTAGTTGTTATAAGAGAAGTGATGGCATAAGTGAATGATTTGTTATATGAATGTGTCGTGACTGTATTGATATGACTCATGAACTGTTTATCTATGGTTTAAAGCATGTTATGAGGCTTGGAAAATTTTTGTTCAAGTGTGTATTTTATGGTTATTAAGCCACTTTAAAGAATGAAGTTGATTGGAAATGCTTGAACCATAAAAAGTGAGAAGTGCTGAAATCACTGGAGCTGGACAGTTGATGTGTCATATTGTATGACCTGAAAATGAACCTTAAAGGTGTTAAAAGTTGCTAATTTTTGGTATGGTGATATTCTTATGTGTGTAGTAAATGTGCAAGTTAGAATTTTGATAAAAGGAGTTGTGGTTTTTCCTTAATGAAATATTTAGTGACAACTGGTCAAACAGAGGTACTGGAGCTAGACAGTATTCTGTAGCAATTTGAACGACCTGAAAATGAACCTTAGAGGTGTTCAAATTGACTAATTTTTGGTATGATGATAGTCTCATATGTGTATTAAATGTGTGAATTTGAATTTTGGTAAAAGGATTGGTGGATTGACCAGAATATGACTTTCAGTAGAGACTGCTCAGATAGAAGTACTGGAGCTGAACAGTTTTATGTGGCATATTGTACGCCCTAAAAATGAACTGTAGGAATGTTAAAATTGGCTAAATTTTGGTATGATAATATCCATATGTGTCTGTGAAATATGAGAGTTGGAATTTCGTTAAAAGGAGTTATGGTTTATTTGTAACGGAATTGTTAGTAAAACTGGTTAAGCTGAAAATTACTGGACTGAACGGATTTTATGGCACATATTAATGGACCTTAGAAATATGAAATTGGGCTGATTTTTGGTAGGATGCTAGACCTAGGTGTTTGCTAAGTGTGCAAGTTGGAATTTTTGAAAAATGACTTATGGATTGGTCACAATAAAATTCGTAGCAAAATTGGTCATTCCAGGATTCATCATGTACCCGTTTTGGGAAAAAGAATAAATGACCCCTTTAAAGTTATTATATTGTTGCGGAACTTTTATGACCATTACTTAAGACATATGTGAGTGTTTTCATGAAAACCACTTAGCTCAAAATTATTATTTTAAGGGGTAATAACCAAAGCTAAGTTGGTGTTACTAATCTGGAATTTCGGGCAGAATTAAATAACTTGTTGAGAGGCTTTGTTTTGATGGGCTTAGACTTAATTATATAGTTTAGGCTAATGACCTTAATTATTGGCATGTCTACAGCATTTTCCAGGGTTGGCCCAAATTAAATGAAGCTTAAGGGGTTTAAAGGAAAAGTAAAAGAAAGGACACTACATTGCTGAAATTCAGTAGCCCCTTATTTCATGATTAAATAAATTAAGTGTCTTACACGTCTCGTGTCGTCACGAAAATTACATTACAAATAGAAGAGACACTCTTATGCATATGTATGACAAGAACTCATGATAATAGGCCTAAAACACGAGGTTTTGAGGCCGTGCATATGGAACGAAAATTCTGGAAATTTGTCCAGCCTAAGAAATAAGTTGTGTGTATATGTACCGCATCATGTCATGGATTGCATAGTACATGTCATACATTGCATCATCATATGATTTATGGAACGGATTTTATGAGAAAGAAAGATGAAAAAGCGTTTTTAAAGAAAAGATTGTTTTTAAAAGAACGCTTCCCACCGGTACCGTGTGTTTCCTGGCCAGTAAGGACCCGTTGCAGATCCGGGGTTAACTGATCTGATGATATGGACCGTTCAGGCCCGAAGAGAATAGAACTGATAAGTGATGACGTGACCGCTCTGAATCCGGGAATAGTAGATTTGAAGGGAAATAAGTGACCGCCTCAGATCCGGGTGAATAGATCTGAACACTCTCTTGTTTTTCTTGGCGATGATGTTTTGAATGAAAGAACGAAAGGAAAAGATTTCCATGGTTTCATTATGCACTACATTTGCACAAAGCTGTGTTATTACTTGCTTCATGGCTAAGTTATGGTTTTATTGCCATAGTTGCTATTGACTGAGGGGATGAAATTGTAGGATCTGAAAGGCACCAATAGAAGGGGGGTTGAATAGGTGGTGGGAAAGTGTGGTTTTTAAAATTTGTTTAAAACTAAACAACTCAGCTTCAGAAAACAGATTCTGTTTTCAGGACCAGTTTTAAAACGTTTTTAAAACCAGGTTATAGGTCTCCAAAAATTCTGAAATTTTGAGAGAACTTAGCCTCAGATGTTATGAGGGTCCCCTAAAAATTTCAAATTAAAATTCAATCTTTAACCCCTTCAAAAACCGTTGGTGATCAGATTGCGCGAATCTGCCAGAAACGGTAGACGGTTTTGAAAAATTTATTCCTATTTGTGTGTAAGTCCAAATTCTCTGAAACTTTAACCACTAACTCCTTATATACTATATTTAAGTGGGTTGAAACAGGTTTGCAAAATTCTTTTGGGAAGTAGGTCAATTACAATCAAAGTCTCAACCTTTGCAAGTCTGAAAATCAGACTGCACTAGTCTCAGAACTTTTGATGTTTGATCAACTTATACTTATCCAAAAGAGTTGAAACTTGTGCCAAATTAACCCTAGAACGTGTGGCTATGTTTTTGGAAATGTTTGTGATTTTTGAAAGTCGTTTACTATTTTTATGGACCCCAACAAAAAGAGTAAACTGTGCAGTAAATGAAAGTAAATGCTGAAAGTAAATGGCACCAAGAATTTTATATTGGTTCGGTTATAAACAACCTACTCCAGTCTTCAAGGAACACCTTCCTTGGTTCACACTAATCACACACACACAATACGCCTTACCGCAGGGTTGATGGAGTTACACACCAACTCCAACCCTTTACAAACCTTGTACGTTGAATACAATATGCACGAACACCACCACCTCGCAAGAATGAAGATTAATCACACCTTGATCAATCTTTTACAAAGATATGGAATATGTGGTGGTCTATATCAAGCCTATTCAAGATTGAAAGATATGAATACAATAGGCTATCAAGAAGAAAGAAAGAAAAAGAATGTAGAAGAAGAAGACTAGAACACTTTTGATCCTTGAACTTGCAACTCTTATTCTTGTTCTTGTTTTGCTCTTCTTTCTCTCCTTTTAATTTGTTTTGGCCGCCCCCTATAGTGCTATCTCCCTCTTGAAAATTATCTTCTAAGTCCTTGGGAGAATGTAAGACATCATTGTGACATGGTCTTGCTTATTTGTCACATTCTCATTGGATGATCACTTAAGCTTTGCTTACTTGGCACTTCATGATTGGTTGGATGTTGTCATCATTGATGACTTGGAAAAATCTGAGAATAACACTTAAAACATGTGCCAATATCAATCACAAAATCATTTCCATAATGCACAAGATTGTCACATAAATTGCAAGGCAAAATTTTCTTCCTTGCTAAGCCAAGAAATCGCCCATAATATGGTGTTACCATGTTGAATTTTCAGCATGTGACACATGAAGATAAAGTTCAAAATATTACCATTTTTCTTTTTAAAAATGAATCACCAATTTATGGTAAATATTCTTATCACATGAGAAATGAATTTGGACACAATTATGCTCAAGAATTCGGCCTACACATGTCTCACACATGCTAAAAAAAAATTTCAGCATGTGATATGTAGAATATCACACTTTATTGAATTTAAATAATATTCAAATTACTTCTATTTCTTCTCCCAATCAATCACACAATTTGAGATGACAAAATATGTCACATTGAAGTGCAAAAATCGGCCACCCATGCTCACACATGCTGAAATTTTCAGCATGTGTTATAAGTGAGACAAAGTTTGAATTCTTACCATTTGTAGCTTCTCTCTTTAATTCACCAACATTGTATGATTGATCCTTGACCAATCAATATGCCAACAAGGCTCCAAATAAGCTCCATCTCAGCTGTAATGTGCGTGTATGATGTATATACATATGCTGAAAATTATTTTTGCTAACTTTGTAAAATAGTGCACATTTAATAATACACACATGTTATATTCCAATCAGCCCTTAATTTAATTTTCTAGAACACTTCAAGATGTATATCATATGTAAAAAGTGTCTAGATACATGTCACATGATGTGCCAAAAACGTTCCATGTGTTGTGTGCGTAGAAAACCGAATTTTCGATATTTATCGATTACTCGATTTTTCTCTAATTTAAATTCCAACTTTTGCACATGTTATATATATTATGTTACACATAATATATATATATAATATATACTTTAAATCTCAGCACTTGGCTGGTCTAAAGTGGTACCATTAACATGTGACAAAATTAAACTCGGAATCTTCACATTTTGGCCTTAATGTGGAGTAATTTGTGTGTGCCAACAAGGAAAGTATTTTTGGCTGAATATTACATGTAACCCACGAAAATAATAATGATTTTTGAGATATAGGGGCTGGCCATCTATTTATGGCAAGTACGTGACAAGTTGGCGAAGTTTCGATATTCGCCTGATACGACAATTTTTGGTTTAGAATCTTTTATCGTGTCGTATTTAATTTGTCAACAACATATCTTATATCATATGATATGAGACCTGAATATACTCATAAATATGAGTTAAGTATAGTGGTGTGACGTTAACGTACGTACGCAAAATATATAACGTGTCGGTAGTACGTTGGAATACATGTGTATGTGCCTTTTTAAAAAAATCTGAAAATATATGTAATATATGTGTATATGGCGTGTCACATCAAAGAGGGGAGGAGGAGAAAACTTTCCTTCCTTAGCTTTGTTGCCTTTGTGCCTTTTCCAAATGTGGCTTCCTTTAATGAACTACTTAGTTTAATAAACTAAGTACTTCACTTAATGAACTAGCTTAGTTCATTAATGGTGGCACCTGAAAATAGTATAAACACAACAAATGTTTGCCATATGATGTAAGCTTTAACGCTTCATGGCTCGTTAGCACGGCAACATTATATATGAGCTAAATAAGGCAAGTACTAAGCAATATCATGCACACGTTTGCTTATATCATGCACGTTTTATCTTATGCTTGTTTTTGTGCACATTTAAATCATGTATTTGAAAATCATTCAAACCCCTTTTTCTCTACAGAGATGCTAGCCAAATGCTAGATGTAATGTTACTTAGGTTATGATCCTCTTATCTTTCGTTACCTAAGTTACGATCTCATTACTGTTGTTACATAAGCTATGATCTTATTCATGATACATAGGCTAAGTTGTTATGACTTGGTAGCTCCTAAGTTATGATCTTTATTGAGTGACGATCTTACCATAAGTTGAGATCTTTATTAAGTGATGATCTTTTCATAAGCTATAAGCTTTATTGAGTAATGATCTTATCACAAGTTATGATCTTTATTGAGTGATGATCTTTTTATAAGCTATGGACTTTGGTAAGTTTTATTCTTGACAAGTTATGAGCTGATTATTTACGGGTGTCGGATGGAAAGTCAGGTATGTTTCTAAACCGAATTTTAGGAAATTTGGTTCTTGTGTGTACTTTCCATTTAATGCATGATTGTTTATGGTATACTTGCTGGTGACGTTGTCACTCACCCTATATTTTTCCTCCCAAAGGTCGCAGGGAATAAAGTGAAATGGATTGAAGATGAACCTAGGGTTCCTTACCCGTAGAAGTGCGAGAGATGGATGGCCTACGAGACTTGACGAAAGGGTTGTGATCGATGATCCTTTTATGAGATTGTGATGGAAACAATTACTTTTGGGAATTTCCGTACTTTATGATTTGGGTTGTAAAACTGATGATGCCTTCGTAGACATTTTTATTTTAAAGTTTTTATTCTACCACGGTTTTGCTTTCTTGTTGACGTGTAAGCATGAAAGTCCTCATTTTTATTCTGAACTTTGTTATGTTACGTACTGACGCCTGGTACTCTCCGTAGTGAAGTACGGTGGGCGCACCGTATCCGGCTGGGCCAGGGTGCGGGGAGCTACATTAGTCCAAATAACTCACTTCTGAAAATAGATTCTGTTTTCAGACCCGGTTTTGGATTAACTGAATGATCAAGTTGTAGACCTCCAAAAATTGTAAAATTTAGTGACAAAGTACTTTCAGATGTTATGTATGTGTCATAAAAATTATAGATTAAAATTCAAAGTATAAGGCCTTGAAAAAATGCTTTTACTTAGATTGTGTCAATCTACTTGAAACTGTTTCTCAAAATAAAAAATTTATTCCTACTAATTGAGAACTCCAAATGATCTGAAAATTTTATGGTATGACCCTTAGGATGTGACTTTAAAGGGTTAAAACAGTTTTTTAAAATTCCTTTGGCAAGTATGTCAACCACGTTGATGTTCGCAACTTTTGCAGATCTGAAAATCAAATTGCACTAGTCTCGGAACTATAAACATTTGAATGACTTATACTTATCCAAATTCAATGAAACTTGTTTAAAATCAAAGCTAAGATCTTTCGGTATGTTTCTGCAAAGTTTGGTGATTTTTGAAAAACGTTTGTTATTTTTACTGTGGCAATAAACACGATGTAGAAAATAGGAACTCAAAGTAAAAGTGTTGAAAAGTAAGAACACCGAGATTTTTATACTGGTTAGGTTAAATCAACCTACTCCAGTCTTCGAGGACACCTTCCTCGGTATTCACTAAACACAAACAACACCTTGACACAAGGGTGACTGGAGTTATACACCAACTCCACCCTTTTACAATCAAACAAACAATAAGGTTTGACCACACCTTGATCAACCTTTTACACGAGATGGATGTATGTGAGTGGTTTACACAAAGTCTATATAGTATATGGAATATAAGAATGATATGCTTGAGGCTAAGAGCAAGAAAAAAGAATAAGAAAATAAGAGAATAGTCTTGCTTGATCTTGTAAGAATATGAACTTTTGCTTAGTCTTGCTTGAATCATCTTTGCCTCAATTTATTGTGTTGGCCGCCCCCTAGGGTTAGAGCCTTCCTTGAAAATTTTCTTGAATGCCCTTGGAATATTACTTTATATAAATGCATGATACAACCTTGCTTACTTGGCGCAACACGATTGGACGAATGACTTGCTTTTGCTTAGTTGTCACTTCTTGATAGGCCATCTTTAATCCACCTTGGCACTCCTTAAATGAGCAGGAAGTTCTTCAAAATCTGAAACATGTGCTTAAAATCAAGGTGGTTAAATTCTAATTAATCATAGTATGATTCTCCCACAATTTTGGAAGAAATTTAAAGAGAAATTATACAAAAATTCTGCCACAAGAGAAGCCAATTGCTTAAATTTCAACATGTGGTTTATTTGAAATGTTTCCTTGTGTGTTGTCCTCTTCAATGTCACCAATCACGTGTGGCTTATCTGTAGCGCCCCGTACCCAGCCTGCCCGCGTACGGTGGGCCCGTCATACTTCGCTACAGAGAGTACCAGGCGTCAAATCATAACATGTCATAGTCCATAACAAAATTTATGGCCATTCATGCCTTCATCTTAACAGGTAACCAAAAACTTAGGCAGAATAAAAACTTTTAAACAAAGTATTCCAAATATCCAACATAAGGTTTACAACAATGTCCACAAAACAAAAGGGAAATTCAAAATTAATGTCCATCATAAGTTCATCAAAACATAACCCATCATAATAAAAATCCTTAAGCTGCCATCCTCTTGCAATCTACGGGTATGGAACTCTAGGCTCATCGTCAATCCACTCTACCCCGTTTCCTGCAGGCTCTTGGAGGAAAAATAAGGGTGTGAGTAACAAAGTCACCAGCAAGTACACCATAAACAATCAAGAATTAAATGGAAAGTATACACAAGAACCAAATCCCAAGAACTTGGATTCCCAACATACCTGACCTTCGATCCATTAGCCACAAAAGAAATAAGATCATAACTTATATGACGAAAGATAATAAGATCATAACTTAGGCGACTGAAAATAATATGATCGTAACCTAAGTAATAGTACATCTAGCATTCGACTAGCCATTAATGCAATATGTATGAATATGCGAATGTGATGCAACATGATAAGATGATGATTAATTTGATCATTCTTTCTTCCAAAATATCATCGTCATAAAATGGAAATAGAGTGTGTTCAAATCTATTATCTCTGGATCTGATGCGGTCATACCATTCCCTTCGGATCTATTATTTCCGGATCCGAAAACGGTCATACAATCAATCATCATCATCCGGTCTATTCTCTCCGGGCCTGAACGGCCATAAATCATCATCATTAAGTCTATTCTCTCCGGTCCTGAACGGTCATGAATCATCATCAGGTCTATTCTCAACGGATCTGAACGGTCATAATCATCATCAGATCAATTAACCCTGGATCTGGAGCGGGTTGTGCTAGCCAGGAATAATTGGTACCAATAGGAGTCTTTCTTTCAAAACTAAAATCTTTCTTTCGCAAAGAGATTTTCTTAAATTTCTTTGGCATAAAATCAGTCTCATAAATCGTGTAAATGGGGACAATGCAATGCATGATGTGCAATATTCAATTAAAGACTTAATACAACGCATAACACATATAAAGACTTGTACCTTAAACTGGAAAATAATCCAGCATTAACAATCTGTTCATGCGGCCTCATAATCATCAATTCAGGGAATATTTTCACAAGCTTATGCCATGCATATGCATAATGGAATCTTATCTACATGCCATAAAAATTTCGTAATATTTTGAGGTGATTAAGACCCTTAAATCATTAAATTACTGAAAACGGGTACTGCTGAATCCAACAGTGCAATACCCACCTATACCTTCACTCCATGGGACATAAAGTCTTATCCAATTAAGATTATTACCTGGAAACATAGCCAATATACTGAGGAGTAATATTTAAAGGCCCAAACATCACATACAAGTCTAATTAAGCATGATCAAGACCTCAACATACACAACACCATGCGGCCCTGTTTTCCAGTTTTGCACCGTGACATTCACCTTAACTGTTACCTCATAAAAACAGTAATTTTAAGCTAATTCTTTACATGGACATATTCATCTATGTCTTAGGTAAGTACTATAAAATTTTCAAGGCAATCCAATACACTTAAGGCGGTCATTTAATTTTCTTTCTTAGTCAAGGTACGTACAAGAACTTCAGTGACCTAATCAAACTAAAAATTTAATTACGATCAAACCACAAGTCCTTTTACCAAAATTCCACCTCATAATTTTACTTCACATAAAGGCTACCATCATACCAAAATATATCTAAATTGCACGTTCCTAAGGTTCATTTTCAGGTCAAATAATACTCTACTCAAAACTGCCCAGCTCTGGTAGATCTACCTTTTATCACTCTTTCTTGTTCAAGACTTTCAAACTAACTTTATTTCTCTAAAATGACTTACTAACCATTAAATACATATGTTAACATAATCATTCCAAGTTTCATAGTACTCTTTAGGCTACCCATGATCCGCCAAAACAGCCTTGCCATTTTACACATAGCACACGCTATTTTCATACATTTCACATATCAAAAAGTCTATTCTCAACAAGACTAATTCCATTTATCAAATAATCATCACAACAGCCCGTATCTTGTGCATAGTAGGTCTCATATCATATTTAAGTTTAAGCACAAACATATCCATGTAGTAAATCATACATCATGACAACACTTGTCTTTATACCCACTAAGTTCTCATGTTTGGCACTTAGAATATTCAACTAAGATTCACATCTTAGGAAGGCTAGTCATTCAAGCATACACTTCACAAATAAGTCAAGATTGCTTAGAGTATACTTGCATCTTTGAGCTTAGAACTTCTCTAGCTTGAGCCTTGGTTGAAATAGAGTGAAGTTTCTTCCAACTTCTCCCTATGACATACGGTTTTAAGGAGGAAGTGGAAGTAGATGTTAGCTACTATTTAAATATATAATAGAGTTAGTTTGAGGCTAGACTGTCTTACCAAAATAGTGTTCAAATGGGGATTGCAAGAGGTTCGACCCACCAAAATGCTTAGTACCACCTAGTAGCTTGAATGAGCTTCACCTAGTGACCCTTTGAAGGCCACGGTGTTGGTGAGGGAAAACAAAACAAAAAGGTAAGATTTACATTTTAAAAAAAGTGAAATCTACTTTAGAATCTAGGATGTAACTCACCTAGATGGAACTTGGATCTTGAAGATGACCTTGGATCTCCTTAGTCCAATGTTAGCCGAAGGAAGATGGTGGAAGATTTGTCTAAGTGTGCAAGAGCCTTTAGTGGTTGTCTTGGGAAAAACCTTTGTGAGTTAGGGTTGAGAGGAAGCTTCTAAGTTAAATCTTGAAAAGGGTTTCTTGCAAGACTAAGGGGGTAGCCGTTGGTTTAAAAGAGGATGAGAAGAGATTTTCTCTTTTGCATGGACACCATCATGAGGCTCATTTAGTGCCTTCCCTCAATTACTCCTTGAGTTACTTTTTAGGTTGAGTTAAGAAAAGTAACTAACGTTGTTAAGGAGAGTTACCATGGCTTAACCATGATCTACCATCCGGCAGTTGGGGGGTTCTTTTGGGCTTCTTTATTCCTTAATTGTCTTTTGAGGATAATTAGAAAAAGTTGTTAAAGTAAAAGTGTTAGTTGGAATTATTAAGATGAAAATGATCCCATGGATTTTTCATCACTTGCATCCGGTGGTGATGAGGAAAAAGGGTGAAAAATCTTCAATATTGGGATAACATCCTAATTCACTTTATATGTAAGACATTTTAAATTTCTTTAAGAAAACAATAAACTGATTAGTTGAAGCATTTAAATAAAAATAGATCTCATGGATGCCTTATCCATGCCTTACCCGGCGGTTGAAGAGGGAAAAAGGTGGAAAACTTTTTCCTTGAACTTTTTAAATACATTTAGTAGAACACTTAATTTCTTGTGTAGGCTTTTAGGCTTGCTTTAAGAAGCTATTAAAGGCTAGTTGAGAAGTGGTAAAACTTAATAAAATGCACTTGGAAGAACCAACATTTTATTAAACCATTTCATACGAGTCTCAAGAACAATACGATTTTCGTTGGGTACAACATTATCCTCCACCAATTAAAGTGCCAAATAAGCTCCACCTAGGCTCCAATAAGGTATCATAGTCGTGCGATATTCAGTTGCATATGTGCTGAATTCTTTTTATTTAAACTTTGTCAAATAATGCATAATCTTCACATACATGGTAAATTGCAATCAGCCCTAATTTGATTTTTCTAGGACACTCCAATATGTCTTGAATATTTAAAATGTTTCTAGATACATGTGACATCAAGGCCAAAACGTTTTCATGTATGCCCAAGTGTAGAAAACCGAATTTTTGACTTTCGTCGATTACGCGATTTTTCTTCGATTAAACTTAAACTTTTTAGACATGTAATATATATTATGTCACACATAATATACATAAATTGAGATGTATAATCAGCTCCAATGTCTGAGAAAATTTCCATGTGCCTTTTTAAAAATGAGGTTGAATTCTCCACAAGTTTAGGATAAATTGTTGGTGATGGATGTGTGTAAGCATGGTATGACTTTGGGTCTGAATTGGACATGTGCATCACGAAAGTTTTGAGTATTTTTTATGTATATAGGCTGACCATATTTATATGGTAAGTACGTGACATGACGGAGAAGTTTCGGTAGTCACCCGATACGACAATTTTTTTCAGTTTTAGCCTCGTGATATGTCGATATAATTTTTGTAACAAGATGACTTGCAATGTATGATATGAGACCTGTATATACTCACAAATATGATGTATATATAGTGGTGTGATGTCGACGTACGTTTATGATGTGTATGATGTGTCAGTGGAACGTCGAGATAGAAATGTATAATTCATGGTTATAAAGAAAATATGTATATATGAAATACACACACACACACAGATATATATATATATATATATATAAATTTATTGTTGTAACCCAATTATAGAATCCTTCTTGTACCTAAGGTTGAGTTAGTAAACATGTGACAATTTACGCTTGCGCTTGAAATTTCAATGATCATTATAAGTATATTATGAAGAGTACTATGTGCATTACAAGAAAGGATCCAATTGCTCCATGGCTTTGTGAATTTCGGCCCATAGCCAAGAAGGGCTATTTCTAAAATCCCTATTTAAATATATACTAATGGCATAAATGTGTATCATTTTTTTAGGAAAAACAAAAAGGGATGGCAAAAAAAATAAATTTCAAAGGCTAGTTGGGGTCATTAAAGACCCCAACCGCCGGCTGCATTAAGAGGGAAAGGTGGCTAAGTTAATGAGAACTAACCTAACCAAACCTAAAAGGAACTATGGTTAGTCAAAAGAAACTATGGTTGGCCTAAAGTAACCATAGTTAGTAGTAAAGTAACCTTGGTTAACCAAAGGTGACCAAGGTTAAGACACCTAATTTGAAAAGGCTAAGGCAAAACCCTAACCCCACCCATATACCCTCAACGGCTAAACCTAGCCAAAGTGACAAGGTTTCCTCCAAAACACACTTGAAGAACTTTCTAAGTTTTGTTCAAACCATCTAAAGAAACTCAAGAGGATTCCTTCTCTTGCTTTTCTCTTCCAACCCCACGGCCAACAGGAGCACCAAGAAGGATTGGATTCCTCTAAAGCTAAGTGACATTAGGTAAGTATTCTTAGCCTCTTAAGAAGACATTTATACTTTCATGAAGATGAAACTCATGGTGTGCCTCTCTTTGCTCCAAACCGTGACCTTAATGGTCTCTAGGCTCAAGGATCTCAAGCTTTCAAGAGCTCTAGCTTAGAGAAGCTTGGACACTACTCAAACTCCTTTTTGGTAATCCATTTAGCTTTCTTTTTGAAGGAATGTTGAGTTAAAAACATAGACTAACTATGTTTCTTTCTTTCTCCCCCACCACCGTGGGAATGCTTGTGTAGAGGAGAGAAAGACTTCAACTTTTTCACCTTTCCAAGAAAGAGTAAGCAAACAAGGCAAGTACACTATACTTCTTATGGTTTAGATGTGAAAGTGTGTGCATGAATGGCTAGAAATACCTAAGATCTAATCTTAGTTGTAAAATGGCAAGTTGCAAGGCCAAAACTTTCGGCCCTAGGCATTTAGATGTGTAGGAGAGGTACTTTGCTCCAAAGATGTGTTATTTGATGGTTATATGCATATTTATGTTCTAATCTAGGCTTTAGTGTGTTAAAGATCCTTTCTTTCATGATGAAATGCTCACGGTGGAAGGGTTAAGGGAGGTTGGGTGATTTCACGTGAAAAATGTCAATATAGCAAGGAAATGGGGACAAGTTTCGATCTTGTTGTGTGTTAGGCTTAATATACTCTTGGTTATATCATTTTTCTTGCATGCACCAAATAATGAGGCTGTTGGTGAAGGGTGCGTGTGTGCATCTCAAAATTGTTACTAAGTGTGGGTAGCGAAATGTGAACTAAGGGCATTTAGGAAGAGATTATGATCACTGGAAATTTCTGGAGCTGGACCGAAATTTAGACTATTTTGTGAAGCTGGAAAAGGGACCTTAGGAACAGTCAATTCCATTATTTTTTGGTATGCTATTATTTTTATGTGTTTGTTAGATGTGAGAGTTGGAATCACGTTAAAAAGAGCCACGGTTTATTTTTAATGAATTTTCTACTAAGGCTGGTCCTGCTGGAAAAAGTTGTACTGGACAGAATGTAAGTAACGTGTTTGGTGGTCTAAAAATGGACCTTAGAGGTGTGCAAATCCATTAGTTTTCGGCATGGTACTAACCTCAAAAATAAAGAAGGGGTGGCAGTTGGAATTTAATCAAAATAATTTGTGGTTTATTTTTAATTAATTTTCTAGTAAAACGGGTCAAACAGAAATGTGCTGGATGGACAAAATTTGTGTCACACATTGCATGATCTGGAAAAGGGCCTTAGTGAATTAAAATTGGGCTAAAAATTGACAGGATGCTAGCCCAATGAGTTTATTAAATTGAGATTTGGAATTTCTAGAAAAAGATTAAAGGATTTGTCACAATAAATTTTATAGTAAAATATGGTCATTTCAGAATTCAGATTGCATTGTTTTATGAAAAAGAATTATTGAGTCCCTTATTGATATCGTAATTCCGCAACGCATGCATGGCATTCACTTATGACAGTTACGGAGAAGTACATGTGATTAAATGGATCTAAAACGTGCATTTTAGAAGAAAATTCCTAAGAAGAAGTAGACGCTGCTAAGCTAGAAAATTCCAGCATGTCAACGAAACATGTCCAATCGTTTATGTCATGCATTATGCCGTCATTTGCACGTTACATGTCATATATTGCATTCATCGTCACATGCATGATTTATGGCATGGATTTCACGCGAAAGAAAGATGAAAAGCGTTTTCAAAAAGATGATTTTTGTGTTTTTAAAAGAACGCTTCCCCATCGGTACCGTGTGTGAGTATGAACTTGGCCAGTATGAACCTGAGGAGATCCGGGTTAAGTGATCTGAAAGAATACCCGTGCAGGCCCGGAAAATAATAGGCCTGATGATGAGAATGATGATAATGACCGTGCGGGCCCGGAAAAGAATAGACCCGGCAAGTATGATGATGTTACCGTTCCGAATCCAGGAGTAATAGATTCGAAGTGGAGAAGTTACCGCCTCAGATCCGGGAAGATAGATCTGAACACTCTATTGTTTTATGACGATGATGATTTGAAAGAAAAAGCATGAAAAGTCATATTCTCATTTTATCATGATGCATCACACGTACATACGCATGCATGTCACGTCTACGGAGTTATTGTGTAGTAACACATGATACTTAGACTAAGTTGGCATGACCTGGTAGAACCTAAGTGTGACTTCCTTAAGTGATGATTATTGTGGTATTATGCATCGCACAAGTTACAGTCTCTTAATGTTATATTCTGCTTGACTGATGATTTTTCTTAAGTTAAGATCTTATTATACTAAGCGATGATCCTTATCGAATGTCGGTCGGAGGACAGGTATGCTTCTAAACCAAATATTGTTGGGGATCGGTTCTTGCTCGTACTTTCCATTTAACCCATGATTATTATAGTATACTTGCTGGTGACGTTGTCACTCACCCTATTTTTCTCTCCAGAGGTGGCAGGAGACAAGGTAGAATGGATCGATGACGAGCCTAGAGTTCCCTACCCGTGAGTGCATTGGAGGATGGCCAGGATTAGGAGACCGAGCGTACCAGCATTAAGAGATGATGGTGTTATGTAATTGTGATGGGAAAATAATTTGCTTTTGATGCTTTCAGCTACGATTTATGTGGGTTGTAAACTTTAAGTGATGGTGATGACGTTTTAATTCGAAGTTTTAAATTCTGCCACGGTTTCACTTGTTTATTGCGCGTAAGCACGAAAATCCATGCATTATTATCATGGATCACGACGCGTATGGATGACGCCTAGTACTCTCCTTAGTGAAGTACGGCGGGTGCACCGACTTTGGCGGGGCCAGGGTGGGGGTGCCACAGGTGGTATCAGAGCGAAGGCTCTAGATCCGGACAGAATGTAGAACTAAATTATGATTATAGTCGACTAAGTTTGATCTTAGACCTAGGAATTGATTTTAGATGAGAGTTCACCCTAGAACAGAACAACTTCGACCTACAAATTAGGGCACGACCCAGTGATAGGCCCAACTAATGACCTATCGTATATTTAAATAATAAGGTATGTACGCATATGCTCTTCCGACATGTCAAGTTAAAATTTTGTTACTGGTTGTGACGTTTCTGTACTGAATAAAGTCGACACTACGTGTTGCAGATGGTGCGACCCAGAGGGAGACCGACCAAAGTTAGGCCCGAGGTGCAAGGGCCTGTTCCACCTCCACCCGCTCAGGCCCCTCCACCTCCACCACCTCAAGGCCAAAATCCACTGCCAGTTCAGAATGTCCCTCCACCACAAGGACCTTTTCCCCCTATGATGCCAGACATGAATACCTTTCAGAACTTCTGCCAAACAGTTACACAGATTGGGCAAGTGATGCTCTAGCAGAATAACCCCCAGCCTCACGAGCCAATTAGGGATGCCCAATATTACTTTGAAAAGTTGAAAAGAGCCAATGTTCCGCCGTTCGAAGGAAAGTCAGGTTCTGATACAGCTGAAAAAAGGCTTGATGAGGTAGAGAATTGCTTCGAACTAATCAGAGCCCCAGAAGAAGTGAAGACCCAAGCAGTCAGACCCTTTCTGTTAGGAGAGGCCAACCAATGGTGGAAGGCTAATCTACAAGCTTTGCTGAGACCAATTCCCTGGGAAAGGTTCCTCCAGGAATTTAACAAGTTCTACATACCCCCTTCAATAAAGCTACAGAAAAGACACGAATTCGAATCCCTGATACAAGAGTCTGGAATGACGGTTGCCGATTATGCTAACTAAAAATTCATAGCTCTGGGAAGATTCCAACCATCCACCATGAACGATAAAGAAACAAAGATGTTGAAATTCGAGAGAGGACTGAACCCTAGAATCCGAACATGGTTGGTTAATGCCAACCCAGCCAACTTTGGTGCCCTTCTAGATGCCTGTTATAGAATTGAAAGAGATATCATTCGCAGGGATGAGTTTAATCAGAAGAGGGGAAGGGAGACGACCAGAGGCGGAGGGCCCCGTAAGACCGCCAAGCAAAACACAAGGGGGCCAGGGCGTCAAGGGAAGAACCGATTTCAACGCCGCTCCCAAAAAAACCAATCACAGAATCAAGGACAACAACTTGCCATTCCAAAATGCGCTCATTGTGGTAAGTTCCATGTAGGAGAATGCTATGTCCAGGCTGGCAAATGTTTCGGATGTGGTCAGACTGGGCACGTCCTAAAGGACTGTCAGAACAAAGGGACCACCTGCTTTGGATGCGGGAAAACATGACACATAGCCAGAGAATGTCCTGAGAAGGGAACCCGACAACAACAACAGCCACCAAAACCTCAGCGTCAGCGTACCAATGCACGAGTCCACGCTATGACTGACGCAGCTGCTGAGGAAGCCGACAATGTAGCAACAGGTATTTTCCGAAAACCGTGCTACCTTTCTTTTACAACATCGTTGCCTTATGGTTATTTAGTAAGAATTGTATGATTCAGGAGTTATACTAGTATGTTCGATACCTGCCAAGGTACTATTTGACAGTGGCGCCAGCTACACTTTCATATCCAAGAGATTCGCAAAGAATATGGAGAAAGGTCCAATCTATAGTGATGCACCTTATAGAATCCAAGCAGCTGGGGAGCAGGTGCTTGTAGCTCACCATGTGTTCAAAAATTGTGAACTTGAGTTTAATAACCATCGGTTTGACGCCGATTTGATTTCCATACCCATGACGGATTTCGATGTAATTCTTGGAATGGACTGGCTCTCCAAGAACTATGCCAACATCGATTGTAGTGAAAAGCGAGTTGCCTTTAAGGACCCCACACATAAAGACGTAACATTTCAAGGGGGATCACAGTTACGAAAGAACCCTAAGAACATTTATGTAAATGCAATTCGCGCCAGTAAAGCTTTAAAGAAAGGACATCAAGGATATCTTGTCTATGCCATAAACACTGACCAAGCACCCACGGACTTAACTCAAGTTCCAGTAGTCCGATAATATCCGGAGGTTTTTCCAGAAGAATTGCCAGGCCTTCCCCCGGAGCGGGAAGTAGCTTTTGAGATCAACCTGATTCCAGGAGCTGAACCAATATCGAAGGCTCCCAACAGAATGGCCCCCGCATAACTGAAATAGCTGAAGGAGCAGCTACATGAGTTATTGGAAAAGAAGCTGATACGCCCAAGTGTTTCACCTTGGGGAGCTCCGGTACTATTCGTCAAGAAGAAGGACGAAAGTATGCGGTTGTGTATCGACTATAGAGAGCTCAATAAAATCACCATAAAGAATAAGTAGCCCTTGCCAAGAATCGACGACTTGTTCGATCAGCTTCGGGTAAGCGAATGAAACATTTTATTTAGTAATAAAGTTTCTTATGAACCCTACCTAAAGGTATCATGATGCAGGGGGCAAGAATTTTCAGTAAGATTGATCTTCGCTCGGGATACTTCCAGTTGAAGATCAAGGCTAAAGACGTCCACAAAACTGCATTCAGAACCCGTTACGGACATTACGAGTTCCTAGTAATGCCGTTCGGGCTGACCAATGCGCCTGCCGCATTCATGGACCTAATGAATCAAGTTTTTCAAGAGCAATTAGACAAATTCGTTGTGGTCTTCATAGACGACATCTTGATATATTATCCAGACCAAGAAACCCATGAAACCCATCTAAGGATTGCTCTGGACATTTTACGAAGAGAGCGACTGTATGCGAAGTTCAATAAGTGCAAATTCTGGCTACGAAGTGTAGCCTTCCTAGGGCACGTGATATCCGAAGAAGGGATATCAGTAGATCCTAAGAAAATCGAAGCAATCACGGAGTGGCCCAGACCGACAAATGTTACGGAGGTACGAAGTTTTCTCGGTCTCGCAGGATACTATCGAAAGTTTGTAGAAGGATTCTCTCGGATTGCTATGCCCATGACCCGCTTAACCCAGAAGAAAACCAAGTTTGAATGGACCTCAGACTGCGAGAATAGCTTTACCAAATTGAAGAAGAAATTGACTTCCGCCCCAGTCCTGGCACATCCTATTCCCGGAGAAAACTTTGTGGTATATAGTGATGCCTCTAAGAACGGGTTAGGATGTGTACTAATGCAAAAAGATCGAGCAATTGCATATGCCTCCCGACAGTTAAAACCCTTTGAACAAAACTATCCTGTACACGACCTTGAGTTGGCAGCTGTGGTCTTCGCACAAAAAATATGGAGGCACTATTTGTACGGCGAAAGGTGTGAAATTTTCACGGACCACAAAAGTCTCAAATACTTATTCACCCAAAAAGAGCTGAACATGCGACAACCAAGATGGCTGGAGTTAATAAAGGACTATGACCTATCAATTCAATATCACCCGGGAAAAGCCAATAAGGCGGCGGATGCATTAAGTAGAAAAATATGTCTTCCACGCCAACCTCCTTTGCAGCGTGACATGGAGAATTTGATCTAGAAGAAGTCGATTCAATTGAGGGCATGCTCGCAAAATTAATGATAATTCCTTCGTTAGTAGATAGAATTAAAGAGGAGCAAGAAAAGGACGAAACCCTAAGAAAGATAAAGGATCGAGTACAGACAAAACCCATTGAAGAATTTAAGGTTCGGGACGACAACAGTCTGTGGTTTCAAGAAAGATTGTGCGTACCCAATAACGAAGACATTTTGAACGAAGTTCTTAAGGAAGCACATAGCTCGTGATTATCCATCCACCATGGAGCTAACAAAATGAACCAAGATTTGAAACAACGATTTTGGTGGCGCGGCATGAAAAGACAGATTGCAGAATTTGTGGAAAAATGTCTCGTGTGCCAAAAGGTGAAAGCAGAACACCAGAAACCCACAGGGTTGCTGCAGCCTCTCGAGGTTCCCGAATGGAAATGGGATCACATTTCTATGGATTTTGTTACTGACTTACCTAGAACAAAAAATGGTTACGATACTATTTGGGTGGTTGTCGATCGTCTAACCAAGTCCGCCCATTTCATGGCTATGACAATCAAGGCCCCAATGTAAAAGTTGGCCACGATGTACGTAGAACAAATTGTAAGTCTTCATGGAGTACCCCTAAGTATCGTGTGTGATCGCGACCCTCGTTTCACATCACGATTCTGGACAGCTTTTCAGAAGACAATGGGTACTGAGATTCACATGAGCTTGGCATTTCATCCCCAAAGGGATGGTCAATCAGAAAGAAATATTCAGACACTAGAAGACATGTTGCGATCTTGCACACTCGACTTTGGGAAAAGCTGGGATCGGAGTCTCAAACTAGTAGAATTTTCATATAACAACAGCTACCATTGATCTATAGGAATGGCCCCGTACGAAGCACTCTATGGAAGGAAGTGCCATTCTCTGCTCTACTGGGATGAAATAGGAGACAAGATTCTCACTGGACCCGACCTAGTAGAGCAAGCCCGAGAGAAAATAAAGATTATCAAGCAAAAGTTACAAGCGGCCTAAGATAGAAGCAAGGTCTGGGCAGATGAGAAGCGGCGACCGTTAGAATTTCAAGATGGAGAAAAAGTGTTTCTAAAAGTGTCGCCAACAAAGGGAATTAAAAGATTTGGTGTGAAAGGGAAGTTGAGTCCAAGATTTATTGGGTCATACGAGGTTCTTGAAAGAATTGGAAAAGTGGCATATCGACTCGCTCTACCGCCCACCCTATCTCAAATACATGACATGTTTCATGTTTCCCAACTGCGACGATATGTACACGATCCTAGTCATGTCATAAAAGATCAACCTTTGAAGCTAGAAGCTGACACGACCTACGAGGAAGAACCAGAGAGGATAGTCGATCGTAAGGAAAAGGTGCTAAGGAAACGAACTATACCAATGGTTAAGGTACAATGGAAGAACCATTCTGTGGATGAGTCTACCTGGGAACTAGAAGAGGACATGAAAAATTTGTACCCTCACCTCTTTGATTAGCACTTTCATGTTTCGAGGACGAAACTTATAATAAAAGGGAGAGAATGTTGTAACCCAATTATAGAATCCTTCTTGTACCTAAGGTTGAGTTAGTAAACATGTGACAATTTACGCTTGCGCTTGAAATTTCAATGATCATTATAAGTATATTATGAAGAGTACTATGTGCATTACAAGAAAGGATCCAATTGCTCCATGGCTTTGTGAATTTCGGCCCATAGCCAAGAAGGGCTATTTCTAAAATCCCTATTTAAATATATACTAATGGCATAAATGTGTATCATTTTTTTAGGTAAAACTAAAAGGGATGGCAAAAAATAAATTTCAAAGGCTAGTTGGGGTCATTAAAGACCCCAACCGCCGGCTGCATTAAGAGGGAGAGGAGGGGGGAAGCCAATTATGAAGAAAGGTGGCTAAGTTAATGAGAACTAACCTAACCAAACCTAAAAGGAACTATGGTTAGTCAAAAGAAACTATGGTTGGCCTAAAGTAACCATAGTTAGTAGTAAAGTAACCTTGGTTAACCAAAGGTGACCAAGGTTAAGACACCTAATTTGAAAAGGCTAAGGCAAAACCCTAACCCCACCCATATACCCTCAACGGCTAAACCTAGCCAAAGTGACAAGGTTCCCTCCAAAACACACTTGAAGAACTTTCTAAGTTTTGTTCAAACCCTCTAAAGAAACTCAAGAGGATTCCTTCTCTTGCTTTTCTCTTCCAACCCCACGGCCAAGAGGAGCACCAAGAAGGATTGGATTCCTCTAAAGCTAAGTGACATTAGGTAAGTATTCTTAGCCTCTTAAGAAGACATTTATACTTTCATGAACATGAAACTCATGGTGTGCCTCTCTTTGCTCCAAACCGTGACCTTAATGGTCTCTAGGCTCAAGGATCTCAAGCTTTCAAGAGCTCTAGCTTAGAGAAGCTTGGACAAAAGTGAAACTCCTTTTTGGTAAGCCATTTAACTTTCTTTTTGAAGGAATGTTGAGTTAAAAACATAGACTAACTATGTTTCTTTCTTTCTCCCCCACCACCGTGGGAATGCTTGTGTAGAAGAGAGAAAGACTTCAACTTTTTCACCTTTCCAAGAAAGAGTAAGCAAACAAGGCAAGTACACTATACTTCTTATGGTTTAGATGTGAAAGTGTGTGCATGAATGGCTAGAAATACCTAAGATCTAATCTTAGTTGTAAAATGGCAAGTTGCAAGGCCAAAACTTTCGGCCCTAGGCATTTAGATGTGTAGGAGAGGTACTTTGCTCCAAAGATGTGTTCTTTGATGGTTATATGCATATTTATGTTCTAATCAAGGCTTGAGTGTGTTAAAGATCCTTTCTTTCATGATGAAATGCTCACGGTGGAAGGGTTAAGGGAGGTTGGGTGATTTCACATGAAAAATGTCAATATAGCAAGGAAATGGGGACAAGTTTCGATCTTGTTGTGTGTTAGGCTTAATATACTCTTGGTTATATCATTTTTCTTGCATGCACCAAATAATGAGGCTGTTGGTGAAGGGTGCGTGTGTGCATCTCAAAATTGTTACTAAGTGTGGGTAGCGAAATGTGAACTAAGGGCATTTAGGAAGAGATTATGATCACTTGAAATTTCTGGAGCTGGACCGAAATTTAGACTGTTTTGTGAAGCTAGAAAAAGGACCTTAGGAACAGTCAATTCCACTAATTTTTGGTATGCTATGTGTTTTTTAGATGTGAGAGTTGGAATCACGTTAAAAAGAGCCACGGTTTATTTTTAATGAATTTTCTACTAAGGCTGGTCCTGCTGGAAAAAGTTGTACTGGACAGAATGTAAGTAACGTGTTTGGTGGTCTAAAAATAGACCTTAGAGGTGTGCAAATCCATTAGTTTTTGGCATGGTACTAACCTCAAGAATAAAGAAGGGGTGGAAGTTGGAATTTTATCAAAATAATTTGTGGTTTACTTTTAATTAATTTTCTAGTAAAACGGGTCAAACTGAAATGTGCTGGATGGACAGAATTTGTGTCACACTTTGCATGATCTGGAAAAGGGCCTTAGTGAATTAAAATTGGGCTAAAAGATGACAGGATGCTAGCCTAATGAGTTTATTAAATTGGAGAGTTGGAATTTCCAGAAAAAGATTAAAGGATTTGTCACAATAAATTTTATAGTAAAATATGGTCATTTCAGAATTCAGATTGCATTGTTTTATGAAAAAGAATAATTGAGTCCCTTATTGATATCGTAATTCCGCAACGCATGCATGGCATTCACTTATGACAGTTACGGAGAAGTACATGTGATTAAATGGATCTAAAACATGCATTTTAGAAGAAAATTCATAAGAAGAAGTAGACGCTGCTAAGCTGGAAAATTCCAGCATGTCAACGAAACATGTCCAATCGTTTATGTCATGCATTATGACGTCATTTGCACGTTACATGTAATATATTGCATTCATCGTCACATGCATGATTTATGGCATGGATTTCACGCGAAAGAAAGATGAAAAGCGTTTTCAAAAAGATGATTTTTGTGTTTTTAAAAGAACGCTTCCCCACCGGTACCGTGTGTGAGTATGAACTTGGCCAGTATGAACCTGAGGAGATCCGGGTTAAGTGATCTGAAAGAATACCTGTGCAGGCCCGGAAAATAATAGGCCTGATGATGAGAATGATGATAATGACCGTGCGGGCCCGGAAAAGAATAGACCTGGCAAGTATGATGACGTTACCGTTCCGAATCCAGGAGTAATAGATTCGAAGTGGAGAAGTTACCGCCTCAGATCCGGGAAGATAGATCTGAACACTCTATTGTTTTATGACGATGATGATTTGAAAGAAAAAGCATGAAAAGTCATATTCTCATTTTATCATGATGCATCACACGTACATACGCATGCATGTCACGTCTACGGAGTTATTGTGTAGTAACACATGATACTTAGACTAAGTTGGCATGACCTGGTATAACCTAAGTGTGACTTCCTTAAGTGATGATTATTGTGGTATTATGCATCGGCACAAGTTACAGTCTCTTAATGTTATATTCTGCTTGACTGATGATTTTTCTTAAGTTAAGATCTTATTATACTTAGCGATGATCCTTATCGAATATCGGTCGGAGGACAGGTATGCTTCTAAACCAAATATTGTTGGGGATCGGTTCTTGCTCGTACTTTCCATTTAACCCATGATTATTATAGTATACTTGCTGGTGACGTTGTCACTCACCCTATTTTTCTCTCCAGAGGTGGCAGGAGACAAGGTAGAATGGATCGATGACGAGCCTAGAGTTCCCTACCCGTGAGTGCATTGGAGGATGGCCAGGATTAGGAGACCGAGCGTACCAGCATTAAGAGATGATGGAGTTATGTAATTGTGATGGGAAAATAATTTGCTTTTGATGCTTTCAGCTACGATTTATGTGGGTTGTAAACTTTAACTGATGGTGATGACGTTTTAATTCGAAGTTTTAAATTCTGCCACGGTTTCGCTTGTTTGTTGCTCATAAGAACGAAAATCCATGCATTATTATCATGGATCACGACGCGTATGGATGACTCCTAGTACTCTCCTTAGTGAAGTACGGCGGGTGCACCGACTTCGGCGGGGCCAGGGTGGAGGTGCCACAGGTGGTATCAGAGCGAAGGCTCCAGATCCGGGCAGAATGTAGAACTAAGTTATGATTATAGTCGACTAAGTTTGATCTTAGACCTAGGAATTTATTTTAGATGAGAGTTCACCCTAGAACAGAACGACTTCGACCTACAAATTAGGGCACGACCTAGTGATAGGCGCAACTAATGACCTATCGTATATTTAAATAATAACGTATGTACGCATATGCTCTTCCGACATGTCAAGTTAAAATTTTGTTACTGGTTGTGACATTTCTGTACTGAATAAAGTCGACACTACGTGTTGCAGATGGTGCGACCTAGAGGGAGACCGACCAGAATTAGGCCCGAGGTGCAAGAGCCTGTTCCACCTCCACCCGCTCAGGCCCCTCCACCTCCACCACCTCAAGGACAAAATCCACCGCCAGTTCAGAATGTCCCTCCACCACAAGGACCTTTTCCCCCTATGATGCCAGACATGAATACCTTTCAGAACTTCTGCCAAACAGTTACACAGATTGGGCAAGTGATGCTCTAGCAGAATAACCCCCAACCTCACGAGCCAATTAGGGATGTCCAATATTACTTTGAAAAGTTGAAAAGAGCCAATGTTCCGCCGTTCGAAGGAAAGTCAGGTTCTGATATAGCTGAAAAAAGGCTTGATGAGGTAGAGAATTGCTTCGAACTAATCAGAGCCCCAGAAGAAGTGAAGACCCAAGCAGTCAGACCCTTTCTGTTAGGAGAGGCCAACCAATGGTGGAAGGCTAATCTACAAGCTTTGCCGAGACCAATTCCCTGGGAAAGGTTCCTCCAGGAATTTAACAAGTTCTACATACCCCCTTCAATAAAGCTACAGAAAAGACACGAATTCGAATCCCTGATACAAGAGTCTGGAATGACGGTTGCCGATTATGCTAACTAAAAATTCATAGCTCTGGGAAGATTCCAACCATCCACCATGAACGATGAAGAAACAAAGATGTTGAAATTCGAGAGAGGACTGAACCCTAGAATCCGAACATGGTTGGTTAATGCCAACCCAGCCAACTTTGGTGCCCTTCTAGATGCCTGTTATAGAATTGAAAGAGATATCATTCGCAGGGATGAGTTTAATCAGAAGAGGGGAAGGGAGACGACCGGAGGCGGAGGGCCCCGTAAGACCGCCAAGCAAAACACAAGGGGGCCAGGGCGTCAAGGGAAGAACCGATTTCAACGCCGCTCCCAAAAAAACCAATCACAGAATCAAGGACAACAACTTGCCATTCCAAAATGCGCTCATTGTGGTAAGTTCCATGTAGGAGAATGCTATGTCCAGGCTAGCAAATGTTTTGGATGTGGTCAGACTGGGCACGTCCTAAAGGACTGTCAGAACAAAGGGACCACCTGCTTTGGATGCGAGAAAACAGGACACATAGCCAGAGAATGTCCTGAGAAGGGAACCCGACAACAACAACAGCCACCAAAACCTCAGCGTCAGCGTACCAACGCACGAGTCCACGCTATGACTGACGCAGCTGCTGAGGAAGCCGACAATGTAGCAACAGGTATTTTCCGAAAACCGTGCTACCTTTCTTTTACAACATCGTTGCCTTATGGTTATTTAGTAAGAATTGTATGATTCAGGAGTTATACTAGTATGTTCGATACCTGCCAAGGTACTATTTGACAGTGGCGCCAGCTACACTTTCATATCCAAGAGATTCGCAAAGAATATGGAGAAAGGTCCAATCTATAGTGATGCACCTTATAGAATCCAAGCAGCTGGGGAGCAGGTGCTTGTAGCTCACCATGTGTTCAAAAATTGTGAACTTGAGTTTAATAACCATCGGTTTGACGCCGATTTGATTTCCATACCCATGACGGATTTCGATGTAATTCTTGGAATGGACTGGCTCTCCAAGAACTATGCCAACATCGATTGTAGTGAAAAGCGAGTTGCCTTTAAGGACCCCACACATAAAGACGTAACATTTCAAGGGGGATCACAGTTACGAAAGAACCCTAAGAACATTTATGTAAATGCAATTCGCGCCAGTAAAGCTTTAAAGAAAGGACATCAAGGATATCTTGTCTATGCCATAAACACTGACCAAGCACCCACGGACTTAACTCAAGTTCCAGTAGTCCGATAATATCCGGAGGTTTTTCCAGAAGAATTGCCAGGCCTTCCCCCGGAGCGGGAAGTAGCTTTTGAGATCAACCTGATTCCAGGAGCTGAACCAATATCGAAGGCTCCCAACAGAATGGCCCCCGCATAACTGAAAGAGCTGAAGGAGCAGCTACATGAGTTATTGGAAAAGAAGCTGATACGCCCAAGTGTTTCACCTTGGGGAGCTCCGGTACTATTCGTCAAGAAGAAGGACGGAAGTATGCGGTTGTGTATCGACTATAGAGAGCTCAATAAAATCACCATAAAGAATAAGTACCCCTTGCCAAGAATCGACGACTTGTTCGATCAGCTTCGGGTAAGCGAATGAAACATTTTATTTAGTAATAAAGTTTCTTATGAACCCTACCTAAATGTATCATGATACAGGGGGCAAGAATTTTCAGTAAGATTGATCTTCGCTCGGGATACTTCCAGTTGAAGATCAAGGCTGAAGACGTCCACAAAACTGCATTCAGAACCCGTTACAGACATTACGAGTTCCTAGTAATGCCGTTCGGGCTGACCAATGCGCCTGCCGCATTCATGGACCTAATGAATCAAGTTTTTCAAGAGCAATTAGACAAATTCGTTGTGGTCTTCATAGACGACATCTTGATATATTATCCAGACCAAGAAACCCATGCAACCCATCTAAGGATTGCTCTGGACATTTTACGAAGAGAGCGACTGTATGCGAAGTTCAATAAGTGCAAATTCTGGCTACGAAGTGTAGCCTTCCTAGGGCACGTGATATCCGAAGAAGGGATATCAGTAGATCCTAAGAAAATCGAAGCAATCACGGAGTGCCCAGACCGACAAATGTTACGGAGGTACGAAGTTTTCTCGGTCTCGCAGGATACTATCGAAAGTTTGTAGAAGGATTCTCTCGGATTTCTATGCCCATGACCCGCTTAACCCAGAAGAAAACCAAGTTTGAATGGACCTCAGACTGCGAGAATAGCTTTACCAAATTGAAGAAGAAACTGACTTCCGCCCCAGTCCTGGCACATCCCATTCCCGGAGAAAACTTTGTGGTATATAGTGATGCCTCTAAGAACGGGTTAGGATGTGTACTAATGCAAAAAGATCGAGTAATTGCATATGCCTCCCGATAGTTAAAACCCTTTGAACAAAACTATCCTGTACACGACCTTGAGTTGGCAGCTGTGGTCTTTGCACAAAAAATATGGAGGCACTATTTGTACGGCGAAAGGTGCGAAATTTTCACGGACCACAAAAGTCTCAAATACTTATTCACCCAAAAAGAGCTGAACATGCGACAACGAAGATGGCTGGAGTAAATAAAGGACTATGACCTATCAATTCAATATCACCCGGGAAAAGCCAATAAGGTGGCGGATGCATTAAGTAGAAAAATAAGTCATCCACGCCAACCTCCTTTGCAGTGTGACATGGAGAATTTGATCTAGAATAAGTCGATTCAATTGAGGGCATGCTCGCAAAATTAATGATAATTCCTTCCTTAGTAGATAGAATTAAAGAGGAGCAAGAAAAGGACGAAACCCTAAGAAAGATAAAGGATCGAGTACAGACAAAACCCATTGGAGAATTTAAGGTTCGGGACGACAACAGTATGTGGTTTCAAGAAAGACTGTGCGTACCCAATAACGAAGACATTTTGAACGAAGTTCTTAAGGAAGCACATAGCTCGCGATTATCCATCCACCATGGAGCTAACAAAATGTACCAAGATTTGAAACAACGATTTTGGTGGCGCGGCATGAAAAGACAGATTGCAGAATTTGTGGAAAAATGTCTCGTGTGCCAAAAGGTGAAAGCAGAACACCAGAAACCCGCAGGGTTGCTGCAGCCTCTCGAGGTTCCCGAATGGAAATGGGATCACATTTCTATGGATTTTGTGACTGACTTACCTAGAACAAAAAATGGTTACGATACTATTTGGGTGGTTTTCGATTGTCTAACCAAGTCCGCCCATTTCATGGCTATGACAATCAAGGCCCCAATGTAAAAGTTGGCAACGATGTACGTAGAACAAATTGTAAGTCTTCATGGAGTACCCCTAAGTATCATGTGTGATCGCGACCCTCGTTTCACATCACGATTCTGGACAGCTTTTCAGAAGACAATGGGTACTGAGATTCACATGAGCTTGGCATTTCATCCCCAAACGGATGGTCAATCAGAAAGAACTATTCAGACACTAGAAGACATGTTGCGATCTTGCACACTCGACTTTGGGAAAAGCTGGGATCGGAGTCTCAAACTAGTAGAATTTTCATATAACAACAGCTACCATCGATCTATAGGAATGGCCCCGTACGAAGCTCTCTATGGAAGGAAGTGCCGTTCTCTGCTCTACTGGGATGAAATAGGAGACAAGATTCTCACTGGACCCAACCTAGTAGAGCAAGCCCGAGAGAAAATAAAGATTATCAAGCAAAAGTTACAAGCGGCCCAAGATAGAAGCAAGGTCTGGGCAGATGAGAAGCGGCGACCGTTAGAATTTCAAGATGGAGAAAAAGTGTTTCTAAAAGTGTCGCCAACAAAGGGAATTAAAAGATTTGGTGTGAAAGGGAAGTTGAGTCCAAGATTTATTGGGCCATACGAGGTTCTTGAAAGAATTGGAAAAGTGGCATATCGACTCGCTCTACCGCCCACCCTATCTCAAATACATGACATGTTTCATGTTTCCCAACTGCGACGATATGTACACGATCCTAGTCATGTCATAAAAGATCAACCTTTGAAGCTAGAAGCTGACACGACCTACGAGGAAGAACCAGAGAGGATAGTCGATCGTAAGGAAAAGGTGCTAAGGAAACGAACTATAAAAATGGTTAAGGTACAATGGAAGAACCATTCTGTGGATGAGTCTACCTGGGAACTAGAAGAGGACATGAAAAATTTGTACCCTCACCTCTTTGATTAGCACTTTCATGTTTCGAGGACAAAACTTATAATAAGGGGGAGAGAATGTTGTAACCCAATTATAGAATCCTTCTTGTACCTAAGGTTGAGTTAGTAAACATGTGACAATTTACGCTTGCGCTTGAAATTTCAATGATCATTATAAGTATATTATGAAGAGTACTATGTGCATTACAAGAAAGGATCCAATTGCTCCATGGCTTTGTGAATTTCGGCCCATAGCCAAGAAGGGTTATTTCTAAAATCCCTATTTAAATATATACTAATGGCATAAATGTGTATCATTTTTTTTGGTAAAACTAAAAGGGATGGCAAAAAATAAATTTCAAAGGCTAGTTGGGGTCATTAAAGACCCCAACCGCCGGCTGCATTAAGAGGGAGAGGGGGAGGGAGGCTAATTAAGAAGAAAGGTGGCTAAGTTAATGAGAACTAACCTAACCAAACCTAAAAGGAACTATGGTTAGTCAAAAGAAACTATGGTTGGCCTAAAGTAACCATAGTTAGTAGTAAAGTAACCTTGGTTAACCAAAGGTGACCAAGGTTAAGACACCTAATTTGAAAAGGCTAAGGCAAAACCCTAACCCCACCCATATACCCTCAACAGCTAAACCTAGCCAAAGTGACAAGGTTCCCTCTAAAACACACTTGAAGAACTTTCTAAGTTTTGTTCAAACCCTCTAAAGAAACTCAAGAGGATTCCTTCTCTTGCTTTTCTCTTCCAACCCCACGGCCAAGAGGAGCACCAAGAAGGATTGGATTCCTCTAAAGCTAAGTGACATTAGGTAAGTATTCTTAGCCTCTTAAGAAGACATTTATACTTTCACGAACATGAAACTCATGGTGTGCCTCTCTTTGCTCCAAACCGTGACCTTAATGGTCTCTAGGCTCAAGGATCTCAAGCTTTCAAGAGCTCTAGCTTAGAGAAGCTTGGACACTACTCAAACTCCTTTTTGGTAAGCCATTTAGCTTTCTTTTTGAAGGAATGTTGAGTTAAAAACATAGACTAACTATGTTTCTTTCTTTCTCCCCCACCACCGTGGGAATGCTTGTGTAGAGGAGAGAAAGACTTCAACTTTTTCACCTTTCCAAGAAAGAGTAAGCAAACAAGGCAAGTACACTATACTTCTTATGGTTTAGATGTGAAAGTGTGTGCATGAATGGCTAGAAATACCTAAGATCTAATCTTAGTTGTAAAATGGCAAGTTGCAAGGCCAAAACTTTCGGCCCTAGGCATTTAGATGTGTAGGAGAGGTACTTTGCTCCAAAGATGTGTTCTTTGATGGTTATATGCATATTTATGTTCTAATCAAGGCTTAAGTGTGTTAAAGATCCTTTCTTTCATGATGAAATGCTCACGGTGGAAGGGTTAAGGGAGGTTGGGTGATTTCACATGAAAAATGTCAATATAGCAAGGAAATGGGGACAAGTTTCGATCTTGTTGTGTGTTAGGCTTAATATACTCTTGGTTATATCATTTTTCTTGCATGCACCAAATAATGAGGCTGTTGGTGAAGGGTGCGTGTGTGCATCTCAAAATTGTTACTAAGTGTGGGTAGCGAAATGTGAACTAAGGGCACTTAGGAAGAGATTATGATCACTTGAAATTTCTGGAGCTGGACCAAAATTTAGACTGTTTTGTGAAGCTAGGAACAGTCAATTCCACTAATTTTTGGTATGCTATTAGTTTTATGTGTTTTTTAGATGTGAGAGTTGGAATCACCCTTAAAAAGAGCCACGGTTTATTTTTAATGAATTTTCTACTAAGGCTGGTCCTGCTGGAAAAAGTTGTACTGGACAGAATGTAAGTAACGTGTTTGGTGGTCTAAAAATGGACCTTATAGGTGTGCAAATCCATTAGTTTTTGGCATGGTACTAACCTCAAGAATAAAGAAGGGGTGGCAGTTGGAATTTTATCAAAATAATTTGTGGTTTATTTTTAAATAATTTTCTAGTAAAACGGGTCAAACTGAAATGTGCTGGATGGACAGAATTTTTGTCACACTTTGCATGATCTGGAAAAGGGTCTTAGTGAATTAAAATTGGGCTAAAAATTGACAGGATGCTAGCCCAATGACTTTATTAAATTGGAGAGTTGGAATTTCCAGAAAAAGATTAAAGGATTTGTCACAATAAATTTTATAGTAAAATATGGTCATTTCAGAATTCAGATTGTATTGTTTTATGAAAAAGAATAATTGAGTCCCTTATTGATATCGTAATTCCGCAACGCATGCATGGCATTCACTTATTACAGTTACGGAGAAGTACATGTGATTAAATGGATCTAAAACGTGCATTTTAGAAGAAAATTCCTAAGAAGAAGTAGACGCTGCTAAGCTGGAAACTTCCAGCATGTCAACGAAACATGTCCAATCGTTTATGTCATGCATTATGCCGTCATTTGCACGTTACATGTCATATATTGCATTCATCGTCACATGCATGATTTATGGCATGGATTTCACACGAAAAAAAGATAAAAAGCGTTTTCAAAAAGATGATTTTTGTGTTTTTAAAAGAACGCTTCCCCACCGGTACCGTGTGTGAGTATGAACTTGGCCAGTATGAACCTGAGGAGATCCGGGTTAAGTGATCTGAAAGAATGCCTGTACAGGCCCGAAAAATAATAGGCCTGATGATGAGAATGATAATAATGACCGTGCGGGCCCGGAAAAGAATAGACCCGGCAAGTATGATGACGTTACCGTTCCGAATCCAGGAGTAATAGATTCGAAGTGGAGAAGTTACCGCCTCAGATCCGGGAAGATAGATCTGAACACTCTATTGTTTTATGACGATGATGATTTGAAAGTAAAAGCATGAAAAGTCATATTCTCATTTTATCATGATGCATCATGCGTACATACGCATGCATGTCACGTCTACGGAGTTATTGTGTAGTAACACATGATACTTAGACTAAGTTGGCATGACCTGGTAGAACCTAAGTGTGACTTCCTTAAGTGATGATTATTGTGGTATTATGCATCGGCACAAGTTACAGTCTCTTAATGTTATATTCTGCTTGACTGATGATTTTTCTTAAGTTAAGATCTTATTATACTAAGCGATGATCCTTATCGAATGTCGGTCGGAGGACAGGTATGCTTCTAAACCAAATATTGTTGGGGATCGGTTCTTGCTCGTACTTTCCATTTAACCCATGATTATTATAGTATACTTGCTGGTGACGTTGTCACTCACCCTATTTTTCTCTCCAGAGGTGGCAGGAGACAAGGTAGAATGGATCGATGACGAGCCTAGAGTTCCCTACCCGTGAGTGCATTGGAGGATGGCTAGGATTAGGAGACCGAGCGTACCAGCATTAAGAGATGATGGTGTTATGTAATTGTGATGGGAAAAAATTTGCTTTTGATGCTTTCAGCTACGATTTATGTGGGTTGTAAACTTTAAATGATGGTGATGACGTTTTAATTCGAAGTTTTAAATTCTGCCACGGTTTCGCTTGTTTATTGCGCGTAAGCACGAAAATCCATACATTATTATCATGGATCACGACGCATATGGATGATGCCTAGTACTCTCTTTAGTGAAGTACGGCGGGTGCACCAACTTCGGCGGGGCCGGGGTGCGGGGCGCCACATATATGGCGTGTGTAGTAGTATGGAAAGAAGACTTTCTGTAGCGCCCCGCACCCGGCCTCGTCCGGATACGGTGCACCCGCCGTACTTCACTGAGGAGAGTACAAGGCGTCATGCATAACATGCGAACATCAATAACATAAGTCGTGGACTCCCATGCTATCATTCAACATGGTAGTAAAATTTAGGCAGAATTAAAACTTTTCAAATCAAACATGCATCACTAATTTACTGAGTTCCCAAAAGTAGTAGTCCCACAAAATAACATAACCGAAATCCAGAGAGTTTAAACATAGTCATAATACAAATCGTCTTGGCAGCACAAAAGTCCTTAAGCTTAGCTCCCTTCATACTCCTCGCCTATGGATAAGGTACTCTCGGCTCGTCCTCGATCCATTCTATCTTGGCGTTATCCGGCTCTGGGGAAAAATAAAGTGTGAGTGATAAAAATCACCCAGCAAGAATACAATAAACTAGCATGAAATACGTAAAGAATCATAACATGAATGTATTACCCCAAAAACCTCAAATAATCGTAATTCATACCTGATCTTAAATCCTGAGCTTGCTTGACGTTCGGCTTAAGCATGTTTTTAGGTAATGCTGTACCAATAGTAACTTATAAACATTAACTGTAACATGCAACATGTCCTCATGATCGTGAGTTATGCAATATGCAATGCATGATGTCATGTCATGCCATGTCAAAACATCATTTTTGTCCCATACAATAACGTGTCATAAAAACAGAGTGTCAGATCAATTAACTCCGGATCTGAGCGGGTCCAGAACAGATATCAGACCAATTAACCCCGGGCCTGAACGGGTCCGGAACAGATATCAGATCAATTAACCCCGGATCAGAGCGGGTCCAGAACATATCATGTCATCAGACCGATTAACCCCGAGTCTGGAGTCGGGTTAGTCTCATGCTTGGCCGGCAAAGGAATCATGAAGCTTTCTTTAAAAACATGGGACCGTAAAAACTTTTCATGCATAACGAAAACATAGTCGCTTCTAAAACTTGCTTGTATCATTAAAATCCATGAAAATCAGTTTCATGATCATGCATGATACATGCCGTGATATGATATGCAAGCCATGACATGAATAATCGTATGCATTCATTATAACAGATCAACATACATGAATTTGGAAGCTAAACATTTCCAAGACTTTTACTTCATATTCATAGGGCGGTTAAGCTAACCAATTAGGTCCATTTCCATAATTCTTTTGTCACAAATATGTTTGGTGGGATCTTAGATACATGCCATAAAATTTCAGATTATTTCAATAACCGTAAAGGGGCTTATTTACTTACTTTCCGAACTGGGTTAGGTGCTGAAGCTGAGCTAACAGATTTTACTAAAAATTCAATTGCGGCGAATCCGTAATTTGTTTTCCAGAAATTCCAACTTGCCCAAGTCATAAACATGTGGAACTATTATCCTACCGAAATTTAGCTCATTCTCATATCTCTAAGTCCCCTTTCTGAGGCTGGAAAGTCGTTACTAATTTCAGGTTGGCTCCAGTAATTTCAGTTGAGCAGTTTTACCAAATAATTCATTAAAAATAATCCAGAACTTATTTTACCAAGATTCTATCTGGAGTGTCTACTACAGTCATAGGATTATTACCATGCCAAAAATCAGCTTTATTGGTCATCTACAAGGTTCCTTTTCAAGTCAGTGAAAAGAGGTCACTATTCTGCTCAATTTCCTTTTTCAGGTCTGACCAGTCTTACCAAATATTTTATTAAAAATTAACCATAGCTCATTTTACCAAACTTCCAGCTGGAATCTCTACTACACTCATGGGCTAGGTTTCTGCCAAAAATAAGATTTATTGAAGGTTCACAAGGTCCTCTTTTAATATGTTGAAGTCAATGGTCAATTCTGCCCAGCTCCAGAATTTGTTACTGGAGTAGTTTTACCGCGTAATTTCTTAAAAATAATCCTTAGCTTATTTTGACGGAATTCAAACTTTCACTTGTGATACATTTATAAGGCTAACTTTGTACCAAAAATTAGCTTCATTGAAGGTCTGTAAGGTCAGTTCTTAAACCATCTAAAACGTCACTCTATTCTGTCCAGTTCCAGCATTTCCAGCCTGAGAAGTTTCACCAAAACATTTATTAAAAATAATCCATAACTTATTTTACCACAATTCCAACTCTTACATTTGTTAAACACATAGTAATAACATCATATCAAAAACCAATTTGATAGCACGTCAGTAAGGTTCAGTTTAAGGTCACACATCTCACTGTCCAATTTTGTCCAGCTCCAGTGGTTTGACATTTTACCCTCTTTTCATGTCAAGTGACCACTAATTATCTTGTGCTTATGAAATAACTTATTAGTCATCACATACACCTTTTTCCTATGAATGTCCAGATTTCACTCCTCTTTTTGAGTCCTCTTTGCACCATGTCAAAACAGTGGGTAGTTTGTTCACAACCACTAGCATACTTGCTCACAAAAGATGTTCTTTCTTGGATTCACCTCACCTTCGTCTTCATTCTTTAGGCCGAAATTTAGGTGATATCAAGAACACATTTTCACAATACTTATTTAAGCATGAAACACATTCAAGTACCATTTTATTCCAATCTTACCCAAACAACCTCATAAAACTCACATTTAACACATGCATGCTTTCTTAGGTCTTCACAAGTTTCATCCAAGAGTTAATCTAGCATAGACTTACTTGGGTGGACCTTAATTCATCTTAAGACAGCCCCATTTCACATTGCATGTAAGAAAAGATTGCATCTTTGAAGGAATTAGTCACATGCAAGATAATGTTCTTAAGAAATCACTAAGGTACAATCATGAACTTAGTGTTTTCTTCTAAAGTTCACATCTTAGGAACATCTAGCCATTCAAGTAACTAATTCTTTAAATAAATCATGAGAGATCATTGTATACTTGCCTCTTGGGTCTTGAAATGGAAGATTATAAAAAGAATTCCGTAGAAGTTTGAGTCTTGGCCCTGCATGTTGAAGAATCTCCACTGTGCAAGTATTCTTTAATTTTCTTTAGGCCTTCAAACCACCACCTTTGTTAAACTTTTAAACTCTCCTCCAACTTGTGGTTTACCCTAGCTCATGTCCATTATCTTTATCCTTTCACGATGTCTCACCCACGATCGTAGAGTACTCTTGATGGACAAGAGGAGCAACTTGAAAGTCATCTAATGAAGCTCATCCCAACATTCTATGGATTTCAAGGCTTGGTGGTTTTCATTGGGGAGTGTTCGATTTCTACATGCAAAGGAGAGGAAAGGAAGTTGTTTTCTTTTGGGAAAAAGAATGATGTAATAACAGAGAGTGGAGGAGAGTGCACCACTCAAATGTCTTGTTCTCTCTGGCTATATAGACATTTAAAGGGTGAAAAATGATAAAAGTCCTCATTCTTCTTAAAGGATGATAGAGATAAAGGCTTTATGTCCACTTAAATAGGTAGTTGGGTAAAGGCTAGAAAAGAAGAAAAGGAAAAAAACAATTCTCTTTCCTAGAGAAAGGAAGTAGGCATGCATAAGAGGTGGGAGGGAATTGGGTGGTTCCCTTTAAAGTAGAATAATTGTTTTATTCCCTTTTAACTAAAAGACAAAAGAGTTGTCTTCACTCTTGAATTTCCTAATTCCTGCCAGCTAGGTAAAAGATTGGATAGCAACTCTTATATATATATTTTTTTATCAAGATGTAAGACAATTTACTATATATGCAAATCATATTGTATTTGTTGTTTCCTTGTCCGCAAAATAGTTGTATTGCCTCGAACTTAATTTGTTACTTATACTATTCTGTTTCTTATTTTTATTTTGTTTAACCGAAAGGAACATGAGTCGTAACATTCTTCGATTCTCTTTGTCAACTAGCTCAAGGATACGGGTCGTAACATTCTTCCCCCCTTATAAAAAGTTTCGTCCTCGAAACTTGTGTACTCAGTTGAAATTTGCTGCTTAGTATCATTCTTTTGAATTTACCCCTTCATCCTTTAGTCCTACTTGTTAGCCACAATGTCACATAGCTAAAAATGGTCATTCTCATATTATAAAGTCACTGTTATATATATATGGTGACGAAACCAAGCAAGCCCACAAATACCAACGTCATGACTAGTTTCACTTTTAACCTCTATAGCACAACTTGGAACACATAAGCTTCACTTAACACTCGATATTCAAACTTTCCAGCCATAAACCATTATAAAAAAAAATATAGGTCTTAGATTTGCTCCTAAATAAGGAAAAATAAACACCATCCATTTCCTAAAAAACCTCTATGATGGCCGAAACACACACACCCAAACATACCCATCCACAACTCAAGATTTAAGACTATTCTCAACATAGTTCATCAAGAGTGCTTAGACCATCATTCTTGTGGAACCTAATGCCATATCTTAACATCCATTAACACCTTCAAATGTCTTCTAGGGCTGGTTTTCAAGAGACCCAAAAACAGTCCACTTATCCTGTCATTTTGGCCATTTGAAGCATCTTGGAACATGCAACATACTACATTCATACTTTTCCTTGCTATGTTACCATGGCAGCCCAAATATACAATTTATGTAACACATTTCATGCTAAAATAGGGGTCTTGACATATCCATCAAGTAACATGAGCCGAGGAGTAACCCTTCACGCTTCAGTTGTGCTACTCTAGTCACCTTCTTTGCTCATGCTATTACGGACTATGTAGAAATCTTTCCTAAGGTGACATGATCATGACATGACACATAAAACATGATTTCTATAATCATGACTTGCTTTTCATAGCTTGCCTAATATGGCGTCTCCATATCATGAAAACCGGTCAAATGAGGGTACCTGAATTCCAGATTGTGAATCATGGCTCTCCTTCGAGAAACATCCTTCTATATCCATGTGTTAGCTATAAAATTGTTTCCATTGGCATTAGGAATTTCTTCCCTAAAATACATATATGATGACTCGTACCTTAGTCTGAGAATGTACTCTTATAGGATGGTGAACCCCAATCTTTCGCCAAGTCCTACCCAACTCATCCGTTTCGTCGATATGCTATTCTTGTAATAATCGAACTAGAACTGAAGTTCTTTCTTGGAATTTTATGACATTTCGAGGTGTTCTTGTTCCTTACCAAATCTATGTTTTCTTTTCCCAAGCATAAGGGTATTCTCGTTTGCTTTGTCCTCATAGTTTATTTAGATTATTATGCTATGGGAGATTCCGTCACATCATATCGTTACTGCTAGAGTGTGTTAGAAAATCCCAACTTATACTTCCTCCATCCTATTCTGGTAGTACCATAAACATCGTTTCTAACGGAATTCTCCTTTCGCTTCTCCAATTTATATTAGTCAAGGAAGGAATTTAACCAATTTATTGAATTGCCCTTGAGATACTAAATCCTTAAAGTCTATAACGTATCAGGACATTTGTCAATCCGAATGGTTTCGGGATGTCTATGATGCACCCTATACATTGTTCACGTATCTCCTCAGTCTTAATTCTTTGGTTGGAAATATCCAATTTTGAATTAGTTTTGTTAACACTTGTGTTTCCCAAAGTGGTCAAACAAATCATTGATCCCAGGCAACTGGTATTTATCTTTCATTGAAATGTTATTGAGCTCCGACTGTTAAGAGCAATTTGGTAACATATTCTAGTTTTCATGCTTTAGTTGTGTTACTCTAGTTGTTTTCTTTTCTCAAACGTTACTGGCTTTGTAGAAATCTTTCCTAGGGTTCTTCATCGCATTGTTCTAATGACCATTTATACTTGGCTAAGAGACAAAATAGAACATAGGTACTTCATATATAAATTGGGAAGTTAGGCGTACCTGTTACGGGTTTGATGTTTCAGGAATTTCTGCATCTGGCACTCTTTGATCTAGGTTAGTGTTCTTGGTTGTTTCTTTATTGGGCCTATAGGCATACGGCTGCCACCTCTTTCTTTGTTCCTTATTACTTTCGCTAAGTCTTTTACTCCGCCCTTCCGTTATCTTACTATCACGTTCTGCTCGATAGCAGTCCTCCACTAATTCGTCAAAAGTTCTTGAATACGCCTTAACTAGTCGAATCTTGATCTGTAAATCTAAGCCGCGCATAAACCTGATCACCTTATATTTTTCGTCCTCCAAGACCAAAGGAATGTATCGACTCAAAATGGCAAACCGATGTGCGTATTCTGAAACGGTGGTGCTTGGCCCTTGTCCCAATGTGTCAAATTCTTCAATCCTTCTCGTGATTACGTCCTGAGAGGGGAAGGTTCGCAAAACTCTTCTAGAAATTTTGTCCAGGTTACTGGTCGGGGCAGTGGTTGGATACAAGTCCTCCACCACTGGCTGGCCTTACCAATTAGAAAGGGCCGGACAATTCGTGCCCTTTTTTCATCTGGCACTCGTATCAATAAGAGGCTGCTTTCAACTTCGTTTAACCATTTTTCAGCCTCCTCTGGGTTAGACTCTCCACCAAATCTGGGAATATGTGCTCTAACTAGCTGTCGATAGTAGAACCCACTGCTTCCTGAGGGTGACAGGGATAATGCTTGTTTATCAGTCCGTGATGCCATCTGCACTATGGGGTATTGACATTTACTTAAAGGATCGGAATAAAACTAAATTATTTTGACTGGGAACCATAATTCGAAAATTTTAAATAAGGAAGAAAAAGGCATATCTTATGTTATAGATCCGGATTTCATAAATTAGGATTAATCATTAAGTTCCATCTTAAACCCGGTCTAAGTGGTCCTAGTCTAATGCCATCACTCATCTAAGATCATGACTTAGGTCTAAGATCAAACTTAGATTGCTAAGATCATAACTTAGTTCTACGTTTTGCCCAAAATCTAGAGCCTGGGCTCTGATACCACCTGTAGCGCTCCGCACCCGGCCTCGTCCGGATACGGTGCACCCGCCGTACTTCACTGAGGAGAGTACAAGGCGTCATGCATAACATGCGAACATCCATAACATAAGTCGTGGACTCCCATGCTATCATTCAACATGGTAGTAAAATTTAGGCAGAATTAAAACTTTTCAAATCAAACATGCATCACTAATTTACTGAGTTCCCAAAAGTAGTAGTTCCACAAAATAACATAACCGAAATCCAGAGAGTTTAAACATAGTCATAATACAAATCGTCTTGGCAGCACAAAAGTCCTTAAGCTTAGCTCCCTTCATACTCCTCGCCTATGGATAAGGTACTCTCGGCTCGTCCTCGATCCATTCTATCTTGGCGTTATCCGGCTCTGGAGAAAAATAAAGTGTGAGTGATAAAAATCACCCAGCAAGAATACAATAAACTACCATGAAATACGTAAAGAATTATAACATGAATGTATTACCCCAAAAACCTTAAATAATCGTAATTCATACCTGATCTTAAATCCTGAGCTTGCTTGACGTTCGGCTTAAGCATGTTTTTAGGTAATGCTATACCAATATTAACTTATAAACATTAACTGTAACATGCAACATGTCCTCATGATCATGAGTTATGCAATATGCAATGCATGATGTCATGTCATGCCATGTCAAAACATCATTTTGGTCCCATACAATAACGTGTCATAAAAACAGAGTGTCAGATCAATGAACCCCGGATCTGAGTGGGTCCAGAACAGATACCAGACCAATTAACCCTGGGCCTGAACGGGTCCAGAACAGATATCAGATCAATTAACCCCGGATCTGAGCGGGTCCAGAACAGATATCAGATCAATTAACCCCGGATCTGAGCGGGTCCAGAACATATCATGTCATCAGACCAATTAACGCTGGGTCTGGAGTCGGGTTAGTCGCATGCTTGGCCGGCAAAGGAATCATAAAGCTTTCTTTAAAAACATGGGACCGTAAAAGCTTTTCATGCATAACGAAAACATAGTCGCTTGTAAAACTTGCTTGCATCATTAAAATCCATGAAAATCAGTTTCATGATCATGCATGATACATGCCGTGATATGATATGCAAGCCATGACATGAATAATCGTATGCATTCATTATAACAGATCAACATACATGAATTTGGAAGCTAAATATTTCCAAGACTTTTACTTCATATTCATAGGGCGGTTAAGCTAACCAATTAGGTCTATTTCCATAATTCATTTGTCACAAATATGTTTGGTGGGATCTTAGATACATGCCATAAAATTCCAGATTATTTCAATAACCGTAAAGGGGCTTATTTACTTACTTTCCGAACTGGGTTAGGTGCGGAAGCTGAGCTGACAGATTTTACTAAAAATTCAATTGCGGCGAATCCGTAATTCGTTTTCCAGAAATTCCAACTCGCCCAAGTCATAAACATGTGGAACTATTATCCTACCGAAATTTATCCCATTCTCATATCTCTAAGTCCCCTTTCTGAGGCTGGAAAGTCGTTACTAATTTCAGGTTGGCTCCAGTAATTTTAGTTGAGCAGTTTTACCAAATATTTCATTAAAAATAATCCAGAACTTATTTTACCAAGATTCTAGCTGGCGTGTCTACTACACTCATAGGATTATTACCATGCCAAAAATCAGCTTTATTGGTCATCTACAAGGTCCCTTTTCAAGTCAGTGAAAAGAGGTCACTATTCTGCTCAATTTCCGTTTTTCAGGTCTTACCAGGCTTACCAAATATTTTATTAAAAATTAACCATAGCTCATTTTACCAAAATTCCAGCTGCAATCTCTACTACACTCATGGGGCTAGGTTTGTGCCAAAAATCAGATTTATTGAAGGTTCACAAGGTCCTCTTTTAATACGTTGAATTCAATGGTCAATTCTGCCCAGCTCCAGAATTTGTTACTAGAGTAGTTTTACCACATAATTTCTTAAAAATCATCCTTAGCTTATTTTGACGGAATTCCAACTCTCACTTGTGCTACATTCATAAGGCTAACGTTGTGCCAAAAATTAGCTTCATTGAAGGTCTGTAAGGTCAGTTCTTAAACCATCTAAAACGTCACTCTATTCTGTCCAGTTCCAGAATTTCCAGCCTGAGCAGTTTCACCAAAACATTTATTAAAAATAATCCATAACATATTTTACCACAATTCCAACTCTCATATTTGCTAAACACATAGGACTAACATCATACCAAAAACCAATTTGATAGCACGTCAGTAAGGTTCAGTTTAAGATCACACATCTCACTGTCCAATTTTGTCCAGCTCAAGTGGTTTGACATTTTACCCTCTTTTCATGTAAAGTGACCACTAATTATCTTGTGCTTATGAAATAACTTATTAGTCATCACATACACCTTTTTCCTATGAATGTCTAGATTTCACTCCTCTTTTTGAGTCCTCTTTGCACCATGTCAAAATAGTGGGTAGTTTGTTCACAACCACTAGCATACTTGCTCACAAAAGATGTTCTTTCTTGGATTCACCTCACCTTCGTCTTCATTCTTTAGGCCGAAATTTAGGTGATATCAAGAACACATTTTCACAACACTTATTTAAGCACCATAAAACAACCTTACCCAAACAAGTACCATTTTATTCCAATCTTACCCAAACAACCTCATAAAACTCACATTTAACACATGCATGCTTTCTTAGGTCTTCATAAGTTTCATCCAAGAGTTAATCTAGCATAGACTTACTTGGATGGACCTTAATTCATCTTAAGACAGCCCCATTTCACATTGCATGTAAGAAAAGATTGCATCTTTGAAGGAATTAGTCACATGCAAGATAATGTTCTTAAGAAATCACTAAGGTACAATCATGAACTTAGTGTTTTCTTCTAAAGTTCACATCTTAGGAACATCTAGCCATTCAAGTCACTAATTCTTTAAATAAATCATAAGAGATCATTGTATACTTGCCTCTTGGGTCTTGAAATGGAAGATTATAAAAAGAATTCCGTAGAAGTTTGAGTCTTGGCCTTGCATGTTGAAGAATCTCCACCGTGCAAGTATTCTTTAATTTTCTTTAGGCCTTCAAACCACCACCTTTGTTAAACTTTTAAACTCTCCTCCAACTTGTGGTTTGCCCTAGCTCATGTCCATTATCTTTATCCTTTCACAATGTCTCACCCACGATCGTAGAGTACTCTTGATGGACAAGAGGAGCAACTTGAAAGTCATCTAGTGAAGCTCATCCCAACATTCTATGGTTTTCAAGGCTTGGTGGTTTTCATTGGGGAGTGTTCGATTTCTACATGCAAAGGAGAGGAAAGGAAGTTGTTTTCTTTTGGGAAAAAGAATGATGTAATAACAGAGAGTGGAGGAGAGTGCACCACTGAAATGTCTTGTTCTCTCTGGCTATATAGACGTTTAAAGGGTGCAAAATGATAAAAGTCCTCATTCTTCTTAAAGAATGATAGAGATAAAGGCTTTATGTCCACTTCACATAGGTAGTTGGGTAAAGGCTAGAAAAGAAGAAAAGGAAAAAAACAATTCTCTTTCCTAGAGAAAGGAAGTAGGCGTGCATAAGAGGTGGGAGGGAATTGGGTGGTTCCCTTTGAAGTAGAATAATTGTTTTATTCCCTTTTAACTAAAAGACAAAAGAGTTGTCTTCACTCTTGAATTTCCTAATTTCTGCCAGCTAGGTAAACAATTGGATAGCAACTCTTATATATACTTTTTTTTATCAAGATGTAAGACAATTTACTATATATGCAAATCATATTGTATTTGTTGTTTCCTTGTCCGCAAAATAGTTGTATTGCCTCGAACTTAATTTGTTACGTATACTATTTTGTTTCTTATTTTTATTTTGCTTAACCAAAAGGAACATGAGTCGTAACATTCTTCGATTCTCTTTGTCAACTAGCTCAAGGATACGGATCGTAACACTTTCCGTTCCAAATATGTTGCCAAGTAGTTGTTTCTAAATATATCTCCTTGGGTGCTTTATTTAATGAACTAGTAAGTTTATTTCCTTAAGCACTTCATTCAATGAAGTAGTTTAGTTCATTTATCATGACACTTAAAAACAGTATAAAGACAACAAATGTTTGTCATATGATGTAAGCTTTAACACTTCGTGGCACGTTAGTAGGACAACAAGATATATAAGCATGTAAAGCATATTTATCACATAAGCATGTCAAGTAAAATTTATTCATGCATTTCGTAAACACGTAACATTTAAATCATGTATTTTCAAATCAATCAAACCCTAATTTCTCAAAAATTCTATTTCTGATCGCACTAACTTGAATACACCCATCGTTGTATCTTTGCCATAGCCTGGTTTTGAACAGATTATGCTCGCGGCTTTAGATGATTCTCATAAGGATTCTTGTAATTTTAGGCCACTGTTAGATCATATAGTCTTTCCCCTACCCCTAAATCTATAAGAATCTCGTCTGTAATTACTATTAGTGAGTCTGGTTATAGACTCAGAACTGTTACACATAATGTAATTTAAACAGGTATTGCGTCTGGGCTCCTGGAAGCAGCTCCAGGTTTGGATGCTGGAACTGGACAACATCAACCAGTGCATAACAGTGACTCTGCTACTCAGGCATCCAATTCACGGTTAGGCATTGGTTGTTCAAATGTTCAAAGTCTCCAATTTGCGGACACACACACATTGGTACCTCATTGGCTACGCCAAATGAGACTTTCAAGGCCTCACTTACGGATAATAGATCTTCTGATAAGAAGAAGAAAAAGAAAAAACGCAACCCTAACTGATGATCACGTCATTTGGGAATATAAGGGGTTGCAACAATCCCCTAAAGCACAATGGGTTACAACATTTTGTTCATACATCTAAAATAGATCTTATGGCAGTTTTGGAAACTAAGCTAAATGCTCGTATGTTAACAGCATTTTAGCTAAGTTTCATGGTTGGGAACACACACATAATTTTGGTTCCCACCCTAGAAAGAGGATTCTACTCGTCTGGAATCCAATGAAAGTCAGTGTACAAGTAGTTTCATTTGAGGCTCAAATGATCTACTGTCGTGTTACTTTCCTAATGTCTCAAAATCTTTGTATATTATCTTCGTCTATGCTTTCAATTCTATTATGGATAGAAGGCCTTGATCTAGTACACTGCTGCAACAGAGACTAGTTACTTTTGAGCGTTGGTTAGTTCTAGGTGACTTTAGTTGCATCCTTTCTGAGGAAGAAAAGGTGGGCGGTAGGGCTATTTCTTCCTACCAACTCCAAGATCAGCTGGACTGCCTTGCATAGTTGGATCTGTTTGAGTTATCTTTTTCTGGTCCTTTATTTACCTGGGATAATGGTACTATCAAGTCTAAGCTAGACAGAGTATCGGGGAATCGTCCTTTCATTGAGGATTTCCCCAATGCAAGTGTGCTTTTTAAAGCATCAGGCTGTTTATCAGATCATTCTCCTGCAATTATCTCACTACATCCACATACTGTTAATAGACGAAGTTTGTTCAAATTTTACAATATGCGGTCTGAACATGCTAACTTTATTAATATAGTGAGAGAATCGTGGGATTCAAATATCCAAGGGAATGCATCAATCTCCCTTGTAAAAAATTTGAAAAAAACTCAAAAACCCTCTTCAACTTTTAAACAAAAAAGATTTCCAACATATTTTCTCCAGGCTTGGCAGAGCTTTGATTGAACTTGAAAATCTACAAAACTCCTCCTCCCCATCATGGGGCACCCCGGGTTGGAAAGCTGTTTTACAAAACCAAAAAGCATTAACTCGTTCTCCCATGTCTTTAGAAAGAAATTATTTTTTACAATTGGCAAAGGGTTCTTACATTCATCTTAGTGATAGAAACTCAAAGTTTTTTCACTCTATTATGCGTCGGAACAAGGCCAAGAACCTCATTGCGTCTATTCAAAAACCTGATGGCCAACAAACTGAATCATTAGATGAAGTAGGCATATAGTTTGTTGGTTATTTCCAAAACCTCCTTGGCACCAGACAAGTTGCCATAAATATTTCTGACTCGGTCCTTGAACTTGGCCCAAAACTTTCTCCTGCTTCAGCAATTGACCTTGTTAAAGAAATTTGATGCCAAAATAAAAAACACAATTTTCTCAATTGGGGAAGACAAGGCCCCATGACATGATAGTTATACATCCCAATTTTTCATCAAATCTGTAGGACCTGTAAGGCACCACTATAAGGGGGGTTGAATAGTGGGTGCGAAAAATTTTGTTTTTAAAATATTTTAACCCAAAAACCAACTTCTAAAAACAGTTTTTTTTTAGATTTTGTTTTGCAATGTTTGAAAAACTAGGTTACAGGCCTTCCAAAATTATACAATTTGGAGAGATTCTACTCTCAGATGTTCTGAATATCTTCTAAAAATTTCAGATCAAAATTCGACCTCTAACCCTTTGAAAAATCGTTTGTGGTCAAATTGCGCAAATCTGCCAAAAACAGTAGTCTGATTTTAAAAACTTATTCCGATTAATCCGTAACTCCAAATGGTCTGAAAATTTAATGACAAACCCCTTAAGATATTTATTTTAATAGATTGAAACATTTTTGAAAAATTCCTTTGGGAAGTATGTCAAATACATTCAAGTTCTCAACCTTTGCAAATCTGAAAATCAGATTGGACTAGTCTCAGAACTATTAACGTTTGATTGACTTATAACACCAAATAAAACTTAAGAGGTGCGTCTATGTTTCTGCAATGTTTGGTAATTTTTGAAAGTCTTTTGATATTTTCACTAATGCAATAAAAGTGATGCAAAGTGCTGGAAACTGAAAGTAAAGTGCTGAAAGTAATAACATCGAGAATTTTATACTGGTTCGGTTAACACAACCTACTCCAGTCTTCAAGGACTCCTTCTTCGGTTATCACTAAACAAAATGAACACTTACCACAAGGGTTGCTAGAGTTACAAACCAACTCCAATCCTTTACACACAATACAATCAATCACACCGATCACGAACACCACTACCGAATGAATGAAGGTTTGATCACACCTTGATCAACCTTTTACAACAATGAGCTTGTATGGTGGCCTATGCAAAGCCTATTCAATATATTTAAATATAAGAACAATATGCTTGAGAGAGAAGAAGAAAGAAAGATAGAAGAAGAAAGTAGAAGACACTTTTTGCACTTGAGATAATATGAGAATTGTCTTGCTTTTGTCTGCTACATCTCTTCTCCTTTTAATCAGCCTTGGCCGCAACCCTAGGGCTCTTTTCCATCTTGAGAATTCTCTTTTAAGTCCTTGGAAGAATGCCTTGTGTAAATGTGACATCAACTTGCTTAATTCGCACAACTTGATTGGGTGATTGTCTTGGCCTTTCTTACTTGGCACTGCTTGATTGGATGAGATTTGTCATCACTTGATGACTGTAAAAATCTGAGAGTATCATCTAAAACATGTGCCAAATGTATTTTATGAATCATTCAAACCCTTTTTCTCAACAATCTCCCCCTTTTGATGATTTACAACATAATCTCAGTACATGATTTAAATTTAATCGCTTCCCCTCCAATCCTGCACAAATTAAAATTTCAAATTTTGAATTTTGAATTTTGAATTTTCTCCCCCCTGATTTTTCAATCAATTACTCTCGCTCCCCCTTAAATCGTGCATTCTCTCCACCTTTATTTTGGAAATAAAATCAAAAGTGCATATAAGAAAGAAGTAAAAAAACTCATGCATTTTGATTTCGTTCTCAAGGGTTATTTATTCAACACTTTGCAAATGTCCCTTATGGTACCCAAATTTGGGTGACCTTTTTAGGTCTTCCAAAAGGTGAGAAAGGAGATGAAGATGCAATATAATAGACATTCGGTGCAAATTCGTTTGGCCTTTGGCTGAGAATGCCATCATGTACATAGTATGATCTTTGTTTTTGATAAGCATTTCAGTTTGCATACACGGGGCGTGATTTAGATGCATTTTTATGATATGGATTTCTCATATGCATCAATGGCTTCCTTTCATATTTGTACGGTGCATAATTATATCTCATATGATATGAAGATGAAGGACGATGAGATGTCATAGGGGGAGGTCTAAGCGTCTTCTTAGGTGCCACATATGTCTTAGATACATCTATTTTCTTGGATGGAATGAATTTGGTTGGTTTGTTCAGTCACTCGTATCCTAGTTCGGTTTTGTCACTATCATGTTTTTGTGAAGAAATGATACGATCTAGCAAGTTTTTACCTGTGTCAAATTGTTTCACCATTTTTTCTAGATCTATATTCCTTGATTTCAAATTTGAAATCTCGGATTTCATTTCATTGTTTTATTTCGTTAATGATGTTACCTCTGATTTTAATGCATTGATTATGCAAGACGGCTCTTCTTTTGAATCGTTTAATTGAGAAACAAGGTTCGTGTTAGAAGATTCTAACAACTTCTTGTCTTCAATTAATTGTTTCTTTTCTTTTGAAAGAGTCTTTGAGAACTTGTGCAACTCTAAATATTGACTAAATAAATCATCATAAGAAGATTCAGAATTAGAATTAGAGTCAGAATATACCTCATTCGATGCCTTAGATGTAAAGCATACTTGTGTCGTTTGTCTTCTGTATCAGTCTCAGAGTCGGATGTGTCACTCCAGTGGAGGCTTTGAAGGCTCTTCTCCTTTGTTCAGGTTATGAGACGAGTCTAGTTTTGATCCGACCTTGTCAAGGTGTTTGTACGTTTGTTTGTCCTTGTTCGGGCAGTCATATGACAAGTGTCCAAGTTTCCCGCATTCATAACACTTTACGTCTTCATTATTTTTATTTATATGATCCTTAGATGAAGTAGGCTTATGTTTGTTTTTAATCGATTTTCTCAAGATCTTTCTTAGTCTTTTAGCCATCGTGATTAAATCTTCATCATCGAAATCTATGTCACTATCATCTACGCGATCATAAGAGGTAGAGACGTATTCATTTGATTTAAACGCTATAGCCTTATCATTTTTAGAAATAGATTCAGAATTTCTTAAATTGAGTTTGTTTTCATATACCTTTACTGATCCGATCAATTCCTCCATTTTTATTGATTCCGTTTCTTTACTCTCCTCTATTGCTGTGATTTTAGGGTCCCTTTCGGATGGAAGACTTCGTAATACCTTTTGGACCTTTTCCAGCGTAGAGAAAGCTTTGCCAAGAGACTCAAGAGAATTATAGATGTTAGTCAATCGTAGATCCATATCAACAATAGACTCATTTGGTAATAATTTGAAAGACTCAAGTTAGTCTATCACTCAGTTATGGATTTTACATGTTATGCATGATGCCTCGTACTCTCCGTAGTGAAGTACGGCGGCGGGTGCACCGTATTCGGACGAGGTCCGGTGCGAGGCGCTACATGGGTTATGATGTTATCATTTAATGTCTCCTAAGTTATGATCCTATTATTTCCTATCAGATAAGTATGACCTTATTCTCTCGGGGTTATTGGATTGAAGGTCAGGTATGTTGTGAATCCAAATTCTTGGGATTTGGTTCTTGTGTATAGTTTCCATTTAATTCTTGATTGTTTATGGTATACTTGATGGCGACTTTGTCATTCACCCCCTTATTTTTCCTCCTAGAGCATGTAGGAAACGGGGTAGAGTGGATTGATGACGAGCCTAGAGTTTCCTATCTGTAGACGTGCGAGAGGATGACAGTTTAAGGACTTTCTTATGACGGGTTATGTTTTGATGAACTTATGTTAGAGGCTTTAATTTGGGACTTTCCTTTATTTTGCGAACATGGTTGTAAACCTAATGTTGCATATTTGGAATGTTTTATTTAAAAGTTTTTATTCTGCCTAAGTTTTGCTTACTTGTTGATATGTAAGCATGAAAGTCCATACATTTTGTTACGGACTACGACATGTTATGCATTGATGCCTGGTACTCTCCGTAGTGAAGTACGACGGGCGCACCATATCCAGGCAGGCCAGGTGCGGGGCACTACAGGTGGTATCAGAGCCCAGACTCTAGATTCATGCAGAATGTAGAACTAAGTTATGATTCTAGAAATCTAAGTTTGATCTTAGACCTAAGTCATGGTCTTAGAAGCGTGTCGACTTTAGACTAGGATAACTCAGACGGGAATTAGGTCTTTAACCTAATGATTAAATCCTAGTTGATCAGAATTTAAGTGCCTCAGAATTTAATCTGAATCTTATCTCCTTTTCTCTTTGTTCAAGATTTCTTTAAATTATGATTTTATTTCTGTCAGATATCCTGAAATTTTTTCAATAAATTCTGACGCTCCGTAGTGCAGATGGCTCGACCTCATGGCAAACCTGCTACAGCCCAACCTGCTGCACAGAAGCCGGTTCCTCCACAGCCTCAGGAGCCTGTTCCTCCTCCACCCGCTCAGGTTCCTCCACCACCACCACCGCAGGAACAAAACCCACCTCCTGTTCAGAACAATCCCCTACCTCAGGTGCCTTTGCCCTAGATGATGCCAGATATCCACACTTTTCAGGCCTTCTGCCAGACCGTGACGCAGATTGGCCAGGTGATGATACAGCAAAATGCTCCTCCCCAGCCTCATGAGCCTGTTAGGGACGCACAGTATTACTTTGAGAAACTGAAAAGAGCCAACGTACCACCATTCAAGGGAAAATCCGACCTAGATACTGCTAAAAAATGGTTGGATGAAGTAGAGAACTGCTTTGAGTTAATCCGTGCCCCTGAAGAGATGAAAACCCAAGCTACATGACTATTCCTACTTGGAGAAGCAAATCAATGATGGAAGGCAAATTTATAATCTTTACCAAGACCAATTTTATGGGAGAGATTTCTACAGGAGTTCAACAAGTTTTACATACCTCCTTCTGTGAAGCTACAGAAAAGACATGAATTTGAGTCGTTGAAGCAAGAACAAGGAATGGCCGTGGCAGATTATGCAAACAAGTTTATAGATTTGGGGAGGTTTCAGCCATCAACTATGAATGACGAGGAGACTAAGATGTTGAAGTTTGAAAGAGGATTGAATCCAAGGATAAGGACTTGGTTGGTTAATGCAAACCCCGCCAACTTTGGAGCCCTATTTGATGCATGTTATAGAATTGAGAGGGACATCATCTGTCGGGATGAGATTGGACAAAAGAGAGTAGAGAAGTGTCTGGAAATGGAGGATCCTGTAAAGCTGTCAAACAGAATTTCAGAGGACCCGGGCGACAAGGAAAGAACCATAATCGTTTTCAGCGTCGATCGCAGCAGAAGAATCAGTCGAGAGATCAGGGTCAACAGCAGACAGCTATACCGGCTTGTCCTCACTGTTAAAAACATCATGTGGGAGAATGTTTTATTCAGGCAGGGAAGTGCTTCGGATGTGGCAAGGTGGGCCACGTACTCAAGAACTGACCAGACAAGGGACCACTTGCTTTGGATGCGGAAAAGTCGGACACATGAATAAGGATCGCCCGGAAAAGGGAGCCCAGCAGCAGCAGCCAAGGAACCAGCGCGAGTGCGCAAATGCCAGAGTTCATGTTATGACCAACGCTGCTGTTGAGGAAGCTACTGATGTGGTGACTAGTATGTTTTAAGATTCATCCAATGTTTAAATTTTTGCAAGATATTGTTTCTTTGTTGTTTCTTATTCAATCTGGCATAATTCAGGAGCTATCTTAGTGTGTTCTGTGCTTGCAAATGTGTTGTTTGATAGTGGTGATAGCCACTCATTTATCTCGAGGAAGTTTGCAAAGAATATTAATCATAGTCCAGTCCATCTTGGGACGCCATATAGAGTTCAAGTAGCTGGTGATCAGGTGCTTGTTTCCCACCAATTGTACATAAGGCTGTGAAATTGAGTTCGACCAACAATGGTTTGTAGCAGATTTGATCCCAATAAACATGAGCGACTCGACATAATTCTTGGAATGGATTGGCTCTCCAAGAATTGCGCACACATTGATTGCAGTGAAAGGCGGGTTACTATTAAGGACTCAACATGTGAGGAAGTAACTTTTCTTTGAGGCTCGAAATTGAGGTAATTTCCTAAGAATATTTATGTGAATGCGATCCGTGCCCGCAAAGCGTTGAAGAAAAGACAAAAAGGATTCCTAGTTTATGTGCTAAGTGTCGATCAAGCGCCATTTGATCTTTCTCAAGTTCCGATAGTTCAAGGGTATCCTGATGTTTTTCTAGAAGAGTTGTCGGGCCTTCCGCCGGATCGAGAGATCGCGTTTGAAATTAATTTAATCGGGAGCCGAGCCGATATCAAAGTCTCCTTATCAAATGGCGCCTGCTGAGTTGAAGGAACTGAAGGAACAATTGCATGAGCTGCTGGAAAAGAAACTTATCCGCCCAAGTGTCTCGTCTTGGGGTGCTCCCATGCTGTTTGTGAAGAAAAAGGATGGAAGCATGCGTCTGTGTATCGATTATAGGGAGCTCAAAAAGATTACCATAAAGAACAAGTACAGAGCTGCCTGGGATCGACGATTTGTTCGATCAGCTTTGGGTAAGCAATTATAAGTTTTTATTTCAATAGTAATTATGTTTTGAACCCTATCTAAAGGTATCTTGGTACAGGGAGCATGAGTTTTCAGTAAAATTGATCTTCGTTTTGGATACTTTCAATTAAAGATCAAGGCCAAGGATATTCCGAAAACCGCGTTCAGGATGCGTTATGGACATTATGAATTCCTTGTGATGCCATTCAGATTGACTAATCCCCCGCGACATTCATGGACCTTATGAACCAAGTGTTTCAAGAGCAATTGGACAAGCTTGTTGTAGTTTTCATTGACGATATCTTGATTTACTCACCGGATGAAGAGTCTCATGCAGCCCATTTAAGGATCGTCCTTGACATCTTATGGAGGAAGCAGTTGTACGCAAAGTTCAGTAAATGGGAATTTTGGCTGCATAGTGTAGCACTTCTAGGTCATGTCATATCTGAAGATGGGATATCCATAGATCCCAAAAAGATTGAAGCAACCACAGAATGGCCAAGGCCAACGAACATTACAGAAGTACGGAGTTTTCTTGGTCTTGCCGGCTATTATCGCAAGTTTGTTGAAAGGTTCTCTCGGATTGCTATGCCTCTCACCCGAATGACACAGAAGAAGAAAAAGCTCGAATGGACATCAGACTGCGAAAGGATCTTTACCGAGTTGAAGGAGAAGTCGACATCTGCTCTAATTTTGTATCAGCCTATTTCGGGTGAAAGCTTTGTAGTGTACATTGCTGCCTCGAAAAATGGACTTGGATGTGTGTTAATGCAGAAAGATCGAGTAATTGCGTATGCATCTCGATAGCTGAAGCCGTTCAAGCAGAATTATTCAGTACATGATCTTGAGCTTGCAGCTGTAGTATTTTCCCTAAAGATATGGAGACATTATCTGTATGGTGAAAGGTGCGAAATCTTTATGGATCACAAAAGACTTAAGTACCTTTTCATCCAGAAGGAATTAAATATGCGTCAACGCCGATGACTAGAGTTGATGAAGTATTACGACCTATCTATCCAGTATCATCCAAGGAAAGCCAATAAAGTTGCCGACACCTTCAGTCGGAAGACGAGTCATCCGCGATAACCAACTCTACAGCGCGATATGGAAGGGTTTGACCTTGAAGTGGTTGATTCCATTGATAGTGTACTAGCTAAGTTGGTGTTGATTCCTTCATTGATTGACAAAATTAAAGAGGGTCAAGGAAAAGATGAGGCATTGAAGAGGGTTAAGGATAAGTTAGAAATGAAGCCATCTGAAGATTTTGAGATCAGAAATGATGACAGCTTGTGGTTCAGGCCATTGTGCGTACCCAATGATGACGACATGAAGAATGAAGTCCTTGGGGAAGCTCATAGTTCTCGTCTACCTATTCATTTCGGAGCCACCAAAATGTATTAAGACTTAAAGCAGAGATTCTGTGGCATGGCATGAAGAAACAAATTGCTGAATTCGTGGAGAAATGCCTCGTTTGTCAGAAAGTGAAAGGATAACATCAAAGACCCACCGGATTATTGCAGCCTCTTGAAGTCCCTGAGTGGAAATGGGATCACATCACAATGGACTTTGTGACTGACCTACCAAGGACAAATAATGGACATGATGCTATTTGGGTTGTAGTCGATCGTTTGACGAAATCCACCCATTTCATGGCTATGACAATCAAAGCCTCTATAGAGAAATTGGCTATTATGTATGTTGATCAGATTGTGTGCCTGCATGGAATACCCCTGAGTATTGTTTGTGACCGCGACCCTCGCTTTACTCTCGATTTTGGACAGCTTTCTAGAAAGCGATGGGCACTGAGATACGAATGAGTTCAGCATTTCACCCTCAGACGGATGGTCAATCGGAGAGGACCATCCAAACACTGGAAGACATGTTACAAGCTTGCATACTTGATTTCGGAGGAAGTTGGGACAAGAGTCTCAAGCTAGTGGAGTTTTCCTATAATAATAGCTACCATCAATCCATTGGCATGACTCCTTATGTGATGAGGATCAAGGGTCCGATGAGGATCAAGGGTCCCATCAAGAGGTCAAGGGCCCTAAGACAAGAAGGAGGGCAAGAGAACTTTGTCGTCAAGTTGCCACCTTCTTGTACAAGTTTGTTCAAGATGAACCTAAGATTCCTTGGGTTCATTTCATTGAACCTTCACCTTGAGCGTGTATAAGCATGCGTGTGTACGTTCTTTGTTTTGAATTTTTATCTTGTTTCTTATGATCCTTGTTTTATGTGTTTTCTTTGTAGGTAAATTAGGTACATGGAAGATCCAAAATAAAATGAAGGCCCAAATGGAACATAGTAGGCGTGTGTCACAAAAGAAGTAGACAAAAGGAATGTTGTCTTGAAAGGAATGTTTGTCTCCACAAAGACAAATTCAAATGTGTCCAAGATAGAATCTCTTGTCAAATTAAAATCAAAATCATCTCCAAATATCAACAAGGGGGCTGACCAAAATTGAAGAGAAGATGAAGATCAATTTGAAGTTAAACTTGAATTTAAATTCAACCATAATTTGAATTCAAGTTTCAACCAATTGGAGACTTAAAATTCAAGAAGATTTCAGCCTGTATCTCCAGCCTATAACACGCCATATTGGAGGATAAAGGAAGGATAGATTCCAATTCAAATTGAATCCAAGTTTGAATTCAAATTCAAACTCAGTTTGAATTCAAAATTCAACCATCTTTTGAATTCAAGTCCAACCATCTTATCATCATCAAAATCAGATTTTCTACACTTCATTATCCATGGAACATGCCAGATTGGAGAGTTAGAACACAATTCTAATTGAATCCAAGTTTGAATTCAAGATCAACCTCAATTCAAATTCAAACGTCCACCATCTCTTGAATTCAAGTCCAAGCATATCGTACTCATCAAATCAGCTCTTCCAAGACATTATTTGACTCTCTCATACACGGCTGGACATGGAGAGAATGGGATCTTGCAAGCAATTCAAATTTTAGCTAGGATTTGTTTTACTTTTGAATTCAAATAATTTTCAAGTTTCAAACATTATTAGCCAGCTTATTTTGAAATAATTTCTGGTCTTTTGAAGGCTGATAGGACGTGGGTTAAGGCCTATATATAGACCCCTTTGGCCGATTGAAAACACAACTTTGGATGAATAACAATTCTTGATATTTTCTTTGCTTTGCATGAGACTTTGTTTTCTTGGTTTTGCATCAAAAACCTAAGTTAAGATCCTTCAAAGTTGAGCATTTTGAAGGTGTTGACATTGCTAAAAGGTGCCGTCTGGGAGGGCCATATTGGTTTGCCTGATCAACGACCATCTTGTAGTGTTGGTCTTGCTCAATTAAGCCACACGTTTTTATCACTAAAGAAGCAAGGGGAAGTCTTCTTCCTTGTGCCTAACCCTTTGTGAAGGACGTTTGGAAGGTGGAATTGTTGGAGCCCACGTCTTACACGCATCAAATTGGCATCAAAAATCAGATTACTCTATTCCACCATCTATCATTTCCTTTTCGTTTGAGTTTAGTCAATTTAAGTTCAGTTGTGTCCTTCTGTCTTGCATCTCATACAAAAAGAAGATCAAAAACGTTCAGGTTTGCTTTGATCCTTGCATTTTGCTGCTTTTGCTTTTCATCATTCAAGGGTCATTTTTTATTTCCTTTTGGCGTCACATCTAATTTTGAGTTGTTCAAACTTGAACAAATTAGGGTTTGTTGCATTTTAGGTCACATTCAGCTTTCTTTTTACTACAACCATCAGCCTATAAAGCTACCTCGGTTTCAAATCATCTTGTTGCTACTGAAGCTTTTAGTTGGTGATGATTATATGCATCTTGTGATTCGCATTGTGATTGATTTCATGCTTTAAGTCAAATAGTCATACGTGTGTTTGTCTTCACAACCCTTTTTCAACATCAAGAAAAACCCTAAAGTTATCCCCAACCCCACGGCCCAACCAGCAACCATCTCAACCCAATTCTAAAACTTATCAACCTGATCCCAAACAACCTCATTTACACTCTTAGCAAATAGCCCCAAACCAATTCTACCAACAAAAATCAGAACCAAAAGTTCCCAATTCATTCAAAGAAAACCTAATCCTAGAATTTGAATTTTGGTTCAATTCTGTCCTACAACCATCCATTATCCAAATTGACCACATAAATCATCAATTCCCAACCCAAATAGCCCATTTACACCGCCCATTCAGTGCCCGAAACCTCATTCCGAAAATCCCCCCAAAACGTTCAAAAAACCCTAAATTGAAAAAAAATCCTAACCCTAATCCCCATTCTGCCCTACCCTGATTTCCCTGACTTTACAAAGTTATTTTGTTGCAATTCAAGGTTGCAAACTGCAATTTAAAGACATTGCCCTATTCTATCCGAAAACGAAAGTGCTCAGTGTAAAACGCGTGAAATTTCAATTTTGCCCCTAGTCAAAAAAAAGAGAATCTGAACCTTGCTCAATTGAAATAGAAAGGAAGAAAAAGACAAACAAAAGAACAAGAGAAAAGAAAAAAGGCAAAACGTTTGTGCATTACGTGAAATTCTTTTTAGTGCAATTTGAGAACCTTGGATACCGTATTTCCTTTTTACTCCATATTGCCGTCCTCCTATATCCTATTCTCTATCTCCTGATCTTCATGAACAAATCACACACTTGGTTGCTCGATTGTTGCATGACTTGAACCACTTTGTGGATAGTAAGTGCATAGAATCAAAATTAACTAAAGATTGCCCACGGCAACCCTTAGTTCATCTTTGGTTCAGCCTTATACATCAATTTTGGTTGCTTATTATCTTTGAATCTTAGTAGAAAGTTCAAGTTTGTTTCCATTTTGCTTGATCCTACTTTGATACTAATTGGTACAACTTGAAAGCAAAAAGGAGAAACAACTGGAGATCGTTGTGACTTGGAGAAGCATTGGCAACACACTTTCTCAATTGATCAATTTGAGCCTTCTTACCTTCAGGTTATCCAAGAAGCAAAGTGGTAAGAGAGTAAAAAGAAGAGAAAGAGGAGTGTTCATAGTTTGTTTTTACAAATCACTTAACGTTTGTTCTCTTTGTGTTAGTTTGTTTCTTTCCCTTTTCTTTTCGTTTCGTTTCAATTCCTTAGGTAAAATGAAAAGCAGCACTCCTTCTGCTTCTAGCAAATCAAAGGAAGTCGAAACCTTGGACAACACGCAACAACAAATGCTAGAGATGCTTAAGAAACTCATGCATGACAATGAGGTAATCAAGCATCGCTTGAAAGACATTGAACGAAGCTACAAAACGAGTGATGGCCAAGGTACAAGCAGGGCCGTTCCCCTACCACAACCTCGGCATCACCCCCCAGAAGAAGTTGAGGATGACAACCTTAGACCACCACACATCGAGACAAGAAGGTTTGTTCCTCCAACACAACCAAGAAGGTACGCTCCAAGAAGGTACAATGATGATTATATTCCATATGAGCATGATGATTATGACTTTGATGACCACCCTCCCCGTGGTTACCAAAGACGTCAAAATCCCCTTTTCCCACAAGATGACGACTTTCTAAAAACAAAAATAAATATTCCCACGTTTTATGGTAAAAGTAATGCGGAGGAATATTTGGAATGGGAAACGAAAGTGGATCTAATCTTTTCTTGTACCAATTATAGTGAATTACAAAAAGTGAGGTACGCTTCTATTGAGTTTTCTGGTTATGCACTAAATTGGTGGACAAATATGTGTCGAAATAGAACTAAGACAAGGCAACCTCCAATTGCCACTTAGGAAGAAATAAAGTTTGAAATGAGACAACGTTTTATCCCAAACAATTATGAGAGTTCTATTTTCACCAGTTTGCAAAATTTACGACAAGGGTCCAAAAGTGTAGACGAATATTACAAAGAATTAGAAATTTTGTTGGAAAGGTCTAACTTGCAGGAACCCGAAGAAGCCACCAAGGCTCGCTTCTTACATGGTTTAAACAGGGAGATTGCGCAACGGGTTGACCTTCAACCTTATCTGGACCTCACAACCATGGTCCATATGGCTGAAAAGATTGAACACCAATTAAAGGTACGTAGTTCCTCCAATTTCAATTCCACTTATCGTACTAATCAGTCTTCATCAAGGTTTTCCAACAAACCTTCAGGAACGGGAAGTTCACGGCCTACAGGAGGCCAAACACGTGACCAAGGAGCGTCGCAAAGGATGGACAATCGTGTGCAGTCCACACAACGGCGTGATGACCGCACCCAACATAAGACTCCCACCGGAAATTCTTCTGATCCCTCAAACAGGTTTAGAGACATTAAATGTTATAAGTGTCAAGGACGTGGTCACATAGGAAAAGAGTGTCCTAATGCAAAACGAATCATGTTAATTGATGAGACAAATGAATATGTGTCTGAGTCCGAGCATGGAAACGAGTCTGTGCATGATAATGAAATTCTACCTGAAGAGGATCTAGGCGCATTAGATAATTTTGACACTAAGGAGTTTCTTGTTGTGCGTAGAGATTTAAATGCATATCCGAATTTAGATGATCACGAACAGCATAGAGAAAACATTTTCCATATTCATTGCATGATAAATGGTAAAGTGTGCACCATGATCATTGATTCCGGTTCTTCTGCGAATGTGGCTAGCATCGAATTGGTAAGAAAACTGCATTTGCCTATGACTAATTATCCGCATCCTTACAAACTTGCATGGCTAAATGATTGCGGTGAAGTTAGCGTAAGTAAACAAGTTTTGATTTCTCTTAGCATTGGTAGTTACAAAGATGAAGTTTTATGTGATGTTGCACCAATGCATGCTAGTCATATCTTACTCGGTAGACCATGGCAATTTGATCGACATGTTACATATGATGGTTATTTGAATCGTTATTCTTTCAAATTGTATGGCAAATTGTACAAATAGCATGCACTTCCACCACACAAAGTCCACGAGGATCACCAACGCATGTCTAAGTATAGGGCCGATTCTAAGGAAAAAGAAGCCGAAAGAAAATTCGTGGAATGTATGAAAAGTGAGAATAAAAAACACGAGAGCAAGGGAAAAGCAGTTGTGCCACTAAGTGTCAACGATTCCAAAAAGAAATGTGGGTATTTCGCAAAAAAAAGAGATGTCACACGAGCCCTTTATAGCAACCAAACCGTACTCATCATCATTCCTAAGGCGTGTCACCTTTCTCGAGAAGAACTCCCACCAAACCTACCTACCTCTGTTGCGTCCCTTATCCAAGAGTACGAAGTTCTATTTCCCTCCGAGCCACCAGTCGGATTACCACCCATTAGAGGAATAGAACACCAAATCGATTTGGCCCAGAAGCCATACTACCAAATCGCCCAGCCTATCGAGCCAACGCCGAAGAAACCAAGGAAATCCAAGGGCAAGTAGAGGAGCTCCTAGCAAGTGGACAAGTCCGAGAGAGCCTAAGCCCATCCGCCGTCCCAGTCATTTTAGTACCCAAAAAGGATGGAACGTGGAGAATGTGTACCGATTGCCGAGCCATAAACAAAATTACCGTCAAGTATTGGTACCCCATACCTAGGCTGGATGACATGTTGGATATGTTGCACGGATCTGAATTCTTTACCAAAATCAACCTTAAGCAAGGGTACTTCCAGGTACGCATTAGAGAAGGGGACAAATGAAAGACTGCATTCAAAACCAAATTTGGGCTCTATCAGTGGTTAGTGATGCCCTTCGGGCTCACCAACGCCCCTAGCACCTTTATGCGGCTAATGAATGAAGTCTTACGAGCGTTCATAGGCCGATTTGTTGTTTATTTCGATGATATCCTAATCTACTCCCAAACCATAGAAGATCATCTTGACCACATTAGGGCTGTTTTTGACAAACTTAAGCAAGAACAACTTTACGCCAACTTTAAGAAGTGCTCTTTTTGTTTAAAACGCTTAGTTTTTCTAGGCTTTGTCATTTCGGCTGAAGGAGTAGAAATGGATGAGGAAAAGGTTAGGTCAATTGTGGAGTGGCCTATACCTAAGACTGTAGGGGAAGTTTGCAGTTTCCATGGACTTGCAAGTTTTTATAGACGCTTTGTCAAAGATTTTTCTTCCATAGCGGCACCCCTAAATGAAATTGTCAAAAAAGATGTTCGTTTTAGGTGGGAAGAGCCACAACAACAGGCATTCGATGAGCTTAAACGTAGGCTGACCACTGCACCCACACTTAGGCTAACAAATTTTGACGAGACCTTTGAGATCGAGTGTGATGCAAGTGGAGTGGGTATAGGCGCAGTGTTGACCCAAGGTAAGAAACCCATTGCCTACTTTAGTGAGAAGTTGAAAGGCGCTGCATTGAATTACTCTACCTATGATAAGGAACTTTATGCCCTCGTGAGATCCCTACAAACATGGCAACACTATCTTCAACCTAAAGAGTTTGTGATCCACACTGACCACGAAAGCCTTAAGTATCTTAAAGGGCAGGGAAAGCTGAACAAATGACATGCCAAATGGGTAGAGTACATAGAACAGTTCCCTTATGTGATCAAGTACAAACAAGGAAAGGACAATATAGTTGCTGATGCACTTCTCTAGGAGATGCAAGTTAGTGACTACATTATCCTCACGATTCTTAGGATTCAAATATGACTTTGGCACCATTTTTGAGGCTTCTAAGACGCACCCTTTGGGAAATTTTACATACATGAGGGATATCTTTTCAAAGAACATAAGTTGTGTGTTCCCCAAACATCCCTACGAGAAGCATTGACCAGAGAAGCCCATGGGGGAGGTTTAATGGGTCATTTCAAAGTGTTCAAAATCCTTGAGACTCTTAAAGAACATTTCTATTGGCCCCACATGCGCGTAGATGTTGAAAGGTTATGTGGTAGTTGCATCATTTGCAAACAAGCCAAATAAAAGTCCTAACCACATGGCCTTTACACGCCTTTACCCGTCCCTGATGCCCCTTGGATTGACATTTCCATGGACTTTGTTTTAGGACTTCCTAGGTCTCGGGGAGGACGCAATAGCATTTATGTTGTGGTTGATCGATTTTCAAAGATGGCACATTCCATTGCATGTAGGGAAGTTGATGATGCCACACATGTTGCTGATTTGTTCTTCAAAGAAATTTTGAGATTGCATGGCATGCAAAGTACAATTGTAAGTGATAGAGATACGAAATTTTTGAGTCATTTTTGGCGTGTTTTGTGGGCTAAACTTGGTACACAATTGTTGTTTTCAACCACTGCACACCCACAAACTGATAGACAAATTGAAGTCGTTAATCGTATTCTTTCTCAACTTTTGCGTGCCATTTTGCAAAAACATATTAAACATTGGGAAGATTGTTTACCATATATAGAATTTGCATACAACTGGAGTGTCCATCACGGTACCTTGCATAGTCCATTTGAAATCGTGTATGGCTTTAATCCCTTGTCTCCCCTTGATTTGATCCCTATTCCCGTGCTTGAACGTTCAAGTATTGATGGTAAACAAAAAGCAGAAAAGATAAAGAAACTGCATGAACAAGTTAAAACACAACTTGAAAAGAAAAACAAAGCTTATGAAAGACGAGCTAACAAACATCGAAAACGAGTTGTGTTTAAACCTGGAGATTTAGTGTGGTTACATTTGCGCAAAGAAAGATTTCCCAATGAGAGAAAGTCAAAACTGTTACCTCGAGCAGATGGACCTTTCAAAGTTTTGAAACGCATAGGTGACAATGCATACATCCTTGATATTCCCGAAAGGTATGGTTCAATTTCGCCTACTTTTAATGTTGTTGACCTCACCCTTTTCACTGATGACCTTTTTGATTCGAGGACGAATCCTTTTGAGGATGGGATTGATGACGATCAAGGGTCCCATCAAGAGGTCAAGGGCCCTAAGACAAGAAGGAGGGCAAGAGAACTTTGTCATCAAGTTGCCACCTTTTTGTACAAGTTTGTTCAAGATGAACCTAAGATTCCTTGGGTTCATTTCATTGAACATTCACCTTGAGCGTGTATAAACTTGAATTTAAATTCAACCATAATTTGAATTCAAGTTTCAACCAATTGGAGACTTAAAATTCAAGAAGATTTCAGCCTATATCTCCAGCCTATAACACGCCATATTGGAGAATAAAGGAAGGATAGATTCCAATTCAAATTGAATCCAAGTTTGAATTCAAATTCAAACTCAGTTTGAATTCAAAATTCAACCATCTTTTGAATTCAAGTCCAACCATCTTATCATCATCAAAATCTGATTTTCTACACTTCATTATCCATGGAACACGCCAGATTGGAGAGCTAGAACACAATTCTAATTGAATCCAAGTTTGAATTCAAGATCAACCTCAATTCAAATTCAAACGTCCACCATCTCTTGAATTCAAGTCCAAGCATATCCTACTCACCAAATCAGCTCCTCCAAGACATTATTTGACTCTCATACACGACTGGAATAGAGAGAACTTGCAAGCAATTCAAATTTTAGCGAGGATTTGTTTTACTTTTGAATTCAAATAATTTTCAAGTTTCAAACATTATTAGCCAACTTATTTTGAAATAATTTCTGGTCATTTGAAGGCTGATAGGACGTGGGTTAAGGCCTATAAATAGACCCCTTAGGCCGATTGTAAACACAACTTTGGATGAATAACAATCCTTGATATTTTCTTCGCTTTGTGTGAGACTTTGTTTTCTTGGTTTTGCATCAAAAACCTAAGTTAAGATCCTTCAAGGTTGAGTATTTTGAAAGTGTTGCCATTGCTAAAAGGTGCCGTCCAGGAGGGCCATATTGGTTTGCCTGATCAACGACCATCTTGTAGTGTTGGTCTTCCTCAATTAAGCCACACGTTTATATCACTAAGGAAGCAAGGGGAAGTCTTCTTCCTTGTGCCTAACCCTTTGTGAAGAACGTTTGGAAGGTGGAATTGTTGGAGCCCACGTCTTGCATGCATCAAATTGGTATCAGAGACCAAGTTACTCTATTCCACCATCTATCATTTCCTTTTCGTTTGAGTCTAGTCAATTCAAGTTCAGTTGTGTCCTTCTGTCTTGCATCTCATACAAAAAGAAGATCAAAAACGTTCAGGTTTGCTTTGATCCTTGCATTTTGCTACTTTTGCTTTTCATCATTCAAGGGTCATTTTTTTATTTCCTTTTGGCGTCACATCTAATTTTGAGTCGTTCAAACTTGAACAAATTAGGGGTTGTTGCATTTTAGGTCACATTCAGCTTTCTTTTTACTACAACCATCAGCCTATAAAGCTACCTCGATTTCAAATCATCTTGTTGCTGCCGAAGCTTTTAGTTGGTGATGATTATATGCATCTTGTGATTTGCATTGTGATTGATTTCATGCTTTAAGTCAAATAGTCATACGTGTGTTTGTCTTCACGACCCTTTTTCAACATCAAGAAAAACCCTAAAGTTATACCCAACACCACGGCCCAACCAGCAACCATCTCAACCCAATCCTAAAACTTATCAACTTGATCCCAAACAACCTCATTTACACTCTTAGCAAACAGCCCCAAACCAATTCTACCAATAAAAATCAGAACCTAAAGTTCCCAATTCATTCAAAGAAAACCTAACCCTAGAATTTGAATTTTTGTTCAATTATGTCCTACAACCATCCATTATCCAAATTGACCACATAAATCATCAATTCCCAACCCAAATAGCCCATTTACACCGCCCATTCAGTGCCCAAAACCTCATTCCGAAAATCCCCCAAAACGTTCAAAAAACCCTAAATTGAAAAAAAACCCTATCCCTAATCCCCATTCCGCCCTACCCTGATTTCCCTGACTTTCCAAAGGTTATTTTGTTGCAATTCAAGGTTGCAAACTGCAATTTAAAGACATTGCCCTATTCTATCCGAAAACAAAAGTGCTCAGTGCAAAACGCGTGAAATTTCAATTCTGCCCCTAGTAAAAAAAAAAGAGAATCTGAACCTTGCTCAATTGATATAGAAAGGAAGAAAAAGACAAACAAAAGAACAAGAGAAAAGAAAAAAGGCAAAACGTTTGTGCATTACGTGGAAATTGTTTTAGTGCAATTTGAGAACCTGGGATACCGTATTTCCTTTTTACTCCATATTGCCGTCCTCCTATATCCTATTCTCCATCTCCTGATCTTCTTGAACCAATCACACACTTGGTTGCTCGATTGTTGCATGACTTGAACCATTTTATGGATAGTAAGTGCATAGAATCAAAATTAACTAAAGATTTCCCACGGCAACCCTTAGTTCATCTTTGGTTCAGCCTTATACATCAATTTTGGTTGCTTATTTCTTTGAATCTTAGTAGAAAGTTCAAGTTTGTTTCCATTTCGCTTGATCCTACTTTGATACTAATTGGTACAACTTGAAAGAAAAAAGGAGAAACAACTGGAGATCGTTGTGACTTGGAGAAGAATTGGCAACACACTTTCTTAATTGATCACTTTGGGCCTTCTTAACTTCAGGTTATCCAAGGAGCAAAGTGGTAAGAGAGTAAAAAGAAGAGAAAGAGGAGTGTTCATAGTTTGTTTTTACTAATCACTTAATGTTTGTTTTCTTTGTGTTAGTTTGTTTCTTTCATTTTTCTTTTTGTTTCGTTTCAATTCCTTAGGCATTATGGAGAGCAGCACTCATTCCGCTTCTAGCAAATCAAAGAAAGCTGAAACCTTGGACAACACGCAACAACAAATGCTAGAGATGCTTAAGAAACTCATGCTTGACAATGAGATAATCAAGCATCGCTTGGAAGACGTTGAACGAAGCTACAAAACGAGTGATGGCTAAGGTACAAGCAGGGTCGTTCCCCTACCACAACCTCGGCGTCACCCCCCAGAAGAAGTTGAGGATGACAACTTTAGACCACCACACATCGAGGAAAGAAGGTTTGTTCCACCAACACAACCAAGAAGGTACGTTCCAAGAAGGTACAATGATGATTACATTCCATATGAGCATGATGATTATGACTTTGATGACCACCCTCTCCGTGGTTACCAAAGACGCCAAAATCCCCTTTTCCCACAAGATGATGATTTTCTAAAAAAAAATAAATATTCCCACGTTTTATGGTAAAAGTAATGCGGAGGAATATTTGGAATGGGAAACGAAAGTGGATCTAATCTTTTCTTGTACCAATTACAGTGAATTGCAAAAAGTGAGGTACGCTTCTATTGAGTTTTCTGGTTATGCACTAAATTGGTGGACAAATTTGTGTCGAAATAGAACTAAGACAAGGCAACCTCCAATTGCCACTTGGGAAGAAATGAAGTTTGAAATGAGACAACGTTTTATCCCAAACAATTATGAGAGTTCTATTTTCACCAGTTTGCAAAATTTACGACAAGGGTCCAAAAGTATAGACGAATATTACAAAGAATTAGAAATTTTGTTGGAAAGGTCTAACTTGTAGGAACCCGAAGAAGCCACCAAGCCTCGCTTCTTACATGGTTTAAACAGGGAGATTGCGCAACGGGTTGACCTTCAACCTTATCTGGACCTCACAACCATGGTCCATATGGCTGAAAAGATTGAACACCAATTAAAGGTACATAGTTCCTCTAATTTCAATTCCACTTATCGTACTAATCAGTCTTCATCAAGGTTTTCCAACAAGCCTTCAGGAATGGGAAGTTCATGGCCTACAGGAGGCCAAACACGTGACCAAGGAACGTCGCAAAGGATGGACAATCGTGTGCAGTCCACACAACGGCGTGATGACCACACCCAACATAAGACTCCCACCGGAAATTCTTCTGATCCCTCAAACAGGTTTAGAGACATTAAATGTTATAAGTGTCAAGGACGTGGTCACATAGGAAAAGAGTGTCCTAATGCAAAATGAATCATGTTAATTGAGGAGACAAACGAATATGTGTCTGAGTCCGAGCATGGAAACGAGTCTGCGCATGATAATGAAATTGAACCTGAAGAGGATCTAGGCACATTAGATGATTTTGACACTGAGGAGTTTCTTGTTGTGTGTAGAGCTTTAAATGCATATCCGAAATTAGATGATCACGAACAACATAGAGAAAACATTTTCCATATTCATTGCATGATAAATGGTAAAGTGTGCACCATGATCATTGATTTCGGTTCTTGTGCGAATGTGGCTAGCATCGAATTGGTAAGAAAACTGAATTTGCCTATGACTAATCATCCGCATCCTTACAAACTTGCATGGCTAAATGATTGCGGTGAAGTTAGCGTAAGTAAACAAGTTTTGATTTCTCTTAGCATTGGTAGTTACAAAGATGAAGTTTTATATGATGTTGCACCAATGCATGCTAGTCATATCTTACTCGGTAGACCATGGCAATTTGATCGACATATGACATGTGATGGTTATTTGAATCGTTATTCTTTCAAATTGAATGACAAATTATACAAATTGCATGCACTTCCACCACACAAAGTCCACGAGGATCACCAACGCATGTCTATTTATAGGGCCGATCCTAAGGAAATAGAAGCCGAAAGAAAATTCGTGGAATGTATGAAAAGTGAGAACAAAAAACACGAGAGCAAGGGAAAAGTGGTTGCGCCACTAAGTGTCAACGATTCCAAAAAGAAATGTGGGTATTTCGCAAAGAAAAGAGATGTCACACGAGCCCTTTATAGCAACCAAACCGTACTCATCATCATTCCTAAGGCATGTCACCTTTCTCTAGAAGAACTCCCACCAAACCTACCTACCTCTGTTGCGTCCCTTATCCAAGAGTACGAAGTTCTATTTCCCTCCTAGCCACCATCCGGATTACCACCCATTAGAGGAATAGAACACCAAATCAATTTTGTCCCAGAAGCCATACTACCAAATCGCCCAGCCTATCGAGCCAACGCCAAAGAAACCAAGGAAATCCAAAGGCAAGTAGAGGAGCACCTAGCAAGTGGACAAGTCCGAGAGAGCCTAAGCCCATCCGCCGTCCAGTCATTTTAGTACCCAAAAAGGATGGAACGTGGAGAATGTGTACCGATTGCCGAGCCATAAACAAAATTACCGTCAAGTATAGGTACCCCATACCTAGGCTGGATGACATGTTGGATATGTTGCACGGATCTAAATTCTTTACCAAAATCGACCTTAAGCAAGGGTACTTCTAGGTACGCATTAGAGAAGGGGACAAATGGAAGACTGCATTCAAAACCAAATTTGGGCTCTATCAGTGGTTAGTTATGCCCTTCGGGCTCACCAACGCCCCTAGAACCTTTATGCAGCTAATGAATGAAGTCTTACGAGCGTTCATAGGCCGATTTGTTGTTTATTTCGATGATATCCTAATCTACTCCCAAACCATAGAAGATCATCTTGACCACATTAGGGCCGTTTTTGACAAACTTAAGCAAGAACAACTTTACGCCGACTTTAAGAAGTGCTCTTTTTGTTTAGAACGTGTAGTTTTTCTAGGCTTTGTCATTTCGGCTGAGGGAGTAGAAATGAATGAGGAAGAGGTTAGGTCAATTGTGGAGTGGCCTATACCTAAGACTGTAGGGGAAGTTTGCAGTTTCCATGGACTTGCAAGTTTTTATAAACGCTTTGTCAAAGATTTTTCTTCCATAGTGGCACCCCTAAATGAAATTATTAAAAAAGATGTGCCTTTTAGGTGGGAAGAGCCACAACAACAGGCATTGGATGAGCTTAAACGTAGGCTGACCACTGCACCCACACTTAGGCTAACAAATTTTGACGAGACCTTTGAGATCGAGTGTGATGCAAGTGGAGTGGGTATAGGCGCAGTGTTGGCCCAAGGTAAGAAACTCATTGCCTACTTTAGTGAGAAGTTGAAAGGCGCTGCATTGAATTACTCTACCTATGATAAGGAACTTTATGCCCTCATGAGATCCCTAGAAACTTGGTAACACTATCTTCAACCTAAAGGGTTTGTGATCCACACTGACCACGAAAGCCTTAAGTATCTTAAAGGGCAGGGAAAGCTGGACAAAAGACATGCCAAATGGGTAGAGTACATAGAACAGTTCCCATACGTGATTAAGTACAAACAAGAAAAGGACAATATAGTTGCTGATGCACTTCTCTAGGAGATACAAGTTAGTGACTACATTATCCTCATGATTCTTAGGATTCGAATCACTTAAGGAATTGTATCCAAATGACCATGACTTTTGCACCATTTTTGAGGCTTCTAAGACGCACCCTTTAGGAAATTTTACATACATGAGGGATATCTTTTCAAAGAACATAAGTTGTGTGTTCCCCAAACATCCCTACGAGAAGCATTGACCAGAGAAGCCCATGGGGGAGGTTTAATGGGTCATTTCAAAGTGTTCAAAATCCTTGAGACTCTTAAAGAACATTTCTATTGGCCCCACATGCGCGTAGATGTTGAAAGGTTATGTGGTAGTTGCATCACTTGCAAACAAGCCAAATAAAAGTCCTAACCACATGGCCTTTACACGCCTTTACCCGTCCCTGATGCCCCTTGGATTGACATTTCCATGGACTTTGTTTTAGGACTTCCTAGGTTTCGGGGAGGAGGCAATAGCATTTATGTTGTGGTTGATCGATTTTCAAATATGGCACATTCCATTGCATGTAGGGAAGTTGATGATGCCACACATGTTGCTGATTTGTTCTTCAAAGAAATTTTGAGATTGCATGGCATGCCACATACAATTTTAAGTGATAGAGATACGAAATTTTTGAGTCATTTTTGGCGTGTTTTGTGGGCTAAACTTGGTACACAATTGTTGTTTTCAACCACTGCACACCCACAAACTGATAGACAAACTGAAGTCGTTAATCGTACTCTTTCTCAACTTTTGCGTGCCATTTTGCAAAAACATATTAAACATTGGAAAGATTGTTTACCATATATAGAATTTGCATACAATAGGAGTGTCCATCACGGTACCTTGCATAGTCCATTTGAAATCGTGTATGGCTTTAATCCCTTGTCTCCCCTTGATTTGATCCCTATTCCCGTGCATGAACGTTCAAGTATTGATGGTAAACAAAAAGCGGAAAAGATAAAGAAACTGCATGAACAAGTTAAAACACAACTTGAAAAGAAAAACAAAGCTTATGAAAGACGAGCTAACAAACATCGAAAACGAGTTGTGTTTAAATCTGGAGATTTAGTGTGGTTACATTTGTGCAAAGAAAGATTTCCCAATGAGAGAAAGTCAAAACTGTTACCTCGAGGAGATGGACCTTTCAAAGTTTTGAAACACATAGGTGACAATCCATACATCCTTGATCTTCCCGAAAGGTATGGTTCAATTTCGCTTACTTTTAATGTTGCTAACCTCACCCCTTTCACTGATGACCTTTTTGATTCGAGGGCGAATCCTTTTGAGGAAGGGGATTGATGAGGATCAAGGGTCTCATCAAGTGGTCAAGGGTCCTATGACAAAAAGGAGGGCAAGAGAACTTTGTCATCAAGTTGCCGCCTTCTTGTACAAGCATGTTCAAGATGAACCTAAGATTCCTTGGGTTCATTTCATTGAACCTTCACCTTGAGCGTGTATAAGCATGCGTGTGTACGTTCTTTGTTTTGAATTTTTATCTTGTTTCTTGTGATCCTTGTTTTATGTGTTTTCTTTGTAGGTAAATTAGGTACATGGAAGATCCAAAATAAAATGAAGGCCCAAATGGAACATAGTAGGCGTGTGTCACAAAAGAAGGAGACAAAAGGAACGTTGTCTTGAAAGGAGTGTTTGTCTCCACAAAGACAAATTCAAATGTGTCCAAGATAGAATCTCTTTTCAAATTAAAATCAAAATCATCTCCAAATATCAACAAGGGGGCAGCCAAAATTGAAGAGTAGATGAAGATCAATTTGAAGCTAAACTTGAATTTAAATTCAACCATAATTTGAATTCAAGTTTCAACCAATTGGAGACTTAAAATTCAAGAAGATTTAAGCCTATATCTCCAGCCTATAACACGCCATCTTGGATGATAAAGGAAGGATAGATTCTAATTCAAATTTAATCCAAGTTTGAATTCAAATTCAAACTCAGTTTGAATTCAAAATTCAACCATCTTTTGAATTCAAGTCCAACCATCTTATCATCATCAAAATCAGATTTTCTACACTTCATTATCCATGGAACATGCCAGATTGGAGAGCTAGAACACAATTCTAATTGAATCCAAGTTTGAATTCAAGATCAACCTCAATTCAAATTCAAACGTCCACCATCTCTTGAATTCAAGTCCAAGCATATCCTACTCATCAAATCAGCTCCTCCAAGACATTATTTGACTCTCATACACGGCTGGAATAGAGAGAACTTGCAAGCAATTCAAATTTTAGCTAGGATTTGTTTTACTTTTGAATTCAAATAATTTTCAAGTTTCAAACATTATTAGCCAGCTTATTTTGAAATAATTTCTGGTCATTTGAAGGCTGATAGGACGTGGGTTAAGGCCTATAAATAGACCCCTTTGGCCGATTGTAAACACAACTTTGGATGAATAACAATCCTTGATATTTTCTTTGCTTTGTGAGACTTTGTTTTCTTGGTTTTGCATCAAAAACCTAAGTTAAGATCCTTCAAAGTTGAGCATTTTGAAGGTGTTGCCATTGCTAAAAGGTGCCATCCAGGAGGGCCATATTGGTTTGCCTGATCAACGACCATCTTGTAGTGTTGGTCTTGCTCAATTAAACCACGCTTTTGTATCACTGAGGAAGCAAGGGGAAGTCTTCTTCCTTGTGCCTAACCCTTTGTGAAGAACGTTTGGAAGGTGGAATTGTTGGAGCCCACGTCTTGCATGCATCAAATTGGTATCAGAGACCAGGTTACTCTATTCCACCATCTATCATTTCCTTTTCGTTTGAGTCTAGTCAATTCAAGTTCAGTTGTGTCCTTCTGTCTTGCATCTCATACAAAAAAAAGATCAAAAACGTCCAGGTTTGCTTTGAGTCCTTGCATTTTGCTGCTTTTGCTTTTCATCATTCAAGGGTCATTTTTTTATTTTCTTTTGGCGTCACATCTGATTTTGAGTCGCTCAAACTTGAACAAATTAGGGTTTGCTGCATTTTATGTCACATTCAGCTTTCTTTTTACTACAACCATCTGCCTATAAAGCTACCTCGGTTTCAAATCATCTTGTTGCTACCGAAGCTTTTAGTTGGTGATGATTATATGCATCTTGTGATTCGCATTGCGATTGATTTCATGCTTTAAGTCAAATAGTCATACGTGTGTTTGTCTTCACAACCCTTTTTCAACATCAAGAAAAACCCTAAAGTTATCCCCAACCCCACGGCCCAACCAGCAACCATCCCAACTGTTGTACCCCGACAACCGTGTACTTGAAGACTATGAATAAGTGACGGAATGGAAGCAATAATTTCTTTAAAGAGCGTGTTACTTAACCCTCTCTACTCAAATACTTTTGAGATGATACTGAATAATTAAATAAAGGGACTTCTAGAAAGTGACATATGAAATATGTATAGTTATAGGAACTATACACACTAAAATATACGTACATGCGTGTATAAAGGTGTGAAACATATATGTATGCGTGTGCATACAAAGATACATACATATATATATATTTAAGATATACACGTATGGACACAAATATATATTATGTATGTTATCGTGTATACGTATATATACGCGTGTACATAAAGAAGTATATGTATACTAGTACCTAATGTACATATAGGCGTGATCACATATGTATACATGAACATTTGTACATGCTTAAGAGACTTGCACATTGTACATCATATAATATATACATACATATGCTAATCTTGGAATACAATAAAATAAATAAAAACAATATAACACATGAATAAAAGAAAAATACAAGAAAAATCAAAATTGCCCAAGAACCCCTCCCATATTCGGTCAAGACCCTCTCAAGGGATCTAGAACCCACCACAAATAACCAACATAAGTCTTAAATAACTAAATAATAGTTAAGATTAAAATAAACAAAAGCATGCAAGAAAGAAGTAATAAAAAAATGAAAGCATGCAAGACAAAGTCTTACATACTACAAACCCCACACCCTCTTTTCCCAACTTTTCACAAGACTTGTTCCCCTCCCCTTTTTGACCATACACCACCGAATTCCCCTCCCCATTTTTCCCCCAACATGTTTTATTTTAACAACTAGAAGCTCATTTCATTCCATCTTGAAATCCCTCTCAATCAAGGCCAAGCAACACTTAGCAAAATTTTCATCTCACCACCACCAACAAACTTTCGTCCTCCATCCTTGAAGGCTAGAAGATCTCCTTCAAGTTCCATATTCAAGCCCAGAAATGTATAAGTGAGTTCCTTCTAAGTCCATTAAGTAACTTCTTCATGACAAGATAATGAAGCTCATATTAGTGCCCCCTTTTTCTTGTGGAAACCGTGACCCCAAGAGGTCACTAGGTGAAGATTTTTAAACTACCAAGAGGGATTAGCTTCTTTGTGGGGAGAATTCATCTCAACCTCCATTAAAGATTCAAGTTGGTAAGAAAACCTAAACTCAAAATAGCCTCATTTTCATCATGGAAATAACAACTAATATTCTCCTCTTCTTCGTCATCCCAACCGTGTGCTCAAGGGTGTAGGAGGAGAAGGATTCTAACTCAACCCACTCCATAACCAAGCAAAGACAAGAGCTTTAGCTTGAAGAGGCAAGTATACAATGATCTCTCATGATTTATTTAAAGAGTTTGTGACTTGAATGACTAGAAGTTCTTAAGATTTAATCTTTAGTTGAATATCCTAAGTTTGAGATTATATCTTATAGATTTCTTAAGAACAATGCATTGCATGTGGCTTATTCTCTCAAAGATGGAATCTTTTATTACATGCATTTAGTTACAAGGCTGTTTTGAGATGATTTAAGATGTAAGTGGTAATCAATAATATATCTCATAAGAACAAGATGAAGGGTGGACCTTTGATTTGAACCAATGACAAGATATCAAACTACTGGAGCTAGGTAGAATGGAATGGCATCTTCAACGGCCTAAGAACTGACATTACAGACCTTCAATGAAGCTCATTTTTGGTACCAAGTTAGCCTTATGGGTGTAGCACAAGTGAGAGTTGAAATTTTGTTAACATAAGTTACAGATTATTTTTAATAAAATATTTAGTAGAACTGCTCCAGTTTAAAATTCTGGAGCTGGGCAGAATGGAGCACTATTTTCAACGGATTAAAACCGGACCTTTTAGACCTTCAATAAATCTGGTTTTTGGCACAGAGCTAGCCCCATGTGTATAGCAGGGCTGAGAGTTGGAATTTTGGTAAAATAAATTATGGTTAATTTTTAATAAAATAATTGGTGAGACTGCTCAGGCTAAAAATTCTGGAACATGACAGAATGGAGTAGCGTGTTAAATGGCTTGAAAAGAGATCTTGTAGATATTCAATAAAGCTGATTTTCGTTGGGGGGATAGCCTTGTGTGTATAGAAAATGTGAAAGTTGGAATTTTGGTAAAAGGAGTTGTGGAATATTTTTAATAAAATATTTGGTAAAGCTGCTCAGACTGAAAAGTCTGGAACTGAGCAGAACTGCATCTCTTTTTGATTGACTCGAAAAAGGACCTTGTAGTGGTTCAATAAAGCTGATTTTTGGCATTATAACAATACCAAGTATGCAGTGAATACTCCAGCTGGAATCATGGTAAAAAAAATTGTGGATTAATTTTAATGATTTAATTGGTAACACTGCTCAATGGGAAGTACTCGAACAGAGCAGAAATTAAGTAACGATTTAATGGACCCAAAAATAAATCTTAGAGACATGAAAATGGGCTGGTTTTTGGTAGGATGCTAGTATTACATGTTTATGACATGTATGAGTCGGAATTTCGTTAAAATAGGCTAAGGATTATTTTTAAAAAATTACGCGGTAAAACTGCTCCAGTAGAAAATTCTGGCACTGAGCAGAATTGACCACTGAATTCAACGAATTAAAAGAGGACCTTGCGGACCTTCAATAAATCTGATTTTTGGCATAAACCTAGCCCCATGAGGGTAGTAGAGATGCCAGCTGTAATTTTGGTAAAATGAGCTATGGTTAATGTTTAATGAATTATTTGGTAAAACTGCTCAACTGAAATTACTGGAGCCAACCTGGAATTAGTAATGACTTTCCAGGCCTCAGAAAGAGGACTTAGAGATATGCAAATGGGCTAAATTGCGGTAGGATACTAGTTCCACATGTTTATGACTTGGGCGAGTTGGAATTTCTGGAAAACGAATTACGGATTCGCCGCAATTAAATTTTTAGTAAAGTTGGTCAGATCAGTTTCAGCACTTAAACCGTCTCAGAAAAGTAATTAAATGAGCCCTTATGGTTATCAATCTAATCTGAAAATTTGATGACAAATCCCCAAGACACATATGAATAAGTCACGAAAGTTAGTTAGGATAACCCTAACGTTTTGGAGGGTAATCACGAACGCAAAGTTGATATACTAAAGCTGAAATTTAGGTTGAACAAGGAAATACATTAAATAGGGTTAATTTGTCCGCTTATGAGTATGACATAGGAATTTAGGGTTTCCCTAAGTTCGAACCATGCATGTTAATATGTTATTCACGCCATGACTTGCATTGCATATCACTGCATGTATCATGCATGATCATGAAACCGATTTTATGAATTTTATGCAAGCAAGTCTTTTCAAGTGAAAAGTGTTTTCAGTTATGCATGAAAGGTTTTTACGGTCCCATGTTTTTAAAGAAAGCTTCATGATTTCTTTGCCGGCCAAGCATGCGACTAACCCGACTCCAGACCCGGGGTTAATTGGTCTGATGACATGATATGTTTTGGACCCGCTCAGATCTGGGGTTAATTGATCTGATATCTGTTCTGGACCCGCTCAGATCTGGGGTTAATTGATCTGATATCTGTTCTGGACCCGCTTAGATCCGGGGTTAATTGATCTGATATCTGTTCTGGACCCGCTCAGATCCGGGGTTAATTGATCTGATATCTGTTCTGGACCCGCTCAGATCCGGGGTTAATTGATCTGACACTCTGTTTTTATGACACGTTATTGTATGGGACCAAAATGAGGTTTTGACATGACATGACATGGCATCATGCATTGCATATTGCATAACTCACGATCATGAGGACATGTTGCATGTTACAGTTAATGTTTATAAGTTACTATTAGTATAGCATTACCTAAAAACATGCTTAAGCCGAACTCAAGCAAGCTCAGGATTTAAGATCAGGTATGAATTACGATTATTTGAGGTTTTTGGGGTAATACATTCATGTTATGACTCTTTATGTATTTCATGGTCGTTTATTCGTCAAGCAAGCTCAGGATTTAAGATCAGGTATGAATTACGATTATTTGAGGTTTTGGGGTAATACATTCATGTTATGACTCTATGTATTTCATGGTCGTTTATTGTATTCTTGCTGGGTGATTTTTATCACTCACACTTTATTTTTCCCCAGATAATGCTAAGATAAAATGGATCGAAGATGAGCCGAGGGTACCATATCCATAGGCGAGGAGATATGAAGAGGGCTAAGCTTAAGGACTTTTGTGCTGCCGAGATGGTTGTATTATGACTATGTTTGAACTCTTTGGAAATTTGACTATGATGCTTTGTGAGACTGCTACTTTGGAGACTTAGTTATTTCGTGTTTAATTTGAAAAGTTTTAATTCTGCCTAAATTTTACTACCATGTTGAATGTTAGCATGGGAGTCCACGACGTATGTTATGGATTTTCACATGTTACGCATGACGCTTTGTACTCTCCTTAGTGAAGTACGGCGGGTGCACCGTATCCGGACGAGGCCTGGGTGCGGGACGCTACAGGTGGTATCAGAGCCGAGGCTCCAGATCCGGGCAGAATATAGAACTAAGTTATGAACGTAGTCAACTAAGTTATGATCGTAGTCAACTAAGTTCATCTTCGATGAGCTTAAACGTAGGCTGAACACTGCACCCACACTTAGGCTAAAAAATTTTGACGAGACCTTTGAGATCGAGTGTGATGCAAGTGGAGTGGGTATAGGCGCAGTGATGACCCAAGGTAAGAAACACATTGCCTACTTTAGTGAGAAGTTGAAAGTCGCTGCATTGAATTACTCTACCTATAATAAGGAACTTTATGCCCTCGTGAGATCCCTACAAACTTGGCAAAACTATCTTCAACCTAAAGAGTTTGTGATCCACACTGAACACGAAAGCCTTAAGTATCTTAAAGGGCAGGGAAAGCTGAACAAATGACATGCCAAATGGGTAGAGTACATAGAACAGTTCCGTTACGTGATTAAGTACAAACAAGAAAAAGATAATATAGTTGCTGATGCACTTCTCTAGGAGATACAAGTTAGTGACTACATTATCCTCATGATTCTTAGGATTCAAATCACTTAAGGAATTGTATCCAAATGACCATGACTTTTGCACCATTTTTGAGGCTTCTAAGACGCACCCTTTAGGAAATTTTACATACATGAGGGATATCTTTTCAAAGAACATAAGTTGTGTGTTCCCCAAACATCCCTACGAGAAGCATTGACCAGAGAAGCCCATGGGGGAGGTTTAATGGGTCATTTCAAAGTGTTCAAAATCCTTGAGACTCTTAAAGAACATTTCTATTGGCCCCACATGCATGTAGATGTTGAAAGGTTATGTGGTAGTTGCATCACTTGCAAACAAGCCAAATCCAAGTCTCAACCACATGGCCTTTACACTTTACCCGTCCCTGATGCCCCTTGGATTGACATTTCCATGGACTTTGTTTTAGGACTTCCTAGGTCTCGAGGAGGACGCGATAGCATTTATGTTGTGGTTGATCGATTTTAAAAGATGACACATTTCATTGCATGTAGGAAAGTTGATGATGCCACACATGTTGCTGATTTGTTCTTCAAAGAAATTGTGAGATTGCATGGCATGCCATGTACAATTGTAAGTGATAGAGATACGAAATTTTTGAGTCATTTTTGGCGTGTTTTGTGGGCTAAACTTGGTACACAATTGTTGTTTTCAACAACTGCACACCCACGAACCGATGGACAAACTGAAGTCGTTAATCGTACTCTTTCTCAACTTTTGCGTGCCATTTTGCAAAAACATATTAAACATTGGGAAGATTGTTTACCATATATAGAATTTGCATACAACAGGAGTGTCCATCACGGTACCTTGCATAGTCCATTTGAAATCGTGTATGGCTTTAATCCCTTGTCTCCCCTTGATTTGATCCCTATTCCCATGCATGAACGTTCAAGTATTGATGGTAAACAAAAAGCGGAAAAGATAAAGAAACTGCATGAACAAGTTAAAACACAACTTGAAAAGAAAAACAAAGCTTATGAAAGACGAGCTAACAAACATCGAAAACGAGTTGTGTTTAAATCTGGAGATTTAGTGTGGTTACATTTGCGAAAAGAAAGATTTCCGAAATGGAGTACCAAGCGTGAATGCATAACATATCACAGTCCATGCCAAAATCGTGGACTACAATGTCATCATCTTAACATGTAAGCAAAATTTAGGCAGAATAAAAACTTTCAAAGGAAACAATTCTGAATATCCAAAATAGAGTTTACAACCAAGTCCGCAAAATAAAGACAATCCGAAATTAATGTCCCTAAAATAAGTCCACAATACATATGACCATCATAAAAGTCCTTAAGCTGTAATCCACTCTCATGTTTATGGATATGGAACTCGAGGCTCATCGTCAATCCATTCTACACCATTCTCTGCAGGCTCTGGATGAAAAATAAAAGGGTGAGTGACAAACTCACCAGCAAGTATATCATAAACAATCATGAATTAAATGGAAACTGTACACAAGAACCAAACCCCAAGAATGTCAACTTTCCCAACATACCTGACCTTCAACCCAATAACTGCAAAGGTAACAAGATCATAACTTAAGTGACAATAGACTAAGCATCCTACTCACAGTCATATGCAATGCGTATGGATATGCAAATGTAATGCAACAATAACAGTGGAGATAATGGATCACCCTGCTTTACCCCACGAAACGGGCAAAACCGGGGGGATGGCTGGCCATTAATTAGCACTGACAACCATGTGACACTTAGGTGATTAATAACCACACATATGAAAAAATCCGAAAAACCAAATTGCCGCAATAAAAGTTCCAAGTATTCCCAACTGACTCTGTCAAACGCTTTCATCATATCCAATTTCAAACATAGTTGAGAGCCCCCTTTATCCATCATGTGTATCATCTCCTACAATATTTGTGTCGAGATATCGTGCCCTGGTAAAAATCCTGTTTGCTCCAGGGATATTAGTCGTGGCAGTAGCGTACCCAAGCGTGTTCCAAGTATCCGAGTACATACCTTACTTAGAAAATTCGTCAGACAAATGAGGCGAAAGTCGCTAAATGTTTGTGGAGATTGTATCTTCGGAATCAACGTGATCAATGCACCAGCCATGACTGCCGGCTGTGGAACCCCCAGAAAAAATTCCTGAACTGCTTTTAAGACATCCGAATGTATGATTGTCCAGCAGGAACGGAAAAAAGTACCGTGAAAACCATCCGGCCCTGCTGCACTGTGAGGATCTAAGCTCCACACAACTGTCTTCACCTCTGTCTCAGTTGGAAGCTGTGTGAGCATAAAATTGTCTTGCGCGGTTAGTACACATGGGATGTGCGATGGTATTTCCGAACGGGCGTGCGTTTCCTCTCTCGCAAATAAAGTGGTATAAAACTCCACCGCAGAAGCCATAATATCATCCTGAGAAGTAAGGAGAGAGCCCTCAGAGTTTCGGATATGCTGTATACTGAGCTGCGCACGTCTTCCTTTAACCAGAGAATGAAAATATTTAGTATTAGCATCTCCCTCCTTTAACCATTTAACCCTTGCCTTTTGCTTCCAGAACTGCATTTCATAGTTTGAGGCAAGTAAATAATCTGCTTTAGCCTTATAATATGCCTGTCGCGTATCCTCTGTGGGTGTGGCATCCCATTGACGTTCCGCAGTATTCAGCAACTCTTCGGCATGTTTCAGAGTGCTGAAAATATTGCCAAAGACTTCTTTGTTCCACCTATGGATATCTTTCTTTAGAGCAAATAGTTTACTATAAAACCCATGCATACCTCCAGTGGTTGGATAAGACTGCCACGCGTTTCGCACATATGAATGAAAATCTGAATGATGCAACCAGGCATCCAAGAAACGAAAGGTGCGACGTGATGGGGGAGCAGCCGTTTTGCATAGCACTAGAAGTGGGGTATGATCCGATGTTGTCCGAGGCAAGTGAGTTAACTGCAGGTTATCAAACCAATCTTGAAACATAGAGTTAACAAAAATCCAGTCTAATCTTCTTCGAACGCGACCTAGACCCTGCCATCCACCCATGTATACCGGGTACCGTGATATGGAGGGGCCATAAGAGAACAGCTTTCGATACATTCATTAAAATCTTGTAATGAGGCCAGCGTTGGAGTAGACCTGCCACTGTGATCCTCCAGAGAACGGAAAGTATTAAAATCAGCCCCAACTAACCATGGTAATCGCACCGTGGTGTTTTCATTTCCAAATTTGTTACCATGTAGCTTCCACCAAATATGTATCCATTTAATAAACTAGTTAGTTCATTAACTTAAGTACTTCACTTAATGAACTAGTTTAGTTCATTAATTGTGGCACCTGAAAATAGTTCAAGGACAAAAAAATTTTGCCATATGATGTAAGCTTTAACGCTTCATGGCTTGTTAGTACAGCAACAATATATATAAACATATGAGGCATGTATATCTCATAAACGTGTCAAACAATAATTTTGTCATGCATTTCTTAAACTCGTACCATTTACATCATGCATTTGTAAATCATTCAAACACTTTTTCTCAACACATAGCACCATATAAGAAACAAAATCATATTCCTTATACACACTATCAAAATCGGCCACTTTATGATAATTATCAACCAAGGTGTAACATGTATAACCATGCATCATCTTTCAAATGGAATGCACAAGTACATGAAAATTCTTTGTATTATTCAACTTATAATAAAGTCAAATATGTGCCCAGAAGGTACATCCAAGTTTGGATACCCAAAGGGTATATAAACAAGGGTGGTGCCCCTAACATTCAAGGACCCAAGTAAAGGGTACCTAAAACTTTTGCTCCATTGTATCAAAATCGCAAGGAGTGCAAGGAGGCAAAGTCAAAGAAGCTAAAAACCAAAGTTTTTAGACAGTGGATGTTCAAGGCATATGACGGGCAACCCCAACCTATTCACCGAATTTGAACATATTGAGAATGGAGGAAAAATGACATTCGGTGACAACAACAAAGAAAAAGTTGTTGGAAAAGGAATACTCAGAGACACTAACACATTTCAAATACAAAATGTGTTGTTAGTAAGCAATCTTTCTTATAATTTGTTAAGCATTTCGCAACTTATAGATTCCAGTTATTATGTTTATTTTCTCTCTGATTCTTGTGATTAAACAAATGAAAAAGGAGAAATTGTAATAAAAGGAAATAGGGATGGTAACATTTACACACTATTACTAAATAACATGATTGATGCTACAGTTAAGTGTTTAATATCAGATGACTTAGATGTAAATTTATGGCATAGATGACTAGGCTATATAGGAATTTTAACTATTGAAAAGTTATCTAAGAAGAATTTAATTAGAGGCATGCCTAAGTTAGACTTAGACAACTTTCAAATGTGTGAAACGTGTATTAAAGGAAAACATATTAAAGACACATTAAAACCAAAACATGAAGTGAGTACTAGTCATGTGCTAGAATTTCTTCACTTAGACTTATTTGGTCCAAGTAGGATAAGAAGTCTAGGTGGACACTACTATCTATATGTGTCATAGTAGATTATTACTCACGATACAATGGACATTGTTCTTGACACACAAAGACAATGCTCTTTTGGTAATCGAAAATCTTATTAAGCAACTCGAAAATCTTTATGAAGAAAATGTTAAAAGAATTAGGATTGATAGAGGTGGAAAATTTAAAAACAAAAAAATGGTAAAGTTTTGTGAATTACATGCAATTAAACATGAATTCTCACCACTTAGAACACCACATCTCAATGGAGTTGTTGAACGCAAAAATAGAACAATTCAAGACATTGCTAGGACAATGTTGTGTGAAAACAAAGTATAAAAATATTTATAGGATGAAGCTGTAAGTTGTGCTTGTTATATTATAAATAGGCTTTCAATTAGAAAGAAGTTAAACAAAACACCTTACGAATTATTAGATAATAGACAATCTAAGGTAGATTATCTTGGAGTTTTTGGTTACAAGTGTTTTGTGTTGAACACTAAGGATAATCTAGATAAGTTTGAACAAAAGTCTATTGGATACATATTTGTTGGTTATTCAACTAATTCAAGAGCATGTAGGTGTTATAATCCTGCATTTAGAAAGATAATTGAATCCATACATATGAAATTTAATGAGAATGCATATTTTGAAGGTAGTGATAAAATTCAACATAAGCAAGAAATAATGTTGAAAATATGTTTGATGATGATGATGTATTACTTGAGCCAGTACTTGATCATCTAGAACCAACTCCCCCTGAAAAAGACATGCATGAACCTTTAGATGAAATAAAGAAAGAAATTTTACAATTGGAAGATAATACAACTAACTTGCAAGATGATCCAATTGTATACGAAAATGTTTACACTAATGAAACATTTGAACAAGATGAGGATGAACCTAGTCAACCTAGGAATTTGTGGCTTATAAAAGACAACCATAAACACCCTAAAGAATTAATCATTGGGGATCCAAGTGTTGGGGTTAGAACACGAAGAAACATAAGTAAAACTGAAGGACATAGCTTAATCTCACACTTAGAACCTAAGAATGTTAAGGAGGCCTTAAGTGATATATCTTGTATAGATGCCAAGCATGAAGAGATAAATCAGTTACCAAGAACGAAGAGTGGGATTTGGTACCTAAACCGAATATAAATCCATAATAGGCACAAAATGTGTATTTAGGGGAAAAAATAGATGAACAAGGAAACATCACACGAAATAAGGCTAGGCTAGTCGCACAAGGTTACAAGAAGGAATAGATTGTAAAGAAACCTTTGCACCCGTTGCATGACAAGAAGCAATTAGATTGTTACTTGCGATTGCAAGACTAAGCAATATTAAACTCCTCCAAATGGATGTCAAGTGTGCATTTTTTAATGGATACATCCAAGAAGAAGTTTTTATGAAACAACCCCCTGGATTCGAAGATCTAAAGAATCCTAACCGTGTGTACAAGTTTAAGAAGCTTTATATGGTCTAAAACAAGCTCCAAGAGCTTGGTACAATAGATTTGTGAATTTTCTTATTGCAAATAATTATCAAGGGGAGATCATATATGTTGTAACCCAATAAGAGAATCCTTCTTGTATCTAAGGTTGAGTTAGTGAATATGTGACAATATATGCTTGCGTTTGAAATTGATTAAGTCAATGATTATTATAAGTATATCATGAAGAGTACTATGTGCATTACAAGAAATGATTCAATTTTCCCATGGCCTATTAGGGTTTCAGCCACTAGCCAAGAAGGGCTACTTCTTAAATCATAATTTAAGGAACAACTAATGAAATGGATATGTATTTTTAGAAGGAAAAAAAGAGGAAACAAAGGATTTAATTGAAGCTTAGTTGGGGTCATTAAAGACCCCAACCGCCGGCGGTATTAAGAGGGAAGGAGGGGGGGCTAATTAAGTGAAGGGTGGCTATGTTAATGAGAGATAACCTAACTAAACCAAAAAGGAACTAGGGTTAGTCAAAAGAAACTATGGTTAGTCTAAAGTAACCGTAGTTAGTAGTAAAGTAACCTTGGTTAACCAAAGGTAACCAAGGTTAAGAGACCTAATTGAGTAGCTAAGACTAAACCCTCACCACCCTTACACCCCAACGGCTAAACCTAGCCAAAATAACAAGAATTCCCTCCAAGAAATACTTGAGAACTTTCTAAGTTTTTCAAACCCTCCAAAGAAACTCAAGTGAACTCCTTCTCTCCCTTTTTCTCTTCCAACCCCACGGCCAAGAGGAGCACCAAGAAGGATTTGATTCCTCCAAAGCTAAGTGACATTAGGTAAGTTTTCTTAGCCTCTTAAGAAGACATTTATACTTTCATGAAGATGAAACTCATGGTGTACCTCTCTTTGCCCAAACCGTGACCCTTAATGGTCTCTAGGCTCAAGGATCTCAAGCTTTCAAGGGCTCTAGCTTAGAGAAGCTTGGACACTACTCAAACTCCTTTTTGGTAAGCCATTTAGCTTTCTTTTTAAAGGGATGTTAAGTTAAAAATATAGACTAACTATGTTCTTTTCTTTCTCCCCACCACCGTGGGGATGCTTGTGTAGAGGAGAGAAAGACTTCAACTTTTTCATCTTTCCAAGAAGAGTAAGCAAAGAAGGCAAGTACACTATACTCTTTATGGTTTAGATGTGAAAGTGTGTGCATGAATGGCTAGAAATACCTAAGATCTAATCTTAGTTGTAAAATGGTAAGTTGTAAGGCCAAAACTTTCGGCCCTAGGCATTTAAATGTGTAGGAGTGGAACCTCGCTCCAAAGATGTGTTCTTTGAGGGTTATATGCATATTTATGTGATAATCTAGGCTTGGATATGTTAAAGATCCTTTCTTTCATGATGAAATGCTCACGGTGGAAGGGTTAAGGGAGGTTGGGTGATTTTACATGAAAAATGTCAATATAGCAAGAAAGTGGGGACAAGTTTTGATCTTGTTGTGTGTTAGGCTTAATATACTCTTGGTTATATCATTTCCTTGCATGCACCGAATAATGAGGCTGTTGGTGAAGGGTGCGTGTGTTCATCTCAAAATTTGTTGCTAAGTGTTGGTGACAAAAAAAATGTGAGCTAAGGACATTTAGGAAGAATATATGATCACTGGAAAATTCTGGAGCTGGACCAAAATTTAGACTGTTTTGTGAAGCCAGAAAAGGGACCTTAGGAACCTTCAATTCCACTGATTTGTGGTATGCTATTATTTTTATGTGTTTTTTAGATGTGAGAGTTGGAATCACCTTAAAAAGAGTCACGGTATAATTTTAATGAATTTCCTGCTGAGATTGGTCCTGCTAGAAAAAGTGGTACTGGACAGAATGTAAGTAACGTGTTTGGAAGTCTAACAATGGACCTTAGGGGTGTGAAAATCCACTAATTTTCGGCATGGTACTAACCTCATGAATAAAGAAGAGGTGGCAGTTGGAATTATGTCAAAATAAGCTGTGGTTTATTTTTAATAAATTTTCTAGTAAAACGGGTTAAACTGAAATATGCTGGATAGACAGAATTTGTGTCACACTTTGCATGATCTGGAAAAGAGCCTTAGGAAATTGGAAATGGGCTAAAAATCGACAGGATGCTAGCTCAACAAGTTTGCTAAGTTGGAGAGTTGGAATTTCCAGAAAAAGATTAAAGAATTGATCACAATAAATTTTATAGTAAAATATGGTCATTTCAGAATTCAGATTACATCATTCTATGAAAAAGAGCAAACGAGTCCCTTGTCGACATCGTAATCCACAATGCATGCGTGGCATCTCACTTATGACATTTACGGAGAAGAACATGTGATCAAATGGGTCTAAAACGTGCATTTCAGTAGGAAATTCCTAAGAAGAAGTAGGCACTACTAAGCTGGAAATTTCCAGCATGACAACAAAACGTGTCTATTCGTTTATGTCATGCATTATGCCGTCATTTGCACGTCACATGTCATTGCATTGCATCTTCATCACGAACATGATTTACAGCATGTCTTTTTATGAGAAAGAAAGATGAAAAGCGTTTTCAAATGATAATTACGTTTTGAATGATTCCCCGCCGGTACCGTGTGTGAGTATGAACTTTGCCAGTATGAACCTGAGCAGATCCGGGTTAAGTGATCTGACAGAATGACCGTGCAGGCCCGGAAAATAATAAGCCTGATGATGAGAATGATGATGATGACCGTGCGGGCCCAGAAAAGAATAGGCCCGGCAAGTATGATGACGTTACCGTTCCGAATCCGGGAGTAATAGATTCGAAGGGGAGAAGTTACCGCCTCAGATCCGGGAAGATAGATCTGAACACTCTACTGTTTTACGATGACGATGATTTTAAAGAAAACATGAAAGAGCATATTTCATTTCATCACGATGCATCACATGAACACATGCATGCTTGTTACATTTATGTAGTGACTCATGAGATTTAAGTTGAGACGACTCCGTAGATCCTAAGTGATAATTCTTATTGCGTTATTCATCAATATAAGTTACAGTCTCTTAGTGTTATATTTTGCTTCGAATGGTGATTTTTACTTAAGTTATGATCTTATTACATTAAGCGATGATCTTATCGAATAATGGTCGAAGGATAGGTATGCTTCTAAACCAAACTCTTTTGGGATTCGGTTCTTGTTCGCACTTTCCATTTAACTCATGATTATTATAGTATACTTGCTGGTGACATTGTCACTCACCCTATTTTTCTCTCCAGAGGTGGCAGGAGACAAAGTAGAATGGATTGATGATAAACCTAGGGTTCCCTACCCGTGAGTACACTGGAGGATGGCCAGGATTAGAAGACCGAACTTGCCAGCTTTAAGGAAATGATTGAGTTGTGTAATGGAGTTGGAAAACAATTTACTTTTGTCGCTTTCTGCTACAATGACATGGGTTGTAAACTTTAAGTGGTTTTGATGACGTTTTAAATTTGAAGTTTTAAATTCTGCCACAGTTTCGCTTATTTGTTGCGAGTAAGCTCGAAAATCCATGTACTGCTATCATGGATCACGATGCGTATGGAGGACGCCTAGTACGCTCCTTAGTGAAGTACGGCGAGTGCACCGACTTCGGCAGGACCGGGGTGCGGGGCGCCACAGGTGGTATCAGAGCAAAAGGCTCCAGATCCGGGCAGAATATAGAACTAAGTTATGATTATAGTCGACTAAGTTTGATCTTAGACCTAAGAATTGATCTTAGGTGAGAGTTGACCCTAGAACAAAATGACTTTAACCGGCAAAATAGGGCCCGGGCCTATGATAGGTCCAACTAATGACCTATCGTAAATTTAAATAATAGTATATGTATGCATATGTTCTTCCGATACGTCAAATTAAATTATGTTACTAGTTATGACGTTCCTGTACTGAATAAAGTTGACACTGCGTGCTGCAGATGGTGTGACCCAGAGGGAGACCAGCCCGAGCTAGGCCTGAGGTGCAAGAGCCTATCCCACCTCCACCCACTCAGGCTCCTCCACCTCCACCGCCTCAGGGCCAAAATCCACCGCCAGTTCAGAACGTCCCTCCACCCCAAGGACCTTTTCCACCTATGATGCCAGATATCAACGCTTTTCAGAACTTCTGCCAAACAGTTACACAGATTGGGCAAGTGATGCTCCAGCAGAATAATCCTCAACCTCACGAGCCGATTAGAGATGCTCAGTATTACTTTGAGAAGTTGAAAAGAGCCAATGTTCCGCCGTTCGAAGGAAAGTCAGATTCTGATATGGCTAAAAAATGGCTTGATGAGGTAGAAAATTGCTTCGAACTAATTAGAGCCCCGGAAGAGGTGAAGACTCAAGCAGTTAGACCCTTTCTGTTAGGAGAGGCCAATCAATGGTGGAAGGCCAATCTACAAGCTTTACCAAGACCAATTCCCTGGGAAAGGTTCCACCAGGAATTTAACAAGTTCTACATACCCCCTTCAGTCAAACTACAAAAAAGACATGAATTCGAATCCCTGATACAAGAGTCTGGAATGACGGTTGCCGACTACGCCAACAAATTTATAGCTCTGGGAAGATTCCAACCATCCACTATGAACGATGAAGAAACAAAGATGTTGAAATTCGAGAGAGGACTGAATCCTAGAATCCGAACATGGCTGGTTAATGCTAACCCAGCAAACTTTGGTGCCCTTCTAGATGCTTGTTACAGAATTGAGAGAGATATCATCCGCAGGGACGAGTTTAGCCAAAAGAGGGGAAGGGAGACGTCTGGAAGCGGAGGGCCCTGTAAAACCGCCAAGCAAAACACAAAGGTGCCAGGGCGTCAAGGGAAGAACCGATTTTAACGTCGCTCCCAGAAAAACCAATCACAGAATCAGGGACAACAATCTGCCATTCCAAAATGCGTTCATTGTGGTAAGTTTCATGTAGGAGAATGCTATATCCAGGCTGGGAAATGTTTCGGATGTGGTCAGACTGGGCACATCCTAAAGGACTGTCAAAGCAAAGGGACCACCTGCTTCGGATGCGGGAAAACGGGACACATGGCCAGAGAGTGTCCTGAGAAGGGAACCCAGCAACAACAACAGCCACCAAAACCTCAGCATCAGCGTACCAACGCACGAGTCCATGCTATGACTGACGCAGCTGCTGAGGAAGCCGACCATGTAGTAACAGGTATTTTCTGAAAACCGTACTACCTTTCTTTTACAACATTGTTGCCTTATGGTTGCTTAGTAAGAATTGCATGATTCATGAGTTATACTAGTATGTTCAATACCTGCCAACGTACTATTTGACAATGGCACCAGCCACTCTTTCATATCCAAGAGATTCGCAAAGAATATTGAGAAAGGCCCAACCTATAGTGATGCACCTTATAGAATCCAAGCAGCTGGGGAGCAGGTGCTTGTAGCTCACCATGTGTTCAAAAATTGTGAACTTGAGTTTAATAACCATCGGTTTGACGCCGATTTGATTACCATACCAATGACGGACTTCGATGTAATTCTTGGAATGGACTGGCTCTCCAAAAACTATGCCAACATCGATTGTAGTGAAAAGCAAGTTACCTTTAAGGACCCCACACATAACGACGTAACCTTTCAAGGGGGATCAAAGTTACGAAAGAATCCTAAGAACATTTATATAAATGCAATTCGCGCCAGTAAAGCTTTAAAGAAAGGACATCAAGGATATCTTGTCTATGCCATAAACACTGACCAAGCACCTACGGACTTAACCCAAGTTCCAGTAGTCCGAGAATATCCGGAGGTTTTTCCAGAAGAATTACCATGCCTTCCCCCGGAGCGGGAGATAGCTTTTGAGATCAACCTGATTCCAGGAGCTGAGCCAATATCAAAGGCTCCCTACAGAATGGCCCCCGCAGAACTGAAGGAGCTGAAGGAGCAGCTACGTGAGTTATTGGAAAAGAAGCTGATACGCCCAAGTGTCTCACCTTGGGGAGCTCCGGTACTGTTCGTCAAAAAGAAGGACGGAAGTATGCGATTATGTATCGACTATAGAGAACTCAATAAAATCACCATAAAGAATAAGTACCCCTTGCCAAGGATCGACGACTTATTCGATCAGCTTCGGGTAAGCAAACAAAACATTTTATTTTAGTAATGAGTTTCTTATGAACCCTACCTAAAGATATCATGACACAGGGGGCAAGAATTTTCAGTAATATTGATCTTCGCTCGGGATACTTCCAGTTGAAGATCAAGGCTGAAGACGTCCTAAAAACTGCATTCAGAACCCGTTACGGACATTACGAGTTCCTAGTAATTCCGTTCAGACTGACCAATGCGCCTGCCGCATTCATGGATCTAATGAACCGAGTTTTTCAAGAACAATTAGACAAATTCGTCGTAGTCTTCATAGACGACATCTTGATATACTCACCAGATGAAGAAACTCAGCCCATCTAAGGATTGCTCTGGACATTTTACGAAGGGAGCAACTGTATGCGAAGTTCAATAAGTGTGAATTCTGGTTACGAAGTGTAGCCTTCCTAGGGCATGTGATATCCGAAGAAGGGATATCAGTAGATCCTAAGAAAATCGAAGCAATCACGGAGTGGCCTAGACCAACAAATGTTACGGAGGTACGAAGTTTTCTCGGTCTTGCGGGTTACTATCAAAAGTTCGTAGAAGGATTCTCTCGGATTGCTATGCCTATGACCCGCTTAACCCAGAAGAAAACCAAGTTCGAGTGGACCTAAGACTGCGAGAATAGCTTTACTGAATTGAAGACAAAACTGACTTCTACCCCAGTCCTAGCACAGCCCATTTCCGGAGAAAACTTTGTTGTGTATAGTGATGCCTCTAAGAACGGATTAGGATGTGTACTAATGCAAAAAGATCGAGTAATTGCGTACGCATCCCGACAGTTGAAACCATTCGAACAAAACTGTCCTGTACACGACCTTGAGTTGGCAGCTGTGGTCTTCGCATTAAAAATATGGAGGCACTATTTGTACGGCGAAAAGTGCGAAATTTTTACGGACTACAAAAGTCTCAAATACCTATTCACCCAGAAAGAGCTGAACATGCGACAACGAAGATGGCTGGAGTTAATAAAGGACTATGACCTATTAATTCAATATCACCCGGGAAAAGCCAATAAGGTGGCGGACGCATTAAGTAGAAAAACAAGTCATCCACGCCAACCCCCTTTGCAGTGTGACATGGAAGAATTTGATCTAGAAGAAGTCGATTCAATTGAGGGCATGCTCGCAAAATTGATGATAATTCCTTCACTAATAGACAGAATTAAAGAGGAGCAAGAAAAGGACAAAACCCTAAGAAAGATAAAGGACCGAGTACAGACAAAACCCATTGGAGAATTTAAGGTTAGAGACGACAACAGTTTGTGGTTTCAAGAAAGATTATGCGTACTCAATAACGAAGACCTTTTGAACGAAGTTCTTAAGGAGGCACATAACTCGCGATTATCCATCCACCCTGGAGCCAATAAAATGTACCAGGATTTGAAACAACGATTCTGGTGGCGCGGCATGAAAAGACAGATTGCAGAATTTATGGAAAAATGCCTCGTGTGCTAGAAGGTAAAAGCAGAACACCAGAAACCCGCAGGGTTGCTGCAGCCTCTCGAGGTTCCCGAATGGAAATGGGATCACATTACTATGGATTTCGTAACTGACTTGCCTAGAACAAAAAACGGTTACGATGCTATTTGGGTGGTTGTTGATCGTCTAACCAAGTCTGCCCATTTCATGGCTATGACAATCAAGGCTCTAATGGAAAAGTTGGCTATGATGTACGTAGAACAAATTATAAGTCTTCATGGAGTACCCCTAAGTATCGTGTGTGATCGCGACCCTTGTTTCACATCACGATTCTGGACAGCTTTTCAGAAAACAATGGGTACTGAAATTCACATGAGCTCGGCATTTCATCCCCAAACGGATGGTCAATCAGAAAGAACTATTCAGACACTGGAAGACATGGTGCGATCTTGCACACTCGACTTTGGGAAAAGCTGGGATTGGAGCCTCAAGCTAGTAGAATTTTCATATAACAACAACTACCATCGATCTATAGGAATGGCCCCGTACGAAGCACTCTATGGAATGAAGTGCCGATCTCCTCTTTACTGGGATGAAATAGGAGACAGGATTCTCACGGGACCTGACTTAATAGAGCAAGCTCGAGAGAAAATAAAAATTATAAAGCAAAGGTTGCAAGCGGCCCAAGATAGAAGCAAGTTCTGGGCAGATGAGAAGCGGCGACCGTTAGAATTTCAAGATGGGGAAAAAGTGTTTCTAAAAGTTTCGCCAACAAAGGGGATTAAAAGATTTGGTATAAAAGGGAAGTTGAGCCCAAGATTTATTGGGCCATACGAGGTTCTTGAAAGAATTGGAAAGGTGGCCTATCGACTCGCTCTACCGCCCACCTTATCTCAAATCCATGACGTGTTTCATGTCTCTCAACTACGACGATATGTACACGATCCTAGTCATGTCATAAAAGATCAACCTTTGAAGCTGGATGACGATGCGACCTTTTAGGAAGAAACAGAAAAGATAGTCGATCGTAAGGAAAAGGTGCTAGGGAAACGCTCTATACCAATGGTTAAGGTGCAATGGAAGAACCATTCTGTGGATGAGTCTACCTAGGAAGTAGAAGAGAACATGAAGAATTTGTACCCCCATCTCTTTGGTTAGCACTTTCAAGTTTTGAGGACGAAACTTATAATAAGGAGGGGAGAAGGTTGTAACCCAATAAGAGAATCCTTCTTGTATCTAAGGTTGAGTTAGTGAATATGTGACAATATATGCTTGTGTTTGAAATTGATTAAGTCAATGATTATTATAAGTATATCATGAAGAGTACTATGTGCATTACAGGAAATGATCCAATTTCCCCATGGCCTATTAGGGTTTCGGCCACTAGCCAAGAAGGGCTACTTCTTAAATCATAATTTAAGGAACAACTAATGAAATGGATATGTATTTTTAGAAGAAAAAAAAGAGGAAACAAGGGATTTAATCGAAGCTTAGTTGGGGTCATTAAAGACCCCAACCGCCGGCAGTATTAAGAGGGAAGGAGGGGGAGACTAATTAAGTGAAGGGTGGCTATGTTAATGAGAGATAACCTAACTAAACCAAAAAGGAACTAGGGTTAGTCAAAAGCAACTATGGTTAGCCTAAAGTAACTGTAGTTAGTAGTAAAGTAACCTTGGTTAACCAAAGGTAACCAAGGTTAAGAGACCTAATTGAGTAGCTAAGACTAAACCCTCACCACCCTTACACCCCAACAGCTAAACCTAGCCAAAATAACAAGAATTCCCTCAAAGAAATACTTGAGAACTTTCTAAGTTTTTCAAACCCTCCAAAGAAACTCATGTGAACTCCTTCTCTCCCTTTTTCTCTTCCAACCCCACGGCCAAGAGGAGCACCAAGAAGGATTTGATTCCTCCAAAGCTAAGTGACATTAGGTAAATTTTCTTAGCCTCTTAAGAAGACATTTATACTTTCATGAAGATGAAACTCATGGTGTACCTCTCTTTGCCCAAACCGTGACCCTTAATGGTCTCTAGGCTCAAGGAGCTCAAGCTTTCAAGGGCTCTAGCTTAGAGAAGCTTGGACATTAATCAAACTCCTTTTTGGTAAGCCATTTAGCTTTCTTTTTAAAGGGATGTTAAGTTAAAAATATAGACTAACTATGTTCTTTTCTTTCTCCCCACCACTGTGGGAATGCTTGTGTAGAGGAGAGAAAGACTTCAACTTTTTCATCTTTCCAAGAAGAGTAAGCAAAGAAGGCAAGTACACTATACTCTTTATGGTTTAGATGTGAATGTGTGTGCATGAATGGCTAGAAATACCTAAGATCTAATCTTAGTTGTAAAATGGTAAGTTGTAAGGCCAAAACTTTCGGCCCTAGGCATTTAAATGTGTAGGAGTGGAACCTCGCTCCAAAGATGTGTTCTTTGAGGGTTATATGCATATTCATGTGATAATCTAGGCTTGGATGTGTTAAAGATCCTTTCTTTCATGATGAAATGCTCACGGTGGAAGGGTTAAGGGAGGTTGGGTGATTTTACATGAAAATGTCAGTATAGCAAGAAAGTGGGGACAAGTTTTGATCTTGTTGTGTGTTAGGCTTAATATACTCTTGGTTATATCATTTCCTTGCATGCACCCAATAATGAGGCTGTTGGTGAAGGGTGCGTGTGTTCATCTCAAAATTTGTTGCTAAGTGTTGGTGACAAAAAAAATGTGAGCTAAGGACATTTAGGAAGAATATATGATCACTGGAAAATTCTGGAGCTGGACCGAAATTTAGACTGTATTGTGAAGCCAGAAAAGGGACCTTAGGAACATTCAATTCTACTGATTTTTGGTATGCTATTAGTTTTATGTGTTTTTTAGATGTGAGAGTTGGAATCACCTTAAAAAGAGCTACGGTTTATGTTTAATGAATTTCCTACTGAGATTGGTCCTGCTGGAAAAAGTGGTACTGGACAGAATGTAAGTAACGTGTTTGGAAGTCTAAAAATGGACCTTAGGGGTGTGCAAATCCACTAATTTTCGGCATGGTACTAACCTCATGAATAAAGAAGAGGTGGAAGTTGGAATTATGTCAAAATAAGCTGTGGTTTATTTTTAATAAATTTTCTAGTAAAACAGGTCAAACTGAAATATGCTGGATAGACAGAATTTGTGTCACACTTTGCATGATCTGGAAAAGAGCCTTAGGAAATTGGAAATGGGCTAAAAATCAACAGGATGCTAGCTCAACAAGTTTATTAAGTTGGAGAGTTGGAATTTCCAGAAAAAGATCAAAGGATTGATCACAATAAATTTTATAGTAAAATATAGTCATTTCAGAATTCAGATTACATCGTTCTATGAAAAAGAGCAAACGAGTCCCTTGTCGACATCGTAATCCACAATGCATGCATGGCATCTCACTTATGACATTTACGGAGAAGAACATGTGATCAAATGGGTCTAAAACGTGCATTTCAGTAGGAAATTCCTAAGGAGAAGTAGACACTACTAGGTTGGAAATTTCCAGCATGAGAACGAAACATGTCTATTCGTTTACGTCATGCATTATGCCGTCATTTGCACGTCACATGTCATTGCATTGCATCTTCATCACGAACATTATTTACAACATGTCTTTTTATGAGAAAGAAAGATGAAAATCGTTTTCAAATGATAATTACGTTTTGAATGATTCCCCACCGGTACCGTGTGTGAGTATGAACTTGGCCAGTATGAACCTGAGCAGATCCGGGATAACTGATCTGACAGAATGACCGTGCAGGCCCAGAAAATAATAGGCCTGATGATGAGAATGATGATGATGACCGTGCGGGCCCGAAAAGGAATAGACCCGGCAAGTATGATGATCGTGCGGGTCTGGAAAAGAATAAACCCGGCAAGTATGATGACGTTCATGTTCCGAATCCGGGAGTAATAGATTCGAAGAGGAGAAGTTACCGCCTCAGATCTGGGAAGATAGATCTGAACACTCTACGGTTTTACGATGACGATGATTTTAAAGAAAACATGAAAGAGCATATTTCATTTAATCACGATGCATCACATGAACACATGCATGCTTGTTACATTTATGTAGTGACTCATGAGATTTAAGTTGAGACGACTCCGTAGATCCTAAGTGATAATTCTTATTGCGTTTTTCATCAATATAAGTTACAGTCTCTTAGTGTTATATTTTGCTTCGAATTGTTATTTTTACTTAAGTTATGATCTTATTACATTAAGCGATGATTTTATCGAATAATGGTCGAAGGACAGGTATGCTTCTAAACCAAACTCTTTTGGGATTCGGTTCTTGTTCGCACTTTCCATTTAACTCATGATTATTATAGTATACTTGCTGGTGACATTGTCACTCACCCTATTTTTCTCTCCAGAGGTGGCAGGAGACAAAGTAGAATGGATTGATGACGAACCTAGGGTTCCCTACCCGTGAGTACACTGGAGGATGGCCAGGATTAGAAGACCGAACTTGCCAGCTTTAAGGAAATGATTGAGTTGTGTAATGGACTTAGAAAACAATTTACTTTTGTCGCTTTCTGCTGCAATGACGTGGGTTGTAAACTTTAAGTGGTTGTGATGACGTTTTAAATTTGAAGTTTTAAATTCTACCACGGTTTCGCTTATTTGTTGTGCGTAAGCACAAAAATCCATGTACTGCTATCATGGATCACGACGCGTATGGAGGACGCCTAGTACTCTCCTTAGTGAAGTACGGCGGGTGCACCGACTTTGGTGGGGCCGGGGTGCGGGCCGCCACAATATACAACATGTTATTCCTAAGAAAAAAGATAACAACTTGTTAATAGTTCAAATATATGTAGATGACATAATATTTGGATCAACCAACCCTACCTTAGTAAAAGACTTCGAAGAGTGTATGAAGTCAGAATTTGAAATGTCAATGGTAGGTGAGTTGAATTATTTCTTAGGACTACAAATCAAACCCCTCAAGGAATCCATATTAGCCAACTTAAGTATGTCAATGATATGATTAAGAAGTTTGGCTTTGAAGAATTAAAACCAACACCTACTCCTATTAATGTTAGCACCAAACTAGACAAGGATGAAAATAATAAACCTTTTGATAGCACACTTTATAGGTCTATGATTGGATCATTGTTGTATTTAACTGCATCAAAACCTGATATAATGTTTAGTGTTTGTATGTGTGCTAGTTTTCAAGCTTGTCCTAAGGTATCTCATTACAATGCAGTGAAAAAGATATTTAGATATCTTAAACACACACCTCACTTAGGACTTTTGTATGATAGAAACGCTAAGTTGGAACTGTATGCTTATAGTGATGCTGATTTTGGTGGTTGCAAATTAGATATAAAATCTACTAGCGGTACATGTCAATTCATAGGAACCAACTTGATCTCTTGGTTTTCTAAAAAGTAAGCTAGTGTAGCTCTTTCTACCACCAAAGCCGAGTATATAGCCTTAAGCTTATGCACTACCCAAATACTTTGGCTTAAACAACAACTTAGTGATTTTGGCATTAAAATGAATAAGATTCCAATTTTCTGCGATAGCACAAGTGTAATCAGTCTTTCTCGGAATCTACTACTTCATTCTAAGGCCAAACACATTGAGGTAAGATACCATTTCCTTCATGATCATGTTCAAAATGAGGATATAGTCATCAACCTTACAAGAATTGATCATCAAGTAGCTGACATCTTCACCAAACCCCTTAATCAAGCCACTTTTGAAAACTTACGAGTCAAGTTAGGTATGATAACCTACGATACAATTGCATAATTCTATCTTTCGCATGATTTGCAAAATAAAGGGAGAGATAGAATAAGAACATGATTTTAGTTGTTTTAGTTCGATAATATGGTAAGTTCAATTGGTATAAGTTTTAATTGGTGTTAAATTGGCTTAAAGCAAAGGTTAAGGGGGGAGTATGAGTTAAGGGGGAGCACATATATTAAAAATGTAATATTTGAATGTTTGAAAACAATTGGTACAAAATTGGCGATAAAATTGGTAATTGTTGAGGTTTTCAAAACAATTCAATTGGTATAAAATTGGTAGATATGTGATAAATAATTGGTAAAGAGTTGTGACATTAAAATCATGTTATGTTATTTTGAAAATCATCCAAAAGGGGGAGAATATTGAGAAATATATTTGGATAATTTTCAAGGTCATTATTTTAAGTGGTGAATACTTAAAAATGTCACGTATGGTGTTATAAATGATTAAAAGTTGAAAAAGTGAAAAAAAAATGACGTCGATCTCTCAGACAGAGACACATAGATCGATCGATGTACATCATCCCCTAACATCGATCGATTGATGTTGGACAGAATAAAACCAAAAACTTATTGTGAGACGTCGATCTCACACGTGGATCGATAGACGTATGTCATGTTAGTATATGTGCCCTAGGCCATGATTTGGATATTTATGTTATGCATTTATTATTAATGAAAGAGGTTTTATTATCATTATTGTTGGTTAGTATGTTACACAATTTTGATATATGTCCCTGATTCATTATTGTTATAGAGATAAAATAATTTATAATCAGTATGAATATTGATTTGATAATCATGAGATGATTATGTGTATGGTGATACGAATCAATCTCATAGATACTTGTTAGAGAACAGTGTATTGGATAGACCCATCATGAGATTACTACATGGATTAGCGTCATAAGTAAATCTCGTGATAGTCATGTTTTAATCCTTTTACTTGAGATTGTCATAGTTTCCAACATAAGGACTATTATATTTTGACATGATCAAATGTTATTCGTAACTGGATAATAATAAAGGTCATGATTGAATGTGATAGAAATTATGTAGAGGATATTGAACAATCAAGATAGAATTTGTCCCTCTCATTTGAGAGTGATATCTTTGGGCCCCTCGATTAGTGAGACTGTGAAATGCATGGCCGTGCTCAAATGATTTGATAGTGTGATCAATATCATTTGTTTTATCAGTCTACTTAGAGATCGAGTAATCATATGTTTGAACTATATAAGTATGACGCTGACCATGACTTATGTTCAAACTAGATATCATGTAACAAAGGGATTAATGCATGTACTATTATTAGGCTAGTTGGACTTTACTCGTATTAATTGGGTAGTTGTAATGCCTTGCTAGAGGCCAATTACGACTTGTTGGTTTAATAGAGATTTAATCAACTGCCAATTAATATGTGCCTATCGGGTCACACACAAGAATGCGTAAGGCTGAGATTAATAATATTAATAATATTAATATTGGATATTAATTATTATTATTATTATCGTTTTTAATATTAATAATATTAATATTGGATATTAATTATTATTATTATTATTTTCGTTTTTTTGGTGATTATATATATGTGTATTATCGGATAATAACGAGAGAATCCATATCTGATATGAATTTTGAATATCTTGATAGAATCCGTATCTGATATGGATTTTGATTGGCATCAACTAATCCGATTAGGACTCGGATTTTGATGTCTACGTATGTGTATATATATTTGTGTATCTCGTATACAGTACACACGAAAAATATACAGAATCATCAAAGAAACCCTAGAGCCATTTTTGTGAAAAACCGAGTTCTTCAGCCGCGCCGTTTGAAGAGCTAGCACTCCGGACGGAAGCGTTCGTGTGGATACTGACAGAGGGTGATCGTATTTTCGCACCTGCTTCATCTCCGTAATTCGGATCTACAAAGGTAATTTTCGAGTTCTTTCATCGAATTAAACGAACAACATGGATCCTTGGTAGGAAATCGGAGATCAAGTCTTGTTTTTCCGCTGCGCGTTTGTCAGTGATCTCATGCGATTTCCTAAAATGTCAGCCCCTCATGTGGATCAATCGATGTATGTCAGCCCCTCACATGGATCGATCCACGTCTCATAGAATCAAAAACAAAACTCACTGTGAGACATCGATCTCTGAAGCAGAGGTACTTCGATCGATTGATGTCTAGGGTTTTTAGAAATATTTTTCTAAAATGTGGCAAAATAGTTCTTTTCATTTGTACATGATTTATATATGTTGATATTATGTGTTTTTGATGATTATAAATGTATTGTGACTAATGTGCCTTGAAAGTTTTTACAACTTACAAAAAGGGCAAAATTGGTATTTTGAGTTTCGTAAGAATATGACATGGTAAAAATATTTCAAGGACTTATTCTCATCTTATTTATCATAACAATGATGTTACTATATCTATTTCTGACCATCCTGGTCATTTCTGGAGTTTTCTCTTACCAGGGCATTTTGGTCATTTTATCCCTGAGGGCAGTTTTGGTATTTTCACTCAAGGAATCTCTTGAGTATATTATTATCTTTATTCTGGAGTTGATTTATAATTATCTTGAAGATTATTTAGTGGTTCTCTATTGTTTCTCTCAATTGATGATGTTATCAACAGTAGCGGGATATGTGACGAGTTGTGATGTCACATTCTATTTTTTCTTGAAGACCTTCTTCTATAGGTTATTGGAGGATATTAATCATTATTTTTTAGAGAATCTAAAGGTGTTAAAGGTGTAAAATTGATCACAACATACAAAGAGAAAAAGTGAGAATTTTGATGTTATATGTTGACATAATCTGATCAACTATTATTTGTTGATTTCTTCTTCAAACATCTGAGTTGATATACATATATGCTGCCTCAAAAACGTGTATATACAGGTGGAAAGGATGGTGTACTCATTTTATGACTTGGTGACAAGTGGACCAACCAAAAAGAAGCTAGTTGACAAAATTGCCAACTTGGAAATTCAAACTTGAAAACCAACAGCTGTTTGGACTTAGTTGGAGCTGATTTTTGTTTGAATTTTTCAGCTCTCACATGTCTATTCTCATGGCAAGAAGTTGAGAGGATAGTGGAGAAGTTATGTCATCTTATCCTACTATGTTATCCTCATTATTTTCAAGAAAAAATGAGGTGGAATTTTCGGCCAATATGTGGACCAAGGTGGACCAATTATGTTGTTTCTTTTTTCCAAGTGGATAAAGTGATTATGTGGCCAACCAATGGTGTGAAGACACTTAATCATTGATGATGCAGATGGTGACACATTGGAGTTCTTATATACAAGGCTCATTTCACACTATAAATAGAAGGCAAAGGTGAAGAAGAAGAACACACAATTTTCAAGCATACTTGAAGATCATTCTTTCTATTCTCTTCTTCTTGATTCTTTTTTTGCATAGCTAGGTGTTTGATTTCTTGTTGTTGTTGAGCTATATATACACGCCTTCTTCGGTTATCTTTGTAATATTGGTTAGCCAAGTTTATAAGGCTACACCAATAGGTGATAGAGGTGTTGCCACCATAAGTTGCATAAAGGTGTTCATCTAAGTCTTGAATAGGGTTGGTGTTTAACCCAAGGATCAAGCCTGGTTCTTGTTATAATTTGCTTCATACCATAGTGAAATCCAAGGAAAGGTGTTCCTTGGGAATGGAGTAGGTCACATTGACGAACCAGGATAAATCTTTGGTGTTCTTGTCTTCTTTACAATTTTTTCCCGTTTTCTGTCCCTTTTTCTCTGCAGACTTCATACAATTTCTCACGTTTTGACAAAATGCAAAACACTTTCAAAATTCGTAATTTTTGGTGGAGTTATACTTCAGACAGTTAGCTTTTATTTGCAACAAGAATCAATTGATTTGAGCAAGGGAAAGTTAGTCTTTCAGTCATTGCAAGATAATTGCTCGAATCTGGCATCTGACCTGTTTTGAGAAAACTTGAATTCTGTTTTAATCAAGAATTGTTTGAGGCCAGGGCCTTTTGGAAACATAAACTAGACATTCTAAGGAGTGTTTTTACATAGAGATCAACCTTTTTGGTTGAGTATTCAAAGAGAAACACATTTTCAAAATTCAGCAACATTCTGTCCAATTCTGTCCAGATTGACCCTCTGAATCTTTTTATTTGTTTGAAGGGCCAAACAATCTTATTTTGATCTAATTTTTGGACAGCGTCTTGTCAAGACATTGAAATTAAGCTCTGAAAATTTTCATAATTTTTGGATTTGTGTACACTGATTTCTGAAAACGGGTACTGAATCTGAGGAGGTCTCAGATTCTGTTTTCAAAGGGGATTTTGTTAAAGGGTAGTAGTGTAATTTTCGCTAACCACTATTCACCCCCTCTAGTGGTGTTTACTGCATGTACACGGTCTAACAATTGGTATCAGAGCGAGGCCAAGACCACTCAAAGAAGCAAGATTCAACACCTACGAACAAGACAAGGCCAAAAAACAACATTTCTTTGTAGCCTGCATATCTCAAATTAAAGGTACATACAATGGCCATAGTTTATTACAAAGGTGAGTTGGAAGGTATGTCTACATAACGTCCTCTTCTTTTTGATGGTAATATTTTTGCTCGTTGGAAACTTAGGATGAGAATATTCTTAATGGTTATATACATCGATTTATGGTCTATAGTTAAAGATGGACCGTACATTCCAATGAAAATTGTACAAGTTAGTAGAGTCACATAGGAAGTAAGAAAATATAAAAGTGAATGGTCTTCCGAAGATAAAAAGAAAATGTCCATGAATGCAAAGGCTATGCAATGATTGTTAAACGGACTAACAACTTCTAAAGCAAGATATGTTTCAAATTTCACAAGTGCACACGACATGTGGAAATCTTTAGAATTAAAGCATGAAGGTACTAGTGGTGTAAAAGAGTCAAAAATAAACATGCTTATGACTGAACTTGAATCGTTTAAAATGTTGCCGAACGAATCTATAACATCCATGGATTTGAGTATTACTACTATTTTTAATGCGCTTGAAGCTTTAGGTAAATCTTTTACCAGCAATGAGAAGGTTCAAAAAGTGCTACGGAGTATTCCTACTGAATGGGATCGAAGGTAACAGCAATCGAGGAGACAAAGTCAATCAATAAATTGAAGAATTGATTGGTTCACTTAGAGTTTACGAGGTAAAACTGAACCAACAAAAGTCCGAATCATCTAAATCATCCGATAAGTCTATTTCTTTCAAATCAACTGAGTCGCATACAAATGATGATGATATAATAGTGATAATGTGTTGTACCCACCAAAATCGTAATGTACTTGATACTCGTATGAAGTGGTTTAATAAAATGTTAGTTCTTCCAAGTGCATTTTATTAAGTATTTATACTTCTTTAATTACATTTCCTTAAAGTAAATACTATAAGAAATAGTATAATACCCCAAGTATGTCTTATGAAGCATGTGAAATGACAATTTTGCCCTCCCAAGATTTTTAGAAAATTTCGGCCATAAGGGTCTTAAGGGACTCTAGAATACTCTTCCTCTTACAAGACAACAAGCTTTTAATAGCCTTCTTAAAAGTAAGTCTAAAAGCTTACACATGGAATTAAGTATTCCACTAAATGTGTCTCAAGAGTTTAAGAAAAAAGTTTCCCTCTTTTTTCCTTTTCAACCGCCGGGTATTGCAATAATAAGGCAACCATGAGATCACTTTTAACTTAATGCTTCAACTAATCACTTTATTTGTCTCTTAAAGAAATTCTAAAAAGGTCTTATACATGTAGAAAATTATGAGGTGGTTCCAAGATTTAAGAATTCTCCCCTTTCTCCTTAGAACCACCGAGTACAAACAAGAGAATAATCCATGAGACCACTTTTCTCTTAATATCTCAACCAACTATTTTTATCAACTTTTTCATTAACTACCTTGAAAAGAAAATAAGGAAATAAAGAAGCCTAAGAAACCCCCTCACCGCCGGGTATTAGACCATGGTTAAGCCATGAGGACCTTTATCAACAACCCTAGTTACTTTATCTTAACACTTCCTCAAAATTAAACCTAGGAGTAATTGATGCAAGACACTAATTGAACCTCATTATGGTGTTCCAAGCAAATGAAAGGTCTCTTCCCTTCTCCTTTATGTAATAAACCAACGGCTACACCCTATTGGTCTTGCAAGAAACCATTTTCAAGAGGTCCTAGAAGCTTCCCTCCATCCCCAACTCTCAATATTCTCAAGAGCTTACCCAAGCAAACCACTAAAGACTCATTGAACACTTAGGCTACTCCCGCAATACCTTCCTACGGCAAGCTTGGCTAAGGGAATCTCAAGATCAATTCCATCTTTAAGTTCCAAGTTCCACCTAGGTGAGTTACATCTTAGCTTCTAAAGTGGATTCCACTTTCTTAAAATTGTAAGGCTCACATTTTACTTATTTTTTCCTTACAAATCGTGACCTCTAAATGGTCACTAGGTGAAGATTCTTCAAGTTCTAGGTGGTGTTGGCATCTTGGTGGGTTGGATCTTTTTCAATCCCCATTTAAATCCTATTTTGGTAAGACAATCTAGCCTCAAACTAGCTCTTTTATACATTTAAAATGGTAGTTAATGTCCACTTTTATTTTCTCTTCAAAACCATCTGCTATATGGAGAAGTGGGAGGAAACTTCATTCCGTTTCAACCAAGGCTCAAACTCAAGAAAGTTCTAAGCTCAAAGAGGCAACTATACTCTAAGAAATCTTGACTTATTTGTGAAGTGTATGCTTGAATGACTAGCCTTTTCTAAGATATGAATCTTAGTTGAAGATCCTAGGTACCAAACATGAGAGCTTAGTTGTTATAAAGAAAAGTGTTGGCATGATTGAATGATTTACTATATGGATATGTTTGTGCTCAAACTTAAATATGACATGAGATCTACTATGCACAAAATACGGGCTGTTGTGGTGATTATTTGGTAAATGAATTAGTCTTGTTGAGAATAGACTTTATGAGGTGTGAAATGTATGAAAATGGCGTGTGCTATGTGTAAAGTTACAAGACTGTTTTGGCGTGGTTCATGTGTAGCCTAAATAATATTATGAGACTTGGAATGCTTATGTTAAAGTGTGCATTTAGTGGTTAGTAAGTTATTTTAGGGAAATAAAGTTAGTTGGGAAATGTTGAATAAGGAAAAGTGATGAAAGGCAGATTTTCTGGAACTGGGTAGTTTTGAGTAGTGAAGTGTTTGGCCTGAAAACGAACCTTAGGAGTGTGCAATTTAGCTTAATGTTGGTATGATGATAGCCTTATATGTGTAGTAAATTTTTGATATGGAAGTTTTGTAAATGGACTTGTGGTTTGACCTTAGTAAAATTTTTAGTAGGAATAGGCCACTGCAGCTCCTGCAAGTACCTAGTCTGAGAAAGAAATTTTAATGACCCTCTTAAGCATATTGGATTGCCTTGAAAATCTTATGGAATTTTCCTAAGACATAGATAAAGACGTCCATGAAAATAATTGGCTTGAAATCACTATTTTTATGCGGTAAAAATTAAAGTGAATGTTACGATGCAAAACTGGAAAACAGGGCAGCATAGTGGTGTGTATTGTGAGGCCTTAATTTTGTTTAATTGGACTTGTATGTGATGTTTGGGCCACTGAATATTTCTCCTAAGTATATTGGCTACGTTTTCCAGGTAATAGTCTTAATTGAATAAGGCTTTATGGTCCATGGAATTAAGGTAAGGGCGGGTACGGCACTGCCGGATCCAACAGTACCCCTTTCCAGTAATTTAATGATTTGAGGATTTTAAGCACCTCGAAATGTTACGAAATGTTTATGGTATGTAGATAAGATTCCATTATGCATATGTGTGGCATAAGTTTTTGAAAATAGGTGAGGATTTTGAGGCCGTATGAACAGAGCGATAATACTGGACTATTTTCCAGCTTACGGGACAATTTCGTATATGTGATCTATGATGTATTTAGTCATGAATGGCATGTTGCATAACATGCATTGCATTGTCCATATTCATATGATTTATGAGACTGATCTTATGCCAAAGAAATTTAAGAAAAGCTCTTTTGACGAAAAGATTTCAGTTTTGAAAGAAAGACACCTATTGGTACCATTGATTTCTGGCCAGCACAACCCGCTCTAGATCCGGGGTTAATTGATCCAATGATGAGTATGACCATCCAGGTCTGGATATAATAGACCTGAGGATGATGATTTATGATCGTCCAGGCCCGGAGATAATAGAACTGAGGATGATGATTTGTGACCGTCTAGGCCAAGAGGTAATAGACCTGAGAATGATGATTTATGACCGTCCAGGCCCAGAGAGAGTAGACCTGATGATGATGATTGGTTGTATGACCGTTTTCAGATCTAGAAATAATAGATCTGAAGGGAATGGTATGACGCCTCAGATCCAGAGATAATAGATCTGAACACACTCTATTCTTGTTTTATAACGATGATGTTTTGAAAGAAAGAATGATCGAATTAATTTTCATCTTATCAGGTTGCATCACATTTGCATATTCATACATATTGCATTTAGTTGCTAGTCGAATGCTAGATGTATTGTTACTTAGGTTACGATCTTATTACTTTCTGTCACTTAAGTTATGACCATATTATCTTTAGTCATATAAGTTATGATCTTATTTCCTTTGCGAATAATGGATTGAAGGTCGGGTATGTTGGTAATCCAAATTCTTGGGATTTGGTTCTTGTGTATACTTTCCATTTAATTCTTGATTGTTTATGGTGTACTTGCTGGTGATTTGTCACTCACCCTCCTATATTTCCCCATAGCATGTAGGAAACGGGGTAGAGTGGATTGTCGATGAGCCTAGAGTCCCACATCCGTAGACATGCGAGTGGATGACAACTTAAGGAATTTTACTATGATGGGTTTATATTTTGATGGACTTATGATGGGACATGAATTCCGGATTTTACTTTATTTTGCAAGCATGGTTGTAAACTTTAATGTCGAATATTCAAAATGTTTTGTTTAAAAGTTTTTATTCTGCCTAAGTTTTTGCTTACCTATAAAGATGAAGGCATGAAAGTCCATAAATCTTGTTATGGACTGTGACATGTTATGCATTGGTGCCTGGTACTCTCCGTAGTGATGTACGGCGGGCGCACCATACACGGGCAGGCCAGGTATGGGGCGCTACAGGTGATATCAGAGCACAGGCTCTAGATTCGGACAGAATATAGAATTAAGTTATGATTTTAGAAATCTAAGTTTGACCTTAGACCTAAGTCATGATCTTAGAAAAGTGTCGACCTTAGACTAGGATGACTAGAGTGGAATTAGGGCCTTAACCTAATGACTAAATCCTAGTCGATGTTCTAAATGCCTCAATGTCTAATCTAAATTTTATCTCCTCTCATCTTTGTTTAAGTTATGAATTTATTTCTGTCACATATCCCGATATTTCAACTCGGAGTAAATTCTGGGCTAGACAAATAGGTGTAATTAACCTTACCCTTACTTGAGATGGGGTAGAAACTAATATTATCATTTAGTCTACTCCTTTTCAGATATAAATAGATAGAACAATGATAATGGAAATTCTATATATTCATCATGCTCAGTGTTTAAAACAGGATGGCGTCACGGTCTGGTAAACAAAAATTATCGCTGTCACCCCGGGAAGCAATGGGTTTTACTATCGACAGCTAGTAAGAGCACATATTTTGAGATTTGGTGGGGAGTCTAGTTCGGAGGAGGCAGAAAAATGGTTAAATGAAGTTGAAAGTAACTTTTTGCTGATACAGGTGCCTGATAAGGTAAAGGCACAAATTGTCCGGCCGTTTTTGATCGGTAAGGCCAGCCAATGATGGAGGACTCGTATCCAGCCACTGTCCCGGCCGGTAACTTGGGCAAAGTTTTTAGAAGAATTTTGCGAGTTTTTCCTCTCTTCGGACTTGATCATGAAAAGGATTGAAGAATTTGACACACTGAGACAAGAGCCGGGAATCACTGTCGTAGAATATGCTCGCCGTTTTATTACACTGGGCCGATATGTTCCCTTGATCATGGAAGATGAAAAGCATAAGGTGATCAGATTTATGCGTGGTCTAGACCTCCAGATCAAGATTCTGTTAGTCAATGCGTATTCAAGAACTTTTGAAGAATTAATGGAGGACTGCTATAGAGCGGAACGTGATAGTACACTGACTGAAGGCCAAAATAGACGACTTAACAAGCATATTAAGGAACAAAGTGGGAGATGGGAGCCGTATCCTCATAGGGAGAACAAAGAGACAATCAAGGAACACCAATCTAGACCAGAGAGTGCCTGATCCAGAGATTCCAGAAACATCAAACGCATATGAAATACCTATGTTCTACTTTGCCTATTGACTAAATATAAATGGTAATGCTAAAGATTGATCTAGCAGAGTAAGATAAGGAACCTTAGGAAAGATTTCTACATAGTCAAGCAATATGGTGGATAAAGAAGACGATTAGAATAGCACAGCTGAAACGTGAAAGCTAGAATACGTTACAATCGGATAAGTACCCTGATAGTTAGAACACCTAAAATCCCAGATACAAGATGTAAGTTACGATCCTAGAAAGGCTCCCTACCAAATGACGCCTGTTGAATTGAAGGAACTAAAAGAGCAGTTGCGTGAGCTGTTGGAGAAGAAACTTATCTGCCCAAGCGTCTCGTCTTGGGGTGCTCTCGTGCTATTTATAAAGAAAAATGATGGAAGCATGCGTCTGTGCATAGATTATAGAGAGCTCAACAAGACTACGATAAAGAACAAGTACCCGCTGCCTAGGATCGATGATCTGTTTGACCAGCTTCGGGGAGCGCGAGTTTTCAGCAAAGTTGATCTTCGTTCTGGATATTTTCAATTGAAGATAAAAGCTAAAGATATTCTGAAAACTGCGTTCAAGACGCATTATGGGCCATTCGGATTCACAAACGCGCCTGCGGCATTCATGGACCTTACGAATCGAGTATTTTAGGAGCAATTGGACAAGTTCTTTGTGGTTTTCGTTGATGATATTTTGATTTATTCACCGGATGAAGAGTCTCACGCAGCCCATTTGAGGATCGTCCTTGACATCTTATGGAAGAAGCAGCTGTACGCCAAATTTAGTAAATACAAATTTTGGCTGCGCAGTGTAGCATTTCTCGCCCATGTAATATCTGAAGATGGGATATCAGTAGATCCCAAAAAGATCGAAGCAATCGCGGAATGGTCAAGGCCAATGAACGTTACAGAAGTGCGGAGTTTTCTTGGTCTCCCTGGCTACTACCGCAAATTTGTTGAAGGATTTTCCTGGATTTGCTGTGCCTCTCACCCGATTGACGAAAAAGAAGACAAAGTTCGAATGGACTTCGGACTGCGAGAGGAGCTTCACAGAATTGAAAGAGAAGTTGACATCTGCTCTAGTTTTGGCTCAACCTATTTCTGGTGAAAGCTTTGGGGTGTATAGTAATGCCTCGAAAAACGGCCTTGGATGTGTGTTAATGCAGAAAGATCGAGTGATTGCATATGCATCTCGTCAGCTAAAGCCGTTTGAGCAGAATTACCCAGTCCATGATCTTGACCTTGCATCCATGGTTTTCGCCTTAAAGATATGGAGGCATTATCTATACGGTGAAAGGTGCAAAATCTTTACAGATCACAAAAGCCTTAAGTACCTTTTCACCCAGAAGGAGTTAAATATGTGCCAACGCCGATGGCTAGAGTTGACAAAGGATTAGATCTCTCAATCCAGTATCATCCAGGGAAAGCCAATAGAGTTGCCGACGCTTTAAGTCAGAAGACTAGCCATCCTCGTCAACCACTTTTGCAGCGCGATATGGAAGAGTTTGATCTTGAGGTAGTTGATTCCATTGATAATGTATTTGCTAAGTTGGTTTTGATTCCTTCATTAATCGACAGAATTAAAGTGGGTCAAGGAAAAGATGAAGCTTTGAAGAGGATTACGGATAAGTTGAAAATGAAGACATCTGAAGATTTTGAGGTCAGAAATGATGACAGCTTGTGGTTCAGGGGTCGATTATGCGCACCCAATGATGATGACATAAAGAAAGAAGTCCTTCAGAAAGCTCATAGTTCTCGTCTATCCATTCATCCAGGAGCCAACAAAATGTATCAAGATTTAAAGCAGAGATTTTGGTGGCAAGGCATGAAGAAACAAATTGCCAAATTCGTAGATAAATGCCTCATTTGCCAGAGAGTGAAAGCAGAGCATCAAAGACCCGTAGGATTATTGCAGCCTCTTGAAGTCCCTGAGTGGAAATGTGATCATGTCACTATGGACTTTGTGACTGACCTACCAAGAACAAAGAATAAACATGATGCTATTAAGGTTGTAGTTGATCGTTTGACAAAGACCGCCCGTTTCATGGCTATGTTAATCAAAGCCTCTCTGGAGAAATTGGTTTCAATGTATATTGATCAGACTGTGTGCTTGCATGGGATACCCATGAGTATAGTTTGTGACCGCGACTCTCGCTTCACTTCTAGATTTTGGACAGCTTTCCAGAAAGTGATGGGCACTGAGATTCGGATGAGTTCTGCGTTTCATACTCAGACTGATGGTCAATCGGAAAGAACCATCCAAACACTGAAGACATGTTACGTGCTTGTATCCTTGATTTTGGAGGAAGTTGGGACAAAAGTCTCAAGTTAGGAGTGTTTTCCTGTAATAATAGCTATCACTGATGCATTGGAATGGCCCCTTATGAAGCACTGTATGGAAGAAAATGCCGATATCCACTATATTGGGATGAAATCGGAGACAAGATTTTTACAGGACCCGATCTAGTGGAGCAAACACGAGAAAAGGTGATAATTGTCAAGCAAAGGTTGAAGGCGGCCAAAGATAGAAGCAAAGTTTGGGCCGAAGAAAAGCGTAGACAAGTGGAATTCCAGGCAGATGAGAAAGTGTTCTTAAAGGTTTCGCCGTCAAAGGGCGTGAAAAGATTTTGCATAGAGGGAAAACTGAGTCCAAGATTTATCGGGCCATATGAAATTATTGAAAGAATTGGAGAAGTCGTGATGCGTGCAACTCGTGGCTCCAACAATTCCACCTTCCAAACGTCCTTCACAAAGGGTTAGGCACAAGGAAGAAGACTTCCCCTAGCTTCCTTAGTGATAAAAACGTGTGGATCAAACGAGCAAGACCAACACTTCAAGATGGTCGTTGATCAGGCACACCAATATGGCCCTCCTGGACGGCACCTTTTAGCAATGGCAACACCTTCAAAATGCTCAACTTTGAAGGATCTTAACTTAGGTTTTTAATGCAAAACCAAGAAAACAAAGTCTAACACAAAGTGAAGGAAATATCAAGAATTGTTATTCATCAAAGTTGTCCTTTCCAATCGGCCAAGGGTCTATTTATAGGCTATAACAAACATCCTATCAGCCTATAAAATGTCTAGAAATTAATTTAAATAAGCTAGCTAACAATTGTTTGAAAATTGAAAATTGTTTGAATTCAAACTAAAACGAATTCTAGCTAAAATCTTCAAATCTTGCAAGACATTATCCTTAATGAATCTGGCCGTGTATGATGATGAAGTTGGCGTTTTGAGACTTGATCTTGATGTAGATGAAGTGGTTGGAATTGAACTCAAAGTTTGGTTGAAGATTGGATTCAAATTGAATTTGAATTTGACTTCAAACTTGAATTCAATCTTTGAATTGTGATCCCATCTCTTTTGATCTCCAAGTTGGCGTGTGAGTGTATGGTATGGCGTGTGGTAAGGCCTTCAAGTTGCTGAGATGTTGAATTCAAATGTTGGTTGAAGTTTGAATTCAAATTGAATTTGAACTTGATTTCAAACTTGAATTCAACTTTGAATTGTGATCTTATCCTCATTATTCTTCAAGTTGGCGTGTACAAGGCTGGAAAATAAGCTGAAATCTTCTTGAAATTTAAGTCTCCAATTGGTTGAAACTTGAATTCAAATCATGGTTGAATTTAAATTAAAGTTTATTCTCAAGTCCAAATTCAAGTAGAGCTTCATCCTTGCATTCAAAGTGGCCGGCCTCTTGGTTGATATTTGGAGATTTTTTTGATTTCAATTTGATCAAGAGATTTCCATCTTGGACACATTTGAATTTGTGTTTGTGGAGACAAACATTCTCTTCAAGACAACATTCTCTTTGTCTCTCATTTTTGTAACACACGGCTACAACCTCCTTTTTGGGCCTCCATTTTATTTGGATCTTCCATCTACCTAACTTACCTACAAAGCAAACCATAAAAAAAAGATCACAAGAAACAAGACAAAAATTCAAAATGAAGAAACCACACGCATGTTTGCACACGCTCAAGGTGAAGGTTCAATGAAGTGAACCCAAGGAATTTTAGGTTCATCTTGAACATTCTTGTACAAGAAGGTGGCAACTTGGTGAGAAAGTTCTCTTGCCCTCCTTCTTGTCTATGACCTTTGACCTGTTGATGGGATCCTTGATCCTCATCGGACCCTTGATCCTCATCAATCCCCCCTCCTCAAAAGGATTCGTCCTCGAATCAAAAAGGTCATCAGTGAAAGGGGTGAGGTCAGCAACATTAAAGGTGGGTGAAATGGAACCATACCATTCAGAAAGATCAAGTATGTATGCATTGTCACCTATGCGTTTCAAAACTTTGAAAGGTCCATCTCCTCGCGGCAACAGTTTTGACTTTCTCTCATTGGGAAATCTTTCTTTGCGCAGATGTAACCACACTAAATCTCCAAGTTTAAACACAACTCGTTTTCGATGTTTGTTAGCTTGTCTTTCATAAGTTTTTTTTCTTTTCAAGTTGTGTTTTAACTTGTTCATGCAGTTTCTTTATCTTTTTCGCCTTTTGTTTACCATCAAGACTAGAACGTTCATGCACGGGTGGTAGAAAGAGGCATGAATTCCACCTTCCAAATGTCCTTCACAAAGGGTTAGGCACAAGGAAGAAGACTTCCCCTAGCTTCCTTAGTGATAAAAACGTGTGGATCAAACGAGCAAGACCAACACTTCAAGATGGTCGTTGATCAGGCACACCAATATGGCCCTCCTGGACGGCACCTTTTAGCAATGGCAACACCTTCAAAATGCTCAACTTTGAAGGATCTTAACTTAGGTTTTTAATGCAAAACCAAGAAAACAAAGTCTAACACAAAGTGAAGGAAATATCAAGAATTGTTATTCATCAAAGTTGTCCTTTTCCAATCGGCCAAGGGTATATTTATAGGCTATAACAAACGTCCTATCAGCCTATAAAATGTCTAGAAATTAATTTAAATAAGCTAGCTAACAATTGTTTGAAAATTAAAAATTGTTTGAATTCAAACTAAAACAAATTCTAGCTAAAATCTTCAAATCTTGCAAGACATTATCCTTAATGACTCTGGCCGTGTATGATGATGAAGTTGGGTTTTTGAGACTTGATCTTGATGTAGATGAAGTGGTTGGAATTGAACTCAAAGTTTGGTTGAAGATTGGATTCAAATTGAATTTGAATTTGACTTCAAACTTGAATTCAATCTTTGAATTGTGATCCCATCTCTTTTGATCTCCAAGTTGGCGTGTGAGTGTATGGTATGGCGTGTGGTAAGGCCTTCAAGTTGCTGAGATGTTGAATTCAAATGTTGGTTGAAGTTTGAATTCAAATTGGATTTGAACTTGAATTCAAACTTGGATTCAACTTTGAATTGTGATCTTATCCTCATTATTCTTCAAGTTGGCGTGTACAAGGCTGGAAAATAAGCTGAAATCTTCTTGAAATTTAAGTCTCCAATTGGTTGAAACTTGAATTCAAATCATGGTTAAATTTAAATTCAAGTTTATCCTCAAGTCCAAATTCAAGTAGACCTTCATCCTTGCATTCAAAGTGGCCGGCCTCTTGGTTGATATTTTGAGATGTTTTTGATTTCAATTTGATCAAGAGATTCCATCTTGGACACATTTGAATTTGTCTTTGTGGAGACAAACATTCTCTTCAAGACAACATTCTTTTTGTCTCTCATTTTTGTAACGCACGGCTACAACCTCCTTTTTGGGCCTCCATTTTATTTGGATCTTCCATCTACCTAACTTACCTACAAAGCAAACCATAAAACAAAGATCACAAGAAACAAGACAAAAATTCAAAATGAAGAAAGCACACGCATGTTTGCACACGCTCAAGGTGAAGGTTCAATGAAGTGAACCCAAGGAATTTTAGGTTCATCTTGAACATGCTTGTACAAGAAGGTGGCAACTTGGTGAGAAAGTTCTCTTGCCCTCCTTCTTGTCTATGACCTTTGACCTGTTGATGGGATCCTTGATCCTCATCGGACCCTTGATCCTCATCAATCCCCCCTCCTCAAAAGGATTCGTCCTCGAATCAAAAAGGTCATCAGTGAAAGGGGTGAGGTCAGCAACATTAAAGGTGGGTGAAATGGAACCATACCTTTCAGAAAGATCAAGTATGTATGCATTGTCACCTATGCGTTTCAAAACTTTGAAAGGTCCATCTCCTCGCGGCAACAGTTTTGACTTTCTCTCATTGGGAAATCTTTCTTTGCGCAGATGTAACCACACTAAATCTCCAAGTTTAAACACAACTCGTTTTCGATGTTTGTTAGCTTGTCTTTCATAAGTTTTTTTTCTTTTCAAGTTGTGTTTTAACTTGTTCATGCAGTTTCTTTATCTTTTTCGCCTTTTGTTTACCATCAAGACTAGAACGCTCATGCACGGGTGGTAGAAAGAGGCATGAATTCCACCTTCCAAACGTCCTTCACAAAGGGTTAGGCACAAGGAAGAAGACTTCCCCTTGCTTCCTTAGTGATAAAAACGTGTGGATCAAACGAGCAAGACCAACACTTCAAGATGGTCGTTGATCAGGCAAACCAATATGGCCCTCTTAGACGGCACCTTTTAGCAATGGCAACACCTTCAAAATGATCAAATTTGAAGGATCTTAACTTAGGTTTTTAATGCAAAACCAAGAAAACAAAGTCGCACACAAAGTGAAGAAAATATCAAGAATTGTTATTCATCAAACTTGTCCTTTTCCAATCGGCCAAGGGTATATTTATAGGCTATAACAAACGTCCTATCAGCCTATAAAATGTCTAGAAATTAATTTAAATAAGCTAGCTAACAATTGTTTGAAAACTAAAAATTGTTTGAATTCAAACTAAAACAAATTCTAGCTAAAATCTTCAAATCTTGCAAGACATTATCCTTAATGACTCTGGCCGTGTATGATGATGAAGTTGGGTTTTTGAGACTTGATCTTGATGTAGATGAAGTGGTTGGAATTGAACTCAAAGGTTGGTTGAAGATTGGATTCAAATTGAATTTGAATTTGACTTCAAACTTGAATTCAATCTTTGAATTGTGATCCCATCTCTTTTGATCTCCAAGTTGGCGTGTGAGTGTATGGTATGGCGTGTGGTAAGGCCTTCAAGTGGCTGAGATGTTGAATTCAAATGTTGGTTGAAGTTTGAATTCAAATTGGATTTGAACTTGAATTCAAACTTGGATTCAACTTTGAATTGTGATCTTATCCTCATTATTCTTCAAGTTGGCGTGTACAAGGCTGGAAAATAAGCTGAAATCTTCTTGAAATTTAAGTCTCCAATTGGTTGAAACTTGAATTCAAATCATGGTTAAATTTAAATTCAAGTTTATCCTCAAGTCCAAATTCAAGTAGAGCTTCATCCTTGCATTCAAAGTGGCCGGCCTCTTGGTTGATATTTTGAGATGTTTTTGATTTCAATTTGATCAAGAGATTCCATCTTGGACACATTTGAATTTGTCTTTGTGGAGACAAACATTCTCTTCAAGACAACATTCTTTTTGTCTCTCATTTTTGTAACGCACGGCTACAACCTCCTTTTTGGGCCTCCATTTTATTTGGATCTTCCATCTACCTAACTTACCTACAAAGCAAACCATAAAACAAAGATCACAAGAAACAAGACAAAAATTCAAAATGAAGAAAGCACACGCATGTTTGCACACGCTCAAGGTGAAGGTTCAATGAAGTGAACCCAAGGAATTTTAGGTTCATCTTGAACATGCCTGTACAAGAAGGTGGCAACTTGGTGAGAAAGTTCTCTTGCCCTCCTTCTTGTCTATGACCTTTGACCTGTTGATGGGACCCTTGATCCTCATCGGACCCTTGATCCTGATCAATCCCCCCTCCTCAAAAGGATTCGTCCTCGAATAAAAAAGGTCATCAGTGAAAGGGGTGAGGTCAGCAACATTAAAGGTGGGTGAAATGGAACCATACCTTTCAGAAAGATCAAGTATGTATGCATTGTCACCTATGCGTTTCAAAACTTTGAAAGGTCCATCTCCTCGCGGCAACAGTTTTGACTTTCTCTCATTGGGAAATCTTTCTTTACGCAGATGTAACCACACTAAATCTCCAAGTTTAAACACAACTCGTTTTCGATGTTTGTTAGCTTGTCTTTCATAAGTTTTTTTTCTTTTCAAGTTGTGTTTTAACTTGTTCATGCAGTTTCTTTATCTTTTCCGCCTTTTGTTTACCATCAAGACTAGAACGTTCATGCACGGGTGGTAGAAAGAGGCATGAATTCCACCTTCCAAACGTCCTTCACAAAGGGTTAGGCACAAGGAAGAAGACTTCCCCTTGCTTCCTTAGTGATAAAAACGTGTGGATCAAACGAGCAAGACCAACACTTCAAGATGGTCGTTGATCTGACAAACCAATATGGCCCTCTTAGACGGAACCTTTTAGCAATGGCAACACCTTCAAAATGCTCAACTTTGAAGGATCTTAACTTAGGTTTTTAATGCAAAACCAAGAAAACAAAGTCGCACACAAAGTGAAGGAAATATCAAGAATTGTTATTCATCAAAGTTGTCCTTTTCCAATCGGCCAAGTGTATATTTATAGGCTATAACAAACGTCCTATCAGCATATAAAATGTCTAGAAATTAATTTAAATAAGCTAGCTAACAATTGTTTGAAAATTAAAAATTGTTTGAATTTAAACTAAAACAAATTCTAGCTAAAATCTTCAAATCTTGCAAGACATTATCCTTAATGACTCTGGCCGTGTATGATGATGAAGTTGGCGTTTTGAGACTTGATCTTGATGTAGATGAAGTGGTTGGAATTGAACTCAAAGGTTGGTTGAAGATTGGATTCAAATTGAATTTGAATTTGACTTCAAACTTGAATTCAATCTTTGAATTGTGATCCCATCTCTTTTGATCTCCAAGTTGGCGTGTGAGTGTATGGTATGGCGTGTGGTAAGGCCTTCAAGTGGCTGAGATGTTGAATTCAAATGTTGGTTGAAGTTTGAATTCAAATTGGATTTGAACTTGAATTCAAACTTGGATTCAACTTTGAATTGTGATCTTATCCTCATTATTCTTCAAGTTGGCGTGTACAAGGCTGGAAAATAAGCTGAAATCTTCTTGAAATTTAAGTCTCCAATTGGTTGAAACTTGAATTCAAATCATGGTTAAATTTAAATTCAAGTTTATCCTCAAGTCCAAATTCAAGTAGACCTTCATCCTTGCATTCAAAGTGGCCGGCCTCTTGGTTGATATTTTGAGATGTTTTTGATTTCAATTTGATCAAGAGATTCCATCTTGGACACATTTGAATTTGTCTTTGTGGAGACAAACATTCTCTTCAAGACAACATTCTTTTTGTCTCTCATTTTTGTAACGCACGGCTACAACCTCCTTTTTGGGCCTCCATTTTAATTGGATCTTCCATCTACCTAACTTACCTACAAAGCAAACCATAAAACAAAGATCACAAAAAACAAGACAAAAATTCAAAACAAAGAAAGCACACGCATGTTTGCACACGCTCAAGGTGAAGGTTCAATGAAGTGAACCCAAGGAATTTTAGGTTCATCTTCAACATGCTTGTACAAGAAGGTGGCAACTTGGGGAGAAAGTTCTCTTGCCCTCCTTCTTATCATAGGACCTTTGACCTGTTGATGGGATCCTTGATCCTCATCGGACCCTTGATCCTCATCAAGTCGCCTACTGGTTAGCACTACCGCCGTCGTTGTCTCAGTTACACGATGTATTCTATGTATCCCAGCTTCGCCGGTACGTGCATGAGCCCAGTTATATCATTGACTAGCAGCCATTGAAAATTGAAGCAGATGTGCCTTATGAAGAAAAGCCAGAGAGGATCATCGACCGGAAGGAAATTGCTCTAACGAAGCTATCTATCCCTATGGTTAAGGTGAAATGGAAGCATCACTCTATTGATGAAGCCACTTGGGAGAATGAAGAAAGAATGAGGAGCTTGTACCCACATCTCTTTGACTAAAACTCTTAAGTTTCGAGGACGAAACTTGTGATAAGGGGGAGAGGATGTTGTACCCAACAAAAATCGTAATGTACTTGAAACTCGTATGAAGTGGTTTAATAAAATGTTAGTTCTTCCAAGTGCATTTTATTAAGTTTTGCTACTTCTTCTTTAATTACATTTCCTTAAAGTAAATACTATAAGAAATAGTATAATACCCCCAAGTATGTCTTATGAAGCATGTAAAATGACAATTTTGCCCTCGCAAGATTTTTAGAAAATTTCGGCCATAAGGGTCTTAAGGGACTCTAGAATACTCTTCCTCTTACAATACAACAAGCTTTTAATAGCCTTCTTCCATATCTCGTTGAAGAGGTGGTTGACGTGGGTGACTTGTCTTTCAACTTAACGCATCACCAACTTTATTAGTTTTTCCAGGGTGGTATTGAATGGCAAGGTCATAATCTTTAATCAACTCGGGCCATCTGCGCTGCCGCATGTTTAGCTCCTTCTGGATAAAGAAATACTTTAAGCTTTTGTGGTCTGTATCGATCTCACACTTCTCACCATACAAGTAATGTCTCCATATCTTTAATGCGAAAACCACTGCGACAAACTCAAGCTCATGAATGGGGTAGTTTTGCTCGAATGATTTTAATTGTCGGGATGAATAAGCTATCACCTTATCCCTTTGCATAAGTACGCATCCTAGACCATTCTTGAAGGCATCGCTGTACACCACGTATTTCTCGCCAGGAGTGGGCTGAGCTAAGATAGGGGCGGATGTCAACCTTGCTTTTAACTCCGAGAAATTCTTTTCACAGTCGGCACTCCACTCGAACTTAGTTTTCTTTTGGGTCAATCTGGTGAGGGGAACAGCTATCCTCGAAAATCCTTCCACAAATTTCCGATAATATCCTGCTAGCTTCGATTTTCTTGGAATATACTGAAATCCCATCTTCTGATATAACATGGCCGAGGAAGGATACACTCTGCAGCCAAAACTCGCATTTGCTAAATCTTGCGTACAACTGTCTTCCTCTTAGAATATTCAGAACTGTCCTCAAATGAGCTACATTAGTCTCCTCATCTGGTGAATATATCAAAATGTCGTCTATGAAGACCACTACGAACTTGTCCATTTGGTCCTGAAAAACTCGATTCATTAGATCCATAAAGGCGGCAGGAGCGTTGGTTAAGCCAAACGGCAATGACCAAAAATTCGTAGTGTCCATAGAGTGTCCTGAAGGCAGTCTTTGGAACGTCTTTCGGCCTTAATTTTCAATTGAAAGTATCCCGATCGCAGGTCAATCTTACTGAAGATTCGAGATCCCTGCATTAAGATTCTTTAGATAGGGTTTTGGATATTTAAACCTTAATTGAACTAAAACTTGTTAGTTTCGTACCCTGAGTTGATCAAATAAGTCGTCTATCCGGGGCAACGGGTATTATTCTTTATGGTGATTTTGTTGAGTTCCCGGTAATCAATGCATAAGTGCATACTTCCATCTTTCTTCTTTACGAATAACACAGGAGCACCCCAAGGCGAAACACTGGGGCGAGTAAGCTTCTTCTCTAGCAGCTCGTGTAACTGCTCCTTTAGCTCTTTCAATTCTGCAAGAGCCATCCGATATGGGGCTTTTGATATGGGTTCAGCTCCTGGGACGAGGTTTATCTCGAAGGCAATTTCATGATCCGGAGGTAGTCCAGGTAATTCGTCTGGAAAGACATCGGGGTATTCATTGACGATCAAAACTTGAGCAAGGGTGGGACTCACTTGCTCAGCACTTAGGACATAAACAAAGAATCCTTCATAGCCTTTCTTCAACGCTCGGCTGGCATGAGCCGCGTTAACAAAAACTTTCTTGGATGGTTTCTTTAACTTAGCTCCTCCTTGGAATGACACTTCGTCTCGAGCTGGGTTCTTAATTATAACTTGCCTGCTTTGGCAATCGATGTGAGCATGGTTCCTTGAGAGCCAATCCATTCCAAGGATCACATCGCAATCACTCATGGTTATAGGAATCAAGTCGGCTTCAAAACGCTGTTCATCGAACTTAAGCACACAATTTCGGAAGATATGATGAGAGACAAGCACCTGATCGCCGGCTGCTTGTACTCTATAGGGTGATTCTAGCTTGACTGAGTTATGTCTATATTCTTAGCGAACTTCCTGGAGATAAATGAGTGGCTGTCGCCACTGTCGAACAATATATTCGCAGGTGTTTTACATACTAAGATTATCCCTGAATCATGCATATTTAACTAAGCAACAGTATAGACATGTATAAGTAAAGCGTATTGAAGGCGTAAAACTTTAGATCTTACCAGTCACTACGTCGGCCGTCTCCTCAACATCTGCTTCTGTCATGACGTGCACCCTTGCATTCGCACGTGGTCGCTGGTTCTTTGGCTGTGGTTGCTGTTGTTGCGCTCCTCTTTCTGGGCAATCCCTAATCAGGTGGCCATCCTTGCTGAATCTAAAACATTGTCCAGTCTTCCATCGACACTCACCCATGTGTCTCTTCTGGCACTGAGGGCACACTGGTATAGCTGGCTGCTGAGGTGGAGCTTGATTCCTTTGCTGATTATTTTGGTGCTGCCGGTGGCGCTGATTCTGACCCTGGGATTTTCCATGTCGAACTAATCCTCTGAAATTCTTCTTAGCTACCTTTCTGTATTTCTCATTTACAGTCCCTTGTCTTTCTCTCTTTTGTCCCACCTCGTCTCGGCGGATAATGTCTCTCTCAATCCGGTAGCATGCATCCAAAAGAGCTCCAAAATTTGTGGGGTTTGCATTCACTAACCACGTCCTGATTCTTAGATTCAACCCTCTTTCAAATTTCAGCATTTTTGTCTTTTCATCATTCATGGTAACATGCTGAAATCTCCCTAATGCGATGAACTTATTCGCATACTCGGCTACCGTCATACCAGACTATTGCTTCAGTGATTCAAATTCATGCCTCTTTTGTAGCTTGACAGACGGAGGAATATAAAACTTGTGAAATTCTTACAGAAATCTCTCCCAGGCAATCGGTCTGGGCAAGGGATGTAAACTCGTCTTCCACCATTGGTTTGCTTCACTTATCAGAAAAGGTCTGATGGCTTGGGTTTTCAGCTCGTCGGGGGCTTGAATTAGCTCAAAACAGTCTTCAACTTTGTCCAACCACTTCTCCGCTGTATCGGGATCTGGCTTTCCCTCAAACGGGGGTATATTAGCTCTCTTTACTTTCTCAAAGTAATACTGGGCATCTCTCACAGGCTGGTGCGGATGAGGGGGAGCATTCTGATAGATTAGGCCTTGCCCGATCTGGGTGACCACTTGGCAAAAGGCCTGAAAGGTATTAATGTCAGGTATAACCGAAGGAACATATTCCTGCGGTGGTGGTGGTAGATTATTCTAAAGTGGAGGATTCTGGTCTGGCTGTGGTGGCGGCAGGACCTAAACCAGTGGTGGAGGAATGGGGCCCTGTGTCTGAGGGGGAACGGGCTCCTGAACAGCTGGTCGAGCCCTAGGAGGTCTGCGCGAGGTCGCACCATCTGCACTTCGAAGTGTTAGCATTTATACAAAGGTTGGGATAAAACCAGGTTATTCTGTGGAAAAGTCATAATTCTTAGAAAAATTTTAATTGAGGAAGAGGAAGGTTTCACCTTATATTAGAGATCCGGATTTAATAAGACGCAATTAATCATTAAATTATATTCTAAATCTAGTCTAAGGGGTCCTAATCTAAGTCCATCACTCTTCTAAGATCATGACTTAAGTCTAAGATCAAACTTAGATTCTAAGATCATAACTTAGTTCTACGTTCTGCCCGTAATCTAGAGCCTGGGCTCTGATACCACCTGCAGCGCCCCGCACCTGGACCTTGTCCGAATACAGTGCACCTGTCGTATTTCACTAAGGAGAGTACAAAGCGTCATGCATAACATGCAAAAACCCATAACTTAAGTCATGGACTCCCATGCTAACATTTAACATGGTAGTAAAATTTAGGCAGAATTAAAACTTTAAAATAAACATGCATAACGAAATACTAAGTCCCCAAAACATTAGTCCATCAAACAAGAAATCCGAGATTCAGAAAGTTCCAACATAATTCATAATACGGTCATCATAGCAGCACAAAAGTCCTTAAGCGCGATCTTCTCCTGACACCTCGACTACGGGTACGACACTTTCGGTTCATCCTCGATCCATTCAACTTTAGCATTCGCTGCTCTGGGGAAAAAAATAAAGGTGTGAGTGATAAAAATCACCCAGCAAGAATACAATAAACTACCATGAAAAAATTAAAGAATCATAACATGAATGTAAAACCCTAAGAACCACAAATGTTATTCATACCTGATCTTTAATCCGGGATTTGCTTGACGGTTTAGCTTATTCATAATTTTAAGTGATACTATACCAACAATATCATATTACCAGCTAACCGAAACATACATCATGCCATAATGCCCATGAATTATGGAAGATGCAATGCATGATATCATGTCATGTTAAAAACATCATTTTGGTCCCATAAAATAACGTGTCAGAAAAACAGAGTACCAGATCAATTAACCCCGGATCTAAACGGGTCCAGAACATGTCATCAGACCAATTAACCTCGGGTTTGGACGGGTCTTGAACATAATATCAGGCCGATTAACCCCGGGCCTGGATTGGGTCCAGAACATATCATCAGACCAATTAACCCCGTGTCCGGAACGGGTCTAGAACTTATCATGTCATCAGACCTATTAACCCCGGGCCTGGAGTCGGGTTATTCGCATGCTTAGCCGGAAAGGAAAATCATAAGCTTTCTTTAAAACATGGGACTGTAAATAACTTATATGCATAACGAAAAACTTGCTTGCTTGAAAAGACTTGCTTGCATACGGAAAATTTATAAAAATCAGATTCATGGTGCATGTGATCATGCATGATACATGAAATGTTATGCAATGCAAGTCATAGCATGGATTATTGTAAATATTCCTTAAGACATGACAACAAGCATGGTTTCATAAAATTTCCAGATTTTTACTTCATATACATGGGGCGGCTATATTAACGAAATAGGCTCTTTTTCATAATCTTTTGTCCTACACATGTTTAGTGGGGTCTTATTTACATGTCATAAAATTTTCGTATCGTTCTTAGACGAATAAGGCCCTTAAATCCTTAAGTTGTAAAAAAGCGTACTGCTGGATTCAGCATTATAATAGCCATCTTTACTTTAATTTTCATGACCTTAAAACCTTAATTAGTTTGGGCCAAAGCCTGGAAATCATAGTAAAATCCCTAGGACTAACATTCATGGGCCCAAACCGTTTATATAAGTCAAAATCCACAAAATTAGGCCTTCTAACTTATTTCCCTGTTCTGCTCAATTTTCCAGTTTTAGTGCATTAACTTTAAATCCATAGTTACCCACCAAAACGGTAGTATCAAGTTGATTTATTTACATGGACATGCTCCTCTATGTCTTAGGTGATTAATATAAAATTTCCAGAACAATCCAATATTTTTAAAGGGTCCATTTAATTATTTTTCTGAAATTGGTCACATGCTGATGCTGGACTGGCCAATTTTACTAGAAATTCTATTGTGGCAAAACCATAATTCCTTTTTCCGAAATTCTAACTCAAAGACGTCCTAAACATGCGGGACTAGTATCCTACCGAAATTTAGCCCATTTGCATGTTTCTAAGGTCCATTTTTTGGCCAAACAACACGTTACTTAATTCTGTCCAGCTCCAGTAGTTTCAGCTTGGCCAGTTTTACCAAAAATTTTATCGAGGATGATCCACACCTTCTTTTTCCAAAATTCCAACTCCCATATTTACTACACACATAAGGCTAACATCATGCCAAAAATCAGCCTATTTGAACACCTCAAAGATTTGTTTTCAGGCCACACAAAACGTTTCATAATTCTGCCCTGTTCCAATAATTTCAGCTTGAGCAGTTTTACCAAATATTTTATTATAAATAAACCACAACTTCTTTTACCAAGATTCCAACTCTCATATTTTCCAGACACACAGGGCTCGTGCCAAGGCACACAGGGCTAATTTCATGCCAAAAATCAGCTGGTTTGCACGTTGGTAAGGTCCATTTTGAGGTCACATAATACATAACACAGTTCTGGTTAGCTTTAGTGATTTTGTGTTTTAACACCTTTTCATGTCAGGTGTCCACTAATTATCTTTATTCCTAGGAAATAACTTACTAATCACCACATACACCGTTTTTAACATGAATATCCAGCTTCCATTCTTTTTATTGAGTCACATTTGCATCATTCCAAAACAGTTTGTAACTTGTACACAACACTCATCATATTTGCTCACAAAAGATGTTCCTTCTTGGATTCAAAACTCACCATCACTTTCATCTTCTTGGCCAAAACTTGTAGGTGGCCATGAACATGTTTTACAACATTTATTTAAGCATGCAACACATTTATATGCTATTTTATTTCAATCTTACCAAACAACCTCATAAAATTACAACTAGCACATGCATGCCATCTTAGTGCTTCACAAGCTTCATCCAAGAGCTATTCTTGCCTAGAACCACTTTGTTGAACCTTGTTTCATCCTAAAACAGCCTCATATCACATTGCATGTAAGAAAAGATTTCATCTTTGGAGGAATTAGTCACATGCAAGACATTTTTCTTAGGAATCACTAAGTGTCATGCTTAATACTTAATATATTCAACGAAAGTTGGCATCTTAGAAACAACTAGCCATTCAAGTCACAACTTCTTCAAATAAATCATGAGAGTCTCATGTATACTTGCCTCTTCAAGCTAGAGCCTTTTTCTTAGCTTGGATCTTGGATGAGATGAGTTGAAGTTCTCCTCCTTTACACCGTGAGACATATGCTTTTTTTTGGAAGAAAGGAAGGAAGAATGTTAGTCATCATTCTTAAGTGAAAATAGAGCTATTTGAAGTTAGATCTTCTTACCAAAATGAGATTTTGAATGGACCTTCAACTATCAAGAGCTTGCACCACCTAAGAGGTTGAAAATCTTGCATCTAGTGACCATGAAGGTCACGGGTTGGGGTAGAAGGAGAAACCAATGAGCTTCATTTCTTGACATACAAAATTCACTTGGAATGCTTGAAAGGAGACTTACCTAGATGTTTCTTTGGATTTCGAGAGTTGACTTGAGTTGAACTTCCTAGCTCAAGATGAAGGGACCGTATGGTGTTGTGGAGGGAGATATAAAACCTTCTAAGTGTTGTCTTGGCTTGGTTTGAGAGAGAGTTGAAGATGGAAGGAGATGAAGCTTCTAGGTTGTATTAAAAGAAAACATAAGGGTGGAGGGAAGGGGGGTAATCCGGCGCATGGGGGAAAAAGTAAGCCTTAGGCTTGTAGCTTGGAGGCTTTTGTCTCCCATGAACCTTCCTTTTTATTATTTTATCATTTCTTTCTTTGCATGCTTCCTTTATTTCTTTATTACATAATTATATTTTAGTTAGATATTTTAAATAGTAGAATAATGGAGAGGATTCTAGATCCCTCCATTGTCTTGGCCGAAAGTTAAGGGGGTTTTGAGGGTATTTTGGTCTTTTCACATTTATCCTATCTCATACTTATATAATTGATGCTATTATTTATTTTATCTAATATGATTTTAAATTTGTTTTGTGAGGACCATTTAGGTTTGCATTCTTATAAAAAGAAATTATTCCAAGGTTGATCAAGGCCTCTTGGCCGAAATTTATAAGGTATTTCAATACCTTGTGACATCCCCTTGTATAATTATTTAGTATCTATCATAAAAGATTTTAAGTAAAGAAGTGCTAATTTGACTTAAGTAAAATGCACTTGGAGAAATCGTTATTTGCATTAAGTCACTTTGTCATGGTATCAAGTACATTGTAGTTGGGGTACAACAACAAAATGTATCAAGATTTAAAGCAAAGATTCTGGTGGCAATGGCATGAAGAAACAAATTGCCGAATTCATAGAGAAATGCCTCATTTGCCTGAGAGTGAAAGCAGAGCATCAAAGACCCGCATGATTATTGTAGCCTTTTGAAGTCCCTGAGTGGAAATAGGATCACGTCACTGCAGACTTTGTGACTGACCCACCAAGAACAAAGAATGGACATGATGCTATTTGGGTTGTAGTTGATCGTTTGACGAAGACCGCCCGTTTCATGGCTATGTCAATCAAAGCCTCTCTGGAGAAATTGGCTTCAATGTATAGTGATCAGATTGTGTGCTTGCATAGGATACCCATGAGTATAGTTTGTGACCGCGATCCTCGCTTCACTTCTAGATTTTGGACAGCTTTCCAGAAAGTGATGGGCACTGAGATTTGGATGAGTTCCGCGTTTCATCCTTAGACTGATGGTCAATCAGAAAGAACCATCCAAACATTGGAAGACATGTTACGAGCTTGTATCCTTGATTTTGGAGGAAGTTGGGACAAAAGTCTCAAGTTAGTAGAGTTTTCCTATAATAATAGCTATCACCGATCCATTGGAATGGCCCCTTATGAAGCACTGTACGGAAGAAAATGCCAATATCCACTATATTGGGATGAAATTGGAGACAAGATTTTTGCAGAACCCGACTTAGTGGAGCAAACACGAGACAAGGTGATAATTGTCAAGCAAAGGTTGAAGGCGGCCCAAGATAGAAGCAAAGTTTGGGCCGACGAAAAGCGTAGACAAGTGGAATTCTAGGCAGGTGAGAAAGTGTTCTTAAAGGTGTCGCCGTCAAAGGGCGTGAAAAGATTTTTCATAAAGGGAAAACTGAGTCCAAGATTTATCGGGCCATATGAAATTCTTGAAAGAATTGAAGAAGTCGCCTACTGGTTAGCACTACCGCCGTTGTTGTCTCAGTTACACGATGTATTCCATGTATCCCAGCTTCGCCGGTACGTGCATGAGCCCAGTCATATCATCGACGAGCAGCCATCAAAAATTGAAGCAGATATGCCTTATGAAGAAGAGCCGGAGAAGATTATTGACCAGACGGAAAAGGCTCTAAAGAAGCGATCTATCCCTATGGTTAAGGTGCAATGGAAGCACCACTCTATTGATGAAGCCACTTGGGAGACTGAAGAAAACATGAGGAGCTTGTACCCAACAAAGATCATAATGTACTTGAGACTCGTATGAAGTGGTTTAATAAAATGTTAGTTCTTCCAAGTGTATTTTATTAAGTTTTACTACTTCTTCTTTAATTACGTTTCCTTAAAGTAAATACTATAAGAAATAGTATAATACCCCAAGTATGTCTTATGAAGTATGTGAAATGACTATTTGCCCTCCCAAGATTTTTAGAAAATTTCGGCCATAAGGGTCTTAAGGGACTACAGAATGCTCTTCCTCTTACAAGACAACAAGATTTTAATAGCCTTCTTCAAAGTAAGCCTAAAAGCATTTTAAGGAAAAAGTTTCCCTCCTTTTTCCTTTTCAACCGCCAGGTATTGCAATAATAAGGCAACCATAAGATCACTTTTAACTTAATGCTTCAACTAATAACTTTATTTGTCTCTTAAAAAAATTCTAAAAAGGTCTTATACATGTAGTAAATTATGAGGTTGTTCCAAGATTTAAGAATTCTCCCCTTTCTCCTTAGAACCGCCGGGTACAAACAAGGGAATAATCCATAAGACCACCTTTCTCTTAATATCTCAACTAACTATTTTTATCAACTTTTTCATTAATTACCTTCAAAAGAAAATAAGGAAATAAAGAAGCCTAAGAAACCCCCCACCGCTGGGTAATAGACCATGGTTAAGCCATGAGGACCTTTATCAACAACCCTAGTTACTTTATCTTAACCCTTCCTCAAAAGTAACCCTAGGAGTAATTGATGCAAGACACTAATTGAACCTCATTATGGTGTTCCATACAAATGAAAGGTCTCTTCCTTTCTCCCTTATGTAAACCAATGGCTACCCCCTCTTGGTCTTGCAAGAAACCATTTTCAAGAGGTCCTAGAAGCTTCCCTCCATCCCCAACTCTCAACACTCTCAAGAGCTTACCCAAGCAAACCACTAAAGACTCATTGAACACTTAGGCTACTCCCCCAATACCCTCCTATGGAAAGCTTGGCTAAGGGAGTCTCAAGATCAATTCCATCTTCAAGCTCCAAGTTCCATCTAGGTGAGTTACATCTTAGTTTCTAAAGTGGATTCCACTTTCTTTAAATTGTAAGGCTCACATTTTACTTATTTTTCCCTTACAAACTGTGACCTCTAAATGGTCACCAGGTGAAGATTCTTCAAGTTCTAGGTGGTGTTAGCATCTTGGTGGGTTGGATCTTTTTCAATCCCCATTTGAATCCTATTTTGGTAAGACAATCTGGCCTCAAACTAGCTCTTTTATACATTTAAAATGGTAGCTAATGTCCACTTTTATTTTCTCTTCAAAACCGTGTGTTATATGGAGAAGTTGGAGGAAACTTCACATCATTTCAACCAAGGCTCAAGCTAGAGAAAGTTCTAAGCTCAAAGAGGCAAGTATACTCTGAGCAATCTTGACTTATTTGTGAAGTGTATGCTTGAATGACTAGCCTTTTCTATTATATGAATCTTAGTTGAAGATCCTAGGTACCAAACATGAGAGCTTAGTTGTTATAAAGAAAAGTTTTGGCATGATTGAATGATTTACTATATGGATATGTTTGTGCTCAAACTTAAATATGACATGAGATCTACTATGCACAAAATATGGGCTGTTGTGGTGATTATTTGGTTAAGGAATTAGTCTTGTTGAGAATAGACTTTATGAGGTGTAAAATGTATGAAAATGGCGTGTGCTATGTGTAAAGTTGCAAGACTGTTTTGGCGTGGTTCATGTGTAACCTAAATAATATTATGAGACTTGGAATGATTATGTTAAAGTGTGCATTCAGTGGTTAGTAAGTTATTTTAGGGAAATAAAGTTAGTTGGGAAATGTTGAATAAGGAAAAGTGATGAAAGGCATATTTTCTGTAACTGGGCAGTTTTGAATAGTGAAGTGTTTGGCCTGAAAATGAACCTTAGGAGTGTGCAATTTAGCTAAATGTTGGTATGATGGTAGCCTTATATGTGTAGTAAATTTGTGAGGTGGAATTTCAGTAAATGGACTTGTGGTTTGACCTTAGTAAAATTTTTAGTAGGAATAGGTCACTGCAGTTCCTGCATGTACCTAGTCTGAGAAAGAAAATTTAATGACCCTCTTAATGTTGTACCCCACCAAATAACAGTACTATATCCAGGGTTAACATGAAGTGGTGCAGTAGAACGATATTTTTAAAGGAGAAAAATTTTAGGAATTACCAACGTTTAATTAAAAAAATAGTATACTACCCCAAGTATAGATTATAAAGCATGTGGGTGATAGTTTTCCCTTCCAAGATCACTCATAATTTCGGCTTAGAGGGTTTAGGGATATTAAGTGGAGTTCCTTTTATTACAAGTAACTAACCCTTGTTAGAAAACATGGAAAGTATCGTAGCATTGAGTATTCTATTAAATGAGGCTTAAAAAGAAAAAAGAGGGAAATGGTACACCTTTTTCTCATTAGGGCTGCCGGGTAGAGATTTAATAAGAGGCCCCCTTTGGCTAAAAAGGCTAACTACACTCTTAATTGCTTACTAAAGCAATTATACAAAACAGTTATGCATGAGGTAGCCACAAGGTGATGTTATCATAAGGATGTATATCTCCCAAAATTTTCCCTTAGAATCCGTAAGGTACATGGAAGAATGGATTAGGGATCAAGGTTGCACTAAGAAATATCTCCTCCAACCACCTAGTAGCTTTCTCATTAAATCTCGTAAAAAGTGACTCAAGCTTAATGAGGGTACTAAAGACACCCTAACCACCGGGTCTAAACCCATGGTTAGTCCATGGTACTCTTTTAAACACAATAGTAAATGACTTAAGAATTAAGAAGGGACAAACAAATTAAGGAGTAAATGCACTTGGGGAGGGAGTGGAGAAATCCCTCTAACCGCCGGCTATCCTCTTGAAGGGAGCCAAGAGAACTTTATCATTTATCCTAGCCACTTTTGGTCTAGTAACTTCAAATTTGATGGAGGGTGGGTGTACATGATACATTCATATATAGTATGGGATATATATATATATAAGAAGTATGTATGTCATGTTTATTTATATATATTCGGCCTATGACTTCATATTGGCTTAAAGGATTTTAGTGAAAAGTATACTTGAAGGATAATAGTTGAAAATACACTTTAAACACGCATATATGTGTAGTGTACATAAATTTAGATAGGAAAATGAGTAAGCTATGATCATGGATAAGATGCAATAGAATTAAACTCATACATGTACAAGTGTATACATATATATTTTCGGCTATGAGGCCTTAAGGAGCAACTAATGGTTTAAGACTCTTCATGCAATCCAAAAAGTGAAGCATGATTAAGCCTTTAATGAATGTCATAATTGTGTTTTGCACATGAGGAACTTTCCCCTTCCATCACCATTAAGACCGCCGGCTATGCCTAACCAAAAAGGGCATCTTCCTTCTTTCCTTAATAAAGAGCCCTTAAACCATTTCTACCCTACTAACCATTCCAAGAATTATCATAAGCAAGAGTCCTTTCCTCTCCTCTCTCCCAAAGCACACGACCAAAGGAAAACCAAGGAATTCAAGACTCATCCAAGTGTTGGTCTAGGTGAGTACATGCTAAACTTCTTAAGGGGGTTTTATGTTTTACATGGTAAAGCTCACAAGATACCCTTGCTTCTTGTGGAAACCGTGACCTTCAAGAGGTTACTAGGTGAAGGATTTCAAAGGACTAGGGAAGATTTGGCTTCTTGGTGGGTTAGAATCACCTCCTCATTCAAGAATCGCTTTGGTAAGACCATCTAAGCCTCCATTTAGCTCTATCTTTTATCTAAGGTAAAAGCTAATGTTTGTTCTTTTTCTTCCTCCAAACCGTGGGGATATGTAGTAAAGAGGAGGAAGACTTCACTCATTCTATACACTCTCCAAGCTAAGGAAATGTGTAAGCTTGAAAAAGGCAAGTACACTATAAATGTTCATGACTTGTGTGTGAAAGTGCATGCTTGAATGTCTAGATGCTACTAAGTTTTAATCTTAGATGTGAAATGGTAAGTTGAAGCATGAAACTTTTGGTTTTCTTAGAGAAGTGGCTTGCATGTATGAGATCCTCTTCAAATGTGGATTCTTTGCTCTTTTTAAGTATGACTATAATGTTAATCTAAGATGAATATGGCAAAGTTTTCTTCTTTGGCATGTAAGGGGGTTACGGTTGGATGAAAATGAGGGATAAAGGTGGTTCTTGTGATAGATTGTAACTTGTGGGGTAAAGAATGTGTACAACATGTATGCTTTATGACTTAGATGTAATATGTTCATCATGAAAATATGATTTGAGCCCTTGTCTATGCATGAAACGGGCTGTCTTGGGGGTCTAGCACGTGTACACTAATTATACCAAGAAGAGATTTTATTATGAACTAAAGGTGCAAGATCAAGGGGTGTTATGTGCAACCCTCCAACTGTTTTTGAAGTGATTTGTAGATGACTTCTAGCATGTCTTAGAACCTGTAAAGTTCATGATAAAAAGTGTATTTGATGATTAGTAAGTTATTTATGATGTATAACTCAAGTTGGAACACATTTAGTAAGAAGAGGTGACAAAATGAAAATTTCTGGAACAGGACAGAAAATGTGACGTTTAGAAAGACCTGGAAATGGACCTTAGTAGTATGGAAACAAGCTAATTTTTCTTATGACACTAGCCCTATGTATGTAGTAAATATGAGAGTTGGAATTTTGGTAAAAGGAGTTACGGTTTATTTTTAATGGAAATTTTAGTGAAACTGGTCAAGCGGGAATTACTGGACTGGACAGATTTTAAGTGACGTAATGAATGACCCGAAAATGGACCTTAGGAATATGAAAATGGGCTGATTTTTGGTAGGATGCTAGCCCTACGTGTTTATTAAGTTTTTGAGTTGGAATTTTTGAAAAAGGACTTACGGTTTGATCACAATAAAATTCGTGGTAAAACTGGTCGTTCCAGAAATCAGCATGTAACCGTTTTGGAAAAGTGAATAGATGACCCCTTGAATGTTAATATGTTACTCTGGAAATCTTATGACAATTACTTAGGACATAGATGAACACGTCTATATAAATTGTTCACCTTGGAATTATTATTTTATTTGGTAATTGCCAAAGCTAAGTAGGTATTACTAAACTGGAAAACTGGGCAGAATTAAGGACTTGGTTGTATGGCTTTATTCTTTTGGGCTTAGACTCATTTGTAGGGTTTGGGCTTATGAGCTATAATTTTCGGTATAAGAAAGGTAAAAGAAAGGGCACTGCACTGCTGAAATTCAGCAGTACCCTGTGGTAATTAAATAATTTAAGTGTCTTACATGTCTTGTATCGTTACAAAAATTATATGGCAAATAGAAAAGACACCCATATGTGTATGTATGATAAGAAACCATGATGATAGGCCGAAAATATGAGGATTCTAGGCCGCATGAATAGAACGACAAATTTGGAAATTTTTCCAGCTTAAGGAATAATAACATACATGTAAGTATGTAACGCATTTTGTCACGAACTGCATCGTGCACGTCATACATTGCATCATCGTCATTTACATGATTTATGAGACTGGTTTTATGAGAAAGAATGATGAAAAAAGCATTTTTAAAGAAAAGATTCAGTTTTTAAAAGAACACTTTCCACCGGTACCATGTGTTTCTGGCCAGCAGGACCCGCTCCAGATCCGGGGTAATTGATTTGATGATAATGACCATTCAGGCCCGGAGAGAATAGACCTGACTATTATGATAATGACCGTACAGGCCCAGAGAGAATAGACCGGGTGACTATGATTGATGACGTGACCGTTCCGAATCCGGGAATAATAGATTCGAAGAGAAGAATATGATCGCCTCAGATCCGGAGAGAATAGATCTGAACACTCTCTTGTTTTCATTAACGATGATGTTTTGAAAGAAAGAACGAAAGAACTTATCTTCATTTTTATCATGATGCATCACATGTACATACTCATGCATGTTGCATTTAATGAGTCATCGGATATTTGGTACATGTTACTTAGACTAAGTTGTTATGACTTGGTAGCTCCTAAGTTATGATCTTTATTGAGTTATGATCTTTAATAAGTTATGATCTTTTATAAGTTATGATCTTTAATAAGTTATGATCTTTGATAAGTTATGAACTGAGTGCTTACGGGTTTTGGATGGAAGGTCAGGTATGTTTCTAAACCGAATTTTTTGGGGTTCGGTTCTTGTATGTACTTTTCATTTAACTCACGGTTATTTATAGTTTACTTGCAGGAGACGTTGTCACTCACCCCTTATTTTTCCTCCTAGAACCCGCAGGAAATAGAGTTGAATGGATCGAAGACGAACCTAGGGTTCCTTATCCGTAGAAGAGTGAGAGGTGGATGACTTAAGGAATTCTGCTATGATGGAAGTGATGGATGTCCTTATTATGACTTTATGATGGAAATATTTACTTTTGGATTTCTGCGTTTTTATGAACATATTGTAAGACTAATGATGGCTGCTTAGACGCTTTTATTTTAAATGTTTTTATTCTGCCTCGGTTTTGATTATTGGTTGACGTGTAAGCATGAGAGTCCACGTACTTTAGTATGGACTAAGATATGTTATGGACTGACGCCTGGTACTCTCCGTAGTGAAGTACAGCGGGCGCACCGTATCCGGCTAGGCTGGGGTGCGGGGCGCTACACATAAGCATATTGGATTGCCTTGAAATTCTTATGGTATTTACCTAAGACATAGATGAAGAAGTCCATGAAAATAATTGGCTTGAAATCACAGTTTTTATGGGGTAACACTTAAAGTGAATGTTACGGTGCAAAAATGGAAAACAGGGCAGCATAGTGGCGTGTATTATGAGGCGTTAATTTTGTTTAATTGGACTTGTATGTGATGTTTGGGCCTCTGAATATTTCTCCTAAGTATATTGGCTACGTTTTCCAGGTAATAGTCTTAATTGAATAAGGCTTTATGGTCTATGGAATTAAGGTAAGGGCGGGTACGGCACTGCCGGATCCAACAGTACCCCTTTCCAGTAATTTAATGATTTGAGGGTTTTAAGCACCTCGAAATGTTACGAAATTTTTATGGTATGTAGATAAGATTCCATTATGCATATGTGTGGCATAAGTTTTTGAAAATAGGCCCTGAATTGATGATTTTGAGGCCGTATGAAGTGCAATAATGCTGGACTATTTTCCAGCTTAAGGGACAATTCTGCATATGTGATCTATGATGTATTTCGTCATTAATGGCATGTTGGATATCATGCATTGCATTGTCCATATTCATATGATTTATGAGATTGATCTTATGGCAAAGAAATTTAAGAAAAGCTCTTTTGACGAAAAGATTTCAGTTTTGAAAGACTCCTATTGGTACCATTAATTTCTGGCTAGCACAACCTGTCCCAGATCCGGGGTTAATTGATCTGATGATGAGGATGACCATCCAGGCCCAGAGATAATAGACCTGAGGATTATGATTTATGACCGTCTAGGCCCGGAGATAATAAACCTGAGGATGATGATTTATGACCATCCAGACCCAGAGATAATAGACCTGAGAATGATGATTTATGACCGTCTAGGCCGAGAGAGAATAGACCTGATGATGATTGATTGTATGACCGTTTTTAGATCTGAAAATAATCGATCTGAAGGGAATGGTATGACCGCCTCAAATCCGGAGATAATAGATCTGAACGCTCTCTATTCTTGTTTTATGACAATGATGTTTTGAAAGAAAGAATGATCGAATTAATTCTCATCTTATCATGTTGCATCACATTTGCATATTCATACATATTGCATTTAATTGCTAGTCGAATGCAAGATGTACGGTTACGCAGGTTACGATCTTATTATTTTGTCACTTAAGTTATGACCTTATTACCTTTAGTCATATAGGTTATGATCTTATTTCCTTGCGGCTAATGGATTGAAGGTCAGGTATGTTGGGAATCCAAATTCTTGGGATTTAGTTCTTGTGTATACTTTGTATTTAATTCTTGATTGATTATAGTGTACTTGCTGGTGACTTTGTCACTCACCCTCCTATTTTTCCCCCAGAGCATGCAGGAAACTGGGTAGAGTGGATTAACGATGAGCATAGAGTCCTATATCCGTAGACATACGAGTGGATGGTAGCTTAAGGAATTTTACTATGATGGGTTTATGTTTTGATGGACTTATGATGGTACATTAATTTTGGATTTTACTTTATTTTGCAGACATGGTTGTTATCATACCCTGCAACTTTTGGGTCCAACATTAAATAATTAGGAAGCAACTTAAAGTATAATTGATTAATTGTATAGATTTATGAGGCATAATTGAATAAAATATAGGTGGAAAATAATCAAAAAGCTGAATTAAGGAAAATTAGGCTAAAATACCCAAAACGCCCTCCCCACTTAAATGATGCGGGAGTTACACATTAGTATAACTCCCCAAAAGAGAGGGAGGCGATGGTTAAAGGCAAAAGGGAAGAGGGGGAAACGTCTAGAGAGCAGGAGAGAAGAAAAGGAAGAGAAAAGAGAGAGAGAAAGAAGAAATGAAGAAGAAGAAGAAACAGTGGCCGATCTAGGTTCAACCCTTCCTGCGATTCTACCAAATATTCGTAAGACTACTTAGAAGAAAAGGCAAGTAATCTTTCTATACGCTTTACGCAAATTTTGTTACTTTAGGCCCTATGTTCTTACAAAGAGAAAACTTGGATCACACATTAATAGTTTTGACTTGTCTATGTTAAATGCTTTACTATATGAAATTGTTGTTGTTAGTTGCATAAAGTCTTGTTCTTTGGGCCATATTTCTGAAAATAGTTATTTGGTGCTCTGTTGTTTGTCAAGCATGCCCATGAAAGTGTAATCTTGATGTGTTTATTGTCTTGTTCCATTCTTGTGTTGGTTGTCTACACCTAGATGTTTGAGAGTAAGTGCAGGGAATTGAAGGATGAATGATGGCATGGTTATAGACTTGTTGTGTTGGGAATGTTGATGGTATCCTTTGAAGGTTGTGAATGATAGAAAGTTAAGAGTGGATATTATTAGACATAATTAAGCATCAAATCATGTTAGTTGTGTGTTAAGCATGATGAATCCAGGAGCTAAGATGGACCTTGAAGGGTTGAACATGAAACGGTTGAAGAAGAAAGGTGTTGGGTGGAAGTTACTGCAGAAAAACTGCAGTTTAGAACCGTCAGAACACTTCGAGCACCTACATTAGGCGCTTCAAGTCACATTAGGTGCCTAATATAGCGTTCAATGTCACATTAGGCGCTTCATGTAGGCGTTCAATGTCTACGGCACATCCCTGAACACTTCGAACGCCTAGTATAGGCGCTTTATGTCACTTTAGGCGCCTCATGTGGCGTTCCAAGTATACTGGAAGTCTTTTTGACCCTTTAGGCGCCCTATGTATGTGTAGTAACTTTATACACTTCTTTTGAACATAAAATGCAAGGGTATTTGAGGTATAATTGAGGTGTAGATGGTAAGTTTAATCAAGTGAGAATAAGATTGAATCCTGAGTGAATTAGTAAGACGGATGGACTTGGAAAGATACGAACATGGAGTGTTTGAGGTGAAAGACCGTATACTTGATATGTAGGATGTAGGGGTGTGTGTGTTACATGTTTGATACAAAATTACATGTGCATCTTGCATCATGACATGGCCACTTTCATTTGATTTGAGATTTTCTTTGCGAAATAACATGTTTTTACAAGAAAGGTTTAAAGTTTTCGAAAGACAAAATGGCTGCTGGTTGATCGCAGGGTATAAAAGTCACGCTTGGGAAAGAAGGGCATAAAAGCGTGATCTGTGAATCAACAGCAGGGTATAAAATATGTTATGGGGCCGTGGACCTATCAGCACGGAAAATAAAGTATTTTATGGGGTCGTGGACCTATCAGCACGGATATATGATGTATGTAATGGGGCCGTGGACCTTTCAGCACGGGGTATAAAGTTATATGTAATGGGGCCGTGGACCTTTCAGCACGGGGTATAAAGTTCTGTTTGCTGTGGACTGATCACCCACAGGGTATAAAGTTCTGCTACGCGAAGAATATGATAAGAAGAGTTATGAAAAGTTTTGTGAAGTGACACGCATGACATGTTTATGAAAGAAGACATATGCATGGGTGTTGTGTGTGATTTTAAAGAAGTACATGCATCATGATACACGAAGCATAAGATTTGATATGCAAGAGATGTGACTAGTTTATGACTTGCTTTTGATGATATGTTGTTTTAGTACATGTTTATGCTCATATCCGTGTATCCTTTATGTGCTTTATCTGTTTTGAGGAATTCTTATAAAGATGCTACTTGCTAACCCGAGCACCTTATTTTAGGCAATGATTTATACACTGGTGACTCGTCGTGTGTGATCCCGTAAGGTGTATAGACGGGTTACTTGCTGGCGATAATTTCGCTAAGAACAGATACTCTATTCCTTTTCAGGTGAGTCGGAATATGAGATGATATTTATCGAAGACGATGGCGAGTGGGCTCAATGGGATGACGGACATGGGAATAGATAGATGCTGGACTACTTTCTTTAAGTTTTGGAAACTCAATGTTATTATGTTGTTCTGGAACTTATGTTAGCTAGATGAACAAACACCTTTTATTTCCGCTGTATTTTCTGGTTGTACTATTGACGATGAAGGTTTAGATTTTATGACATTTCCGCTGAATTATCTTACGTCATGAATGATGTACGCTTGATCTGCTTTGACGCTTCGTAGTTCTCATAGTAGGCTACGACGGGTGCACTGGTTTTGTTGACAGTGTCGGGCTGCGGCGCTACAGGTGGTATCAGAGCCTAGGCTTCAGATCTATCTCGGAAACTTAGGTTCATGATCTATTAGCAATTTAAGATATGATTTTTCCTTAAGTTTGGTCCTTAGGTATAAGTGCTGATTATCTAGAGCCTAAGTATGATCTGGGGTTGGGTGTGTGCGAGCACATATATCATTTAACTTTCTATAATAATCTTAATTTTGGACCCCACCGATCTCTTAGATACAACTTTGTGATGTCTTTTTGAAGTATTACGTGCCCAAGACAGCGATCTTAGACCAGATAAGGGCGTTCGACGGGCTAAAACAGAGTCGGATGATAATGTCGGAGTATGTCGACTATGTCCATGCTTTGGGTAAGTTTGCTCCTGCGATTATGCCTGATAATCTCTTAAAGATGACAATGTTCGGGCGAGGTTTGGACTCAAGAATTCAGTCAGCAATTGTAAGCGCATGGATGAGAACCAACGAGGACATGATGGATGCGTGCCTCTGCGTCGAGAGTGATTTCCGTAGAGTGGTGGCAAGAGAGGCCGATGCAGGATACTCTGACAAAGGTAAGAGGTTAAGAGAAGAGATTGGGTTAGTGGCAGGCCAGGACGATTGGATCAAGATTCAGAAGAGATGTCCGGTCGGAAAAATTTTAGAGACCCCCACCATAGAACCCAGATGTAAATCAGGCTGTAGGAGTTTTCCGCATTGCAATAAGAGCCATGATGGGGAATGTGAGAAGTTGGCAAGAATGTGTTATCGATGCAGATAGGTAGGTCATCTCGTTAGAGATTGACCAGAGATGAGGAAGAATGCTCTAGGAGAAGCGGCTCAGCAGCCGAAGATAGATGTCTGCATCAATGTCATGATTGCCATGGATATTTGGAAAGTCGCCGATGTGGTATGAGGTACAATTTTAGTGAACAAGATATTCACCAATGTTCTTTTAATAGCGGCGTGAACCCCTCTTTTGTGGCAAAGGGATTTGTTAAGCGCCTTTGTGGTTCACCAGAATAGTTGGAGATCCGTACCTTGTCTAAGTGTCGAGATCAAATTATGATTTCACACCAACATTGACTATCGATTAAAATAAGTGACAGTTAAGAATTCTGCGATGGAAGATATAACCTTCTAAGGGGGTTGCTGTTGATTTGAAGGAAGTTGAATTTATTACCAAGTGGTCTAGATCTACGAATGACACCGAAGTCGGCGTTTCTTGGGTCTAGCTAGTTACTATAGGAAGCTTGTCGAGGGATTCTCGACAATAGCGATGTTCCTCAATTGCCTTACTCAAAAGAATTCCAAGTTTGAGTGAACGGCATAATGCAAGAAAAGCTTCACGGAGTTTAAGAAGAGATTAACCACATCCCCAGTATTGGCTCAACCCTCTGGAACTGAAGGGTTTGTGACCTATAGTGATGTGCCAAAAAAAATGGCTTTGGTACGTAAACTGTAACATAAGTTATGATTTTCCATCTAAATCAAGTTTAGTTTGATATTTCACTTGTAGGTTGTGTTTTGGTACAACACAAACGAGTTATTGCGCATGCTTCGAGATAGCTAAACATAAGGCAGCGAAAATTGTGGGAACAACTAAAGGACTACGACATGACCGTTAATTACCATCCCGAAAAAGTTAATAAAGTGGTAGATGTATTAAGGAGAGAATCTAACCATGCACGACACTCATCACTTGAGGGAGAAATAGAAGAATTTGGCTTGAATTTGGGTTGAATCTATGGTTAATGTTTTCGCATTATAGACCGTCGTCTCAAGTTTGATGAATTAGGTGAAAGAAGCTCAAAAGAAGAATAAGACTGTGGGTGATATTTCTTGGAAACTGAGGCATAGTCAGGTTGATGGATTTCAGACCAATGAGGACGGGCGCTTATGTTTAGAAGTAAATGTGTGTATGCCTGATTTAGATGAGCTAAGGAAAGAAATATTGCAAGGGGCTCACAGCTCAAGGTTATCGATATATTCTAGTAGCACCAAAATGTACAGGGATCTATGACAATACTATTGGTGGTGTAAGATGAAGAGGCATATTGTGGAGATTTGAGGGATGTCTGGTGCGTCAGTAAGTGGGGATAAACACCAACGATCTGGTGGATTATCGATGCTGTCGGAGATTCCAGAGTAGAAATGTGAATGTGTCACAATGGACTTTGTGGCTGGTTTACCGAGAACAATAAGTGGATATAACATGATCTTGGTGATTGTGGATCGACTGACCAAGTCTACACATATTCTACCTGTCTTGAGGGAAGCATCTCTCGATAAGTTGGTAAATTTGGATATGGACAACATTGTTAGCCTGCATGGTGTTGCCATGAGCATAGCGCTTAACCGAGACCAATGGTTTACTTCCAAGATCTGGACAGTATTTTAGAGAGCCATGGGGACGAAATTAAGGTTAAGTACAGTGTATCATCTCTGAACCGATAGACAATCTGAACGGACTATCCATACCCTAGAAGACATGTTAGTGACTTATGTCCTAGACTTCAAAGGAAGTTGGAATAGAATGATTAAATTAATGGAGTTCTCGTATAATAGCAGTCACCACCATGCAAGTGACGTGGCTCTTTTCGAAGCGTTGTATAGAGGGAAGTGTAGGTCCCTCGGTTATTGGATGAAGTTGGTGTGAGGACCCTCACAGGATCTGAGTTACTTGAGAAGATGTTAGAAAATGTGAAAGTCATTCAAGATAGACTTAAGACGGCTCAGGACCGCAGCAGACGTTGGACGGATGCCAGGTGACGGCCTTTGGAGTTAATGTAGGCGAAAAAGGTTTATTTAAGAGTATCGCCTACAAAGGGTGCTATGAGATTCGGAATCAGAGGTAAGCTAAGCCCCGCTTTATGGGTCGTTACGAGATACTTGAGAAGCTGAGAGCTTTAACACATAGGTTGGCATTAACTCCGGTATAAGTGCAAGTTCATAAAGACGTTCATGTATCACAGTTAAGGAAGCACGTGACAGATCCAAGCCACGTGCTCGAAGCACAACCTTTGAAACTCAAAAGTGATGTTATTTATAAAAAGGCACCGGTGAGAATAGTGGACCGGAAGGAACATGTGTTGAGGAAGCAGGTGATCCCTTATATGAATGTCGGGTAGAGCAAACACACGGAACGTGAGGTCACTTAGGAACTCGAAGAATAAATGCGAGGGAAGTATACTCAACATTGTAACTATGGTACGCAAGTTTCGAGTACGAAACTTTTTGTAAGGGGGGTGGAATGTCATACCCCGCAACTTTTGGGTCCGATATTAAATAATTAGGAAGCAACTTAAAGTATAATTGATTAATTGTATAGATTTATGAGGCATAATTGAGTATAATATAGGTGGAAAATAATCAAAAAGCTGAATTAAGGATAATTAGGCTAAAATACCCAAAACGCCCTCCCCACTTAAATGATGGGGGAGTTACACATTAGTATAACTCCCCAAAAGAGAGGGAGGCAACGGCTAAAGGCAAAAGGGAAGAGGGGGAAACGTCTAGAGAGCAAGGAGAGAAGAAAAGGAAGAGAAAAGAGAGAGATAAAGAAGAAATGAAGAAGAAGAAGAAACAGTGGCCGATCTAGGTTCAACCCTTCCTGCGATTCTACCAAATATTCGTAAGACTACTTAGAAGAAAAGGCAAGTAATCTTTCTATACGCTTTACGCAAATTTTGTTACTTTAGGCCCTATGTTCTTACAAAGAGAAAACTTGGATCACACATTAATAGTTTTGACTTGTCTATGTTAAATGCTTTACTATATGAAATTGTTGTTGTTAGTTGCATAAAGTCTTGTTCTTTGGGCCATATTTCTGAAAATAGTTATGTGGTGCTCTGTTGTTTGTCAAGCATGCCCATGAAAGTGTAATCTTGATGTGTTTATTGTCTTGTTCCATTCTTGTGTTGGTTGTCTACACCTAGATGTTTGAGAGTAAGTGCAGGGAATTGAAGGATGAATGATGGCATGGTTATAGACTTGTTGTGTTGGGAATGTTGATGGTATCCTTTGAAGGTTGTGAATGATAGAAGGTTAAGAGTGGATATTATTAGACATAATTAAGCATCAAATCATGTTAGTTGTGTGTTAAGCATGATGAATCCAGGAGCTAAGATGGACCTTGAAGGGTTGAACATGAAAGGGTTGAAGAAGAAAGGTGTTGGGTGGAAGTTAGTGTAGAAAAACTGCAGTTTAGAACCGTCAGAACACTTCGAACACCTACATTAGGCGCTTCAAGTCACATTAGGCGCCTAATGTAGCGTTCAATGTCACATTAGGCACTTCATGTAGGCGTTCAATGTCTACGGCACATCCCCGATCACTTCGAACGCCTAGTATAGGCGCTTTATGTCACTTTAGGCGCCTCATGTGGCGTTCCAAGTATACTGGAAGTCTTTTTGACCCTTTAGGCGCCCCATGTATGTGTAGTAACTTCATACACTTCTTTTGAACATAAAATGCAAGGGTATTTGAGGTATAATTGAGGTGTAGATGGTAAGTTTGATCAAGTGAGAATAAGATTGAATCCTGAGTGAATTAGTAAGACGGATGGACTTGGAAAGATACGAACATGGAGTGTTTAAGGTGCAAGACCGTATACTTGATATGTAAGATGTAGGTGTGTGTGTGTTACATGTTTGATACGAAGTTACATGTGCATCCTGCATCATGACATGGGCACTTGCATTTCATTTGAGATTTGCTTTGCGAAAGAACATGTGTTTACAAGAAAGGTTTAAAGTTTTCGAAAGACAAAATGGCTGCTGGTTCATCGCAGGGTATAAAAGTCACGCCTGCGAAAGCAGGGTATAAAAGCGTGATCTGTGAATCAACAGCAGGGTATAAAATACGTTATGGGGGTCGTGGACCTATCAGCACGGAAAATAAAGTATTTTATGGGGCCGTGGACCTATCAGCACGGATATATGATGTATGTAATGGGGCCGTGGACCTTTCAGCACGGGGTATAAAGTTATATGTAATGGGGCCGTGAAACTTTCAGCACGGGGTATAAAGTTCTGTTTGCTGTGGACTGATCACCCACAGGGTATAAAGTTCTGCTATGCGAAGAATATGATAAGAAGAGTTATGAAAAGTTTTGTGAAGTGACACGCATGACATGTTTATAAAAGAAGACATATGCATGGGTGTTGTGTGTGATTTTAAAGAAGTACATGCATCATGATACACGAAGCATAAGATTTGATATGCTAAAGATGTGACTAGTTTATGACTTGCTTTTGATGATATGTTGTTTTAGTACATGTTTATGCTCATATTCGTGTATCCTTTATGTGCTTTATCTGTTTTGAGGAATTCTTATAAAGATGCTACTTGCTAACCCGAGCACCTTATTTTGGGCAATGATTTATACACTGGTGACTCGTCATGTGTGATCCCGTAAGGTGTATAGACGGGTTACTTGCTGGCGATAATTTCGCTAAGAACAGATACTCTATTCCTTTTCAGGTGAGTCGGAATATGAGATGATATTTATCAAAGACGATGGCGAGTGGGCTCAATGGGATGACGAACATGGGAATAGATAGATGCTGGACTACTTTCTTTAAGTTTTGGAAACTCAATGTTATTATGTTGTTCTGGAACTTATGTTAGCTAGATGAACAAACACCTTTTATTTCCGCTGTATTTTCTTGTTGTACTATTGACGATGAAGGTTTAGATTTTATGACGTTTCCGCTGAATTATCTTACATCATGAATGATGTACGCTTGATCTGCTTTGACGCTTCGTAGTTCTCATAGTAAGCTACGGCGGGTGCACTGGTTCCGTTGACAGTGTCGGGCCGGGGCGCTACAGTTGTAAACTTTAATATCGGATATTCAGAATGTTTTGTTTAAAAGTTTTTATTCTGCCTAAGTTTTTGCTTACCTGTTAAGATGAAGGCATGAAAATCCATAAATCTTGTTATGGACTGTGACGTGTTATGCATTGACAGGCGCACTGTACGCGGGCAAGATGGGTACATGGCGCTACAAATGAATTAGATGATGATTTAATATCAATAGCTAGAAAACTTAGAAAGTTTTTCAAAAGACCAAATAGAAAACAATCTTCCTCTACTTCTTCTCAACTTAAGAAAAACACCAATAACAAGTGGTATAATAAAGAGTTAAAATGCTATGAATGTGGTCAAAAAGGACATATCTCATATAATTGCCAAACAAAGAAAAATAATAACAACAACAACAATAATAAACAAGTAAAGAACAAGGAGGCGCTAAAGCTTAAGACAAAGGATTCCAAGTCAAAAAGAGACAAACGAGCAATAAAGGCAAGCAGGTGGAGCGACTCGTCCGACTCAAAATCCGACACTGAGGAAGCTCAAGTCTACTTCGTATCTAACGAGCTAAGTTCTTCATCTGATGTAGATTCTGATAATGAAATGTCATTTGATGAGATGTATGAAGAATTTCTAAAGATGCATGCTCACTGTAAAAGGCTCTCTAAAGAAAAAAAGAAACTAATTAAAGAAAATGACAGGTTGAAGACGGCCCAACTTGGAATTTTCCGATCAATTAGAGTCTTTTAAACAAGAGTCTACTAATACTCTTGATTCTTTGGAGATTAAAATTGAATCATATAGGAAAAATGAACAAACATTACAAACTGAAAATAGTATGTTGAAATCTAAGTTAGAAAGTTGTGAAAATGAGTTAGTACAACTTAAATCTTCTAAACTAAACTTAGAAAAATTGTTAGAACAATTTAAATCTATCACAAACATGCTTGGCACACTTATATCATCACAAAAATATGGAAATGATAAAAAGGGCTTACGGTATATAGAAAAAAATGACAAGTTAGGCAAAAAGACTAACTTTGTATCATTTAAGTCTAAGTTGTCGTATAATACAACGAAATCAACTTTGCCTGCTACACCTTCTGCTACTCCTTCTTCTGCATATTCCAAAGTAAAAGTGCAACATGCGCCCATAAAAGCACACACAAATAAAGTTCCAACTAGACAAAAACTTTGCACCTAGACCACCTAGAAATTATGCCTATATGTATACAAATATATCTAGGCAAAATCAAATGCATCCAACTTATTATGGTCATAAATGTAGGCAACATTCGTATAAAGCTTAAAGAAATGCATATGAAAACACATACATAGTGTAGGACATGTATAGAACCACTAGAAGGGGGTTGAATAGTGGGTGCGGAAAAATCGGTTTTCTTAAAACTTTTGAACCAAAAACCTCACTTCTGAAAACAGTTTCTGTTTTCAGATCCTGATTTAAAATAATTGAAAGACCTAGTTGTAGACCTCCAAAAATTTTGCAATTCGGTGTGAATGAACTCTCAGATGTTCACAGTATCTCATAAAAAATTTCAAATTAAAATTCCACTCCTAACCCCTTGAAAATACTTTCTTGGTCAGATTGCGCGAATTTTCCAGAAACCGTACTCCGACTTGAAAATATTATTCCGATTAATTGGTGACTCCAAATGGTCGGAATATTTAATGAATAGACCCTTAAGATATGTATTTTAATGGGTTGAAACGATTTTTGAAAATTCATTTGGGAAGTAACTCAACCACGTTGATGTTCTTAACCTTTGCACTTGAGAGAATATGAGTTGTAGTCTTGGCCTTGTTTTCACTACTCTTCTCCTTTTATGCATATGTGGTCGCCCCCTAGGGCTTCTTCCTTTCTTGAGAATTCTCTTTCATGTCCTTGGAAGATTGCTTTGTGTAGAGATGACACCATCTTACTTACTTGGTGCCACATGATTGGAAGAATGACTTGACCTTGCTTACTTGTCATTTGATGATTGGTCCAACTTGGCATCCTTTCATGAGCTGTAAAATCTGGAAAAAAAACTTGCAAAACATGTGCTCAAAAGTAGTCAAAATATTGCCATACTACCAACCTTCAATCCCTTAAATTTTGGGATGCAACCATTATCATCAAAAAATCGGCCAACTAATGCCATGTGCTGAAAATTTTCAGCATATATTGTAGTTTGAAATCTTTCCTTGTGTGGTACCCTCTTTTATGTTACTAACCTTGTGTGTCATATTTTAAACCAATTGAGATGCCAACTAAGCTCCAACTAGGCTCCATTGAAAGTGAAATAGGCGTGTAGTATGACTTGGCCATGTGCTGAATTTCATTTTAGTAAGCTTTGTCAAATAATGCACAATATTTAAACATATATGGTAAATTGCAATCAGCCCTAATTTGAATTTTCTAGAAAACTTGAACATGTCTTGAATGTGTAAAAAGTACCTCGATACATGTTACATCTTATGCCAAAAAACGTTCCATGTGTTGTGTTCATATAAAACGAAATTTTCGACTTTCGTCGATTACACGATTTTTCTCTGATTAAATTCAAACTTCTTGCACATGTCATATATGTTATGTCACACATAATTTACATAAAATAAGGTAGATACTCAGCTCATGTGACTGATGGATAAGGCGCCCATATGCTTAAAAGAATTTGAATTTGGAATCTCCACAATTTTAGCCTAAATTGTGGGTGGTTTGTGTGTGCCAATATAGAATGATTTAGTGGATGATTTGAACATGTGAGCCACAAAATTGTTGGATATTTTTGATGTATACGGACTGGCCATCTTTATATGTCAAGTACGTGACACGTCGGTGAAGTTTCGGTAGTCACCCGATACGACAATTTTCGGTTTATGACCTTGTAACATGTCATTATAATTTTGTCATCACCATGACCTATATCATATGAATAATATCTGAATATACTCATAAAAGGGAGGAGACTTTCTATTTCTAAATTTGTTGCCATGTAGCTTCCACCAAATATGTCTCCATTTAGTGAAGTAGTTAGTTCATTAACTTAAGTACTTCACTTAATGAACTAGTTTAGTTCATTAATTGTGGCACCTGAAAATAGTTCAAAGAAACAAATGTTTGCCATATGATATAAACTTTAATGCTGCATGGCTTGTTTGTGCGGCAATAATATATATAATCATATGAGGCATGTATATCTCATAAACATGTCAAATAATAATTTTATCATGCATTTCGTAAAATTGTACCATTTAAATCATGCATGTGTAAATCATTCAAACACTTTTTCTCGCAATCTCCCTCTTTTGACGATTTACAAAATAACATTGGTTCATAATTTAAATATAATTGCTCCCCTCTAATTATGCACAAATTTGAATTTTGAATCTGGAATTTCATGTCGTTGTGCTCCCCCTTAAATCATGCTCTGCCTCCCTTTATTTCATAAATGATATCAAAAGTACATGTAAAAATGGAAAGAAATATCAGTCTATAACACATTAGCAGAAATCATGCCTAATTTTGAGCATAGATTTTTGCATGTGGCTTGATTAAGTGCTTTGGTGAATATGTCGGCTACTTGTGCTTCAGTACGTACATGTTCTATAACGATATCGCCACTATTTACATGATCAAAAAGAAAGTGATATCGTACTTCTATGTGCTTTGCCTTAGAGTGTAATACGGAGTTCTTAGACAAATTGATATCACTAATACTATCACAATAAATAGGGATGCGATTTACCGTGATTCCAAAATCAGATAGTTGTTGTTTGAGCCATAAGAGTTGTGTGCAACAAAAAATAAGTGTCATGTATTCAGCTTCAGTAGTAGATAATGCCACACTTGCTTGCTTTTTCGAAAACCAAGATATCAATGAATTTCCTATAAATTGACAAGTGCCACGTGTGCTTTTTCTATCTATTTTGCACTCGCCATAATCCGCATCAGTATAAGCATGCAAGTCAATTTCACAATTCTTATCATACCAAATTCCTAAACTAGGAGTATGCTTAATGTATCGAAATATCCTTTTTACAGCGTTATAGTGTGACACTTTAGGGTTGCTTTGAAAACAAGCACACATACAAACACTAAACATGATATCGGGTCTACTTGTGGTAAGGTAAAGCAAAGAGCCAATCATAGACCTATACAAACCATTATCAAAGTCTTTTCCATTCTCATCTTTATCAAGTTTAGTTGTTACACCATAGGGGTGGGGGATGGTTTCAAGTTTTCAAACTTAAAATTTTTAATCATGTCATTCACATATTTGACTTGACTTATATGGATGCCTTTACTAGTTTGTTTAATTTGCAAGCCAAGAAAATAATTCAATTCACCAATCATAGAAATTTCAAAATCAGATTTCATGCATATTTCAAATTCTTCAACAATTTTATGAGATGTAGATCGAAAAACAATGTCATCAACATAAATTTGAATAATAAGTAAATCCGGTTTTTCTTGTTTCAAGAATAAAGAACTATCTATGGTGCCTCTTCTAAATCTATTTTCTAAAACAAAAGTAGCAAAATGATCATACCAAACTCTAGGTGCTTGCTTTAAACCATATCGTGCCTTCTTTAATTTGTACACATGATTAGGATATTTTAAATCCTAAAAACCGGTTGGTTGTTTCACATATACTTCTTTTTGTATAAAGCCATTTAAAAATGCAATTTTAACGTCCATTTGATAAAGTTTAAAATCCTTCATGCATGCAATACAAGTAATAATCGTATGGCTTCTAAGCGTGCTACGGGTGCAAATGTTTCGTCGTAGTCTATTCCTTCTTCTTGATTATCTCCTTGTGCTACAAGCCTTGATTTGTTCCTAACGACTTTACCCTCTTCATTCATTTTATTTCTAAAGACCCACTTTGTACCTATTATCGTTTTATCTTGTGGTCGTGGCACTAAATCACATACATCATTTCTTGTGAATTGATTTAATTATCATGCATAGCGTCAATCCAAGAAGAATCATTCAAAGCATCAAATACATTCTTGGGTTCAATTTCGGATATCATAGCATGGAATTGATTTATTTCATCCGGATTTATTCTTCTATGTGGTTGACACCTTGTGTTATGTCGACTATGATGAGGTCATGTGGGTGATCTCTATGCCATCTTGGTTGATTATTTTCTAAGTTTTCATGCATTTCTAAGTGATCATGCATTTATAGTGTGTTGGGTTCATCATGTACGATATTCTCTTCTATGTCATCTAACACGAGCTTTAGTTCAAAATCATCGTCATATTCTTTATCTATTTCAAAATCACCGAATTCATTAAACTTCACATGAATAGATTCTAAAATTTGTCTAGTGATAGGATCATAACATCTATATGCTTTAGAATTCACAGAATATCCAACAAAGATGCATTCAATTGATTTAGACTCAAATTTATCTAGATTGTCTTTTGTATTCATAAAAAGCATTTACAACCAAACACACGAAAGTAATCAATTTTAGGCATGCGATCATTTACAATTTCATAAGGTGTTTTGTTTATTTTCTTTCTAATCGACAAGCGATTAACTATATAGCATGCACAATTTACGGATTCCGCCCACAAAAATCTATGCAACTTATTTTCACATAGCATAGTTCTAGCAATTTCTTGTAGTATTCTATTCTTTCTTTCTACTACTCCATTTAATTGTAGTGTTCTAGGTGGCAAAAACTCGTGTTTGATACCTTTTTCTTTGCAAAATACAGTCATGTCCTTATTTTTAAATTCGCCGCCTCTATCACTCCTAATCTTTTTCACATTCACACCATACTCATTTTCAAGTTGTTTTATTAATTTAGCAATCTCAACGGCACTATCATCTTTATTCGCAAGAAATAAAGTCCATGTATAGCGAGAAAAATCGCCAACGATAACACATGCATAATGTCGCCCACCAAGACTCCTATAAGAGTAGGACCAAACAAGTCAATGTGTAATAATTCTAACACTCTAGATGTGCTAATTTTATTTTTAGATTTAAGTGACTTGCGTGTTTGTTTGCCTTTAATACAAGATTCACAAAACTGAATGTTGTCTAAATCAAGTTTAGACAATCCTCATACTAGATTCTTTTGTTGAAGTTTTTCAAGAGTTAAGATGCCAATGTGTCCTAATCGCCTATGCCACAAATTCACGTTAGGTTCATTTGACATAAAACATTTAACTTTAGTGTCTAACATGTCATCCATAGAAAGTGTAAAAATATTTCTTTCTCTTTTTCCTTTTAATATCGTTTCTCCGTTTTTATTTATTATGTTGTAATATGGATGAGTGAAACACACATCGAAACCGTTGTCAAGAAAACTGTGAGATGCTAAGCAAATTATAGGATAGATTACTTACCAAGAAGACGTTGGACATTTGAAGAGTGCTTGGGCTTCCAATTGTACCTTTTCCAATGATTCTTCCTTCGTTGTTGTCTCCAAAGGTCACCAATCCATCCTTTGTAACCTTTTTCAACTTCGAGAACAAGCTCGGGTCACCCGTCATGTGCTTCGAGCAACCACTGTCAAGGAACCATTTGATTGATGTACCTTTAGATGTATGTGTTCCCTGCAACGTGTAATAACGATTTTAGGTACCCTTTTTTTTGGGTCCTTACAAGTTACTTCTTCACCCCTTTGTAAGAGTACCTTTTGGTACCCAAACTTAGGTGACCATTCTCGGTCTTACAAATGGTGAACATAGAGATGAAGGAGCAATATAATAGATATTAGGTGGGAATGCGTTTGGCCTTTGGTTGAGAATCCCATCATGCACATGGTATGATCTTTGTTTTTGATATACCTTAGAGTTAGTATGCATGGTGCGTGATCTAGATGCACTTATATTGAATGAATGTTGTGTATGCATCAATGGTTTCTTTTCATATTTATGCAGCACATAATTATATCTTGTATGATATGAAGAAGAAGCACGATGAGATGAAGAGAGAGATGATTTGGGCGTCCTCTTTGGCGCTACATTTGTCTTGAATGCATATGTTTTCTTAGATGAAGATAAAATGAATTTGGTTGATTTATTTTGTGTTTCGTTTTTCTCAATGTATCCTAATCCGGTTTTATCGCATTCAAGCTTTTGTGAGGAGATGACGCGATCTAGTATCTTTGTACCCGTACAAACTGCTTTACCATTCTTTCTAAATCCGTATTTCTTGATTTCAAATTTGAAATCTCAGATTTTATTTCATTATTTTCTGCCGTTAAAGATGAGATCTCTGATTTCAATGCATTAATTGTGCATGACAACTCTTCTTTTGAATCGTTTAATTAAGAAACAAGATTCGTGTTAGTTCAATTAACCTTTTCTTTTCTTTTGCAAAAGTCTTTGTGAATTTATACAATTCAAGATATTGACTAAATAGATCATCATAAGAGGGTACAGAATCAGAATCAGAGTCAGAATGTAGCGCCCCGTACTGGGCCTTCCCGGGTATGGTGCACCCGCCATACTTCTACGGAAAGTACCAGTCAATGCATAACATATCACAGTCCATGCCAAAATCATGGACTACAATGTCATCATCTTAACAGGTAAGCAAAATTTAGGCAAAATAAAACTTTTCAAAGGAAACAATTCTGAATATCCGACATAGAGTTTACAACCAAGTCAGCAATATAAAGACAATCCGAAATTAGTGTCCCCAAAATAAGTCCACAAAACATAAGCCCATCATAAATTTCCTTAAGTTGTAATCCACTCTCACGTTTACGGATACGGAACTCGAGCCTCATCGCCAATCCATTCTACACCATTCCCTGTAGGCTCTGGAGGAAAAATAAAAGGGTGAGTGACAAAGTCACCAGCAAGTATACCATAAACAATCATGAATTAAATGGAAACTGTACACAAGAACCAAACCCCAAGAATCTCAACTTTCCCAACATACCTGACCTTCAACTCAATAGCCGCAAAGGTAACAAGATCATAACTTAATTGACAATAGACTAAGCATCCTACTCACAATCATATGCAATGTGTATGGATATGCAAATGTAATACAACATGATAGTATGAAAACCAATTTCGATCATTCTTACTTTCAAAACAAAAACGTCATAAAACGAGGAATCGAGAGGGTTCAGATCTACTATCTTCGAATCTAAAACGGTCATACCATTCCCTTCACATCTATTATTTCCGGATCTGAAAATGGTCATACAATCAATTATCATCATCAGGTCTATTATCTCTGGACCTGGACGGCCATAAATCATCATCCTGATGAGGATCAAGGGTCCGATGAGGATCAAGGGTCCCATCAAGAGGCCAAGGGCCCTATGACAAGAAGGAGGGAAAGAGAACTTTGTCATCAAGTTGCCACCTTCTTGTACAAGCATGTTCAAGATGAACCTAAGATTCCTTGGGTTCATTTCATTGAACCTTCACCTTGAGCGTGTATAAGCATGCATGTGTTCATTACTTTAGTTTTTTTCTTGTTTTCTTGTGATATTTGTTTTATGTGTTTGCTTTGTAGGTAATTTAGGTACATGGAAGATCCAAATAAAATAAAGACCCAAAAACAGCAAGATGGCCGTGTGTTGCAACATGGGAGACAAAAAGAATGTTGTCTTGAAGGGAATGTTGTCTCCACAAAGACAAATTCAAAGATGTCCAAGATGGAATCTCTGGTTCAAATTGAGATCAAAATCATCTCTAAAATACAATAAGGGGGCCGGCCACTTTGAAGCAAAAGGATGATGATCAAATTGCATTTAAGATCAAAGCTAGACTTGAATTCAAATCCAACCATGATTTGAATTCAAGTCTCAACCATTTGGAGACTTAAATTTCAAGAAGTTCTCAGCCTTATCCTAGCCATCTACACACCATGTTTGAAAAGAAAGAAGAGGATGAAACCCAATTCATATTGAATTCAAATTCAAGCTCAATTTGAATTCAAACTTTTATCATCTTTTGAATTTAAGTCCAACCATCTTATCATCATCAAAATCAGATTTTCTACACTACATTATCCATGGAACACGCCACCTTGGAGAGATAGAATCCAATTCAAATTGAATCCAAGTTTGAATTCAAATTCAAGCTCAATTTGAACTTCAACCATCTTTTGAATTCAACTCCAGCCATGTTATCATCATCAAATTCAGATTTCAAGAACCTTATTGGACTGGTTATACACGGCTGGAACCAAAGGAAATAACATCTTGCAAGCATTTCGAGTTTTAGCTAGAATTATCTTAGTTTTGAATTCAAGCAAATTTTAAATTTAAACATTTGTTAGCTAGCTTTATTTGAATTGTTTGTAGCCATTTCAACGCTGAAGGGGGGACGATTTTAAGGCCTATAAATAGACCCCTTTGGCAGATTGTAAACTCAACTTTTGATGAATAAGAATCCTTGATATTTCTTTCACTTTGTGTGAGACTTTGTTTTCTTGGTTTTGCATTAAAAACGTAGGTTAAGATCCTTCAAAGTTGAGCATTTTGAAGGTGTTGCCATTGCTTAAAGGTGCCGTCCAGGAGGGCCTTATTGGTTTGCCTGATCAACGACCATCTTGAAGTGTTGGTCTTGCTCGTTTCAATCCATACGTTTCATTCACCAAGGAAGCAAGGGGAAGTCTTTTTACTTGTGCCCAACCCTTTGTGAAAGACGTTTGGAGGGTGGAATTGTTGGGGCCCACGAGTTGCACGCATCAAATTGGAATCAGAGAAAGGTTACTCTATTCCACCATCTATCATTTCCTTTCGTTTGAGTCTAGTCATTTCAATTTCAGTTGAGTCCTTCTTCTACCCCGCACTCTACACGCCATTGTCTTGCATTTCATACAAAAAAAACGCCCAACTCATATGCTTTGAGTCCTTGCATATTGCTGCATTTTGCTTTTCATCATTCAAGTGTCATTTCCTTTATTTCCTTTTCGCATCACAATCTGATTTTGAGTTTTTCAAACTTGAACAAATTAGGGTTTGTTGCATTTTAGGTTACATTCAGCCTTCTTTTAAATATTCCAACCATCAGCCTATAAAGCTACCTCGGTTTCAAATCATCTTGTTGCTACCAAAGCTTTTAGTTGGTGATGATTGTATGCATCTTATGATTCGCATTGTGATTGATTTCATGCTTTAAGACAAGTAGTCATACATGTGTTTGCCTTCACGAACCATCTTCAACAACAAAACCCTAATTCTACCCCACACACCCACGGTCCAACCAGCCCCACCCGAACCCAACCCTAAAACTCACCAACCTGATCCCAAATAACCCTATTTACACCCCAAACAAAAAGCCCCAAACCAATTTTACCAAATATAATCAGATTCTAAAGATCCCAACTCATTCAAATAAACCCTAACCCTAGAATTTGAATTTTGTTCAAATTCTGCCCTAAACCAACCAATATCCAAATTGACCACACCAATCATCAATTACCAACCCAAATAGTCCATTTACCACGTGCATTCCGTTCCCAAAACCCCATTCCGCAAATTCCCAAAACGTTCAAAAAAACCCTAAATCAAAAAAAACCCTAACCCTAACCCATTCGGCCTTACCCAATTTTCCTCACTTTCCAAGGTTATTTTTGTTGCAAGTCCAAGTTACAAATTGTATTTTAAATACATTGCACTATTCTGTCCAAAAACGCAAGTGCTAAGTGCAAAACGCGTGAAATTTCGATTCTGCCCTTAGTCGAAAAAAAAAGAAAAAGAGAATCTGAACCTTGCTCAATTGAAATAGCAAGGAAGAAAAAAAAACAAAAGAATAAGAGAAAAGAAAAAGGGGAAAACGTTTGTGCATTGCGTAGAAAATTTTTTGGTATGATTTGCAAACCTTGGATACCATATTTCCTTTGACCCCACATTGCCGTCCCCTATATTCCTTATTCTCCATCTCCTGATCTTCTTAAACCAATCACACATTTGGTTGCTCGATTGTTGCATGACTTGAACCATTTTGTGGATAGTAAGTGCATAGAATCAAAATTAACTAAAGATTGCCCACGGCAACCCTTAGTTTATCTTTGGTTCAGCCTTATACATCAACTTTGGTTGCGTATTTTCTTTGAATCTTAGTAGAAAGTTCAAGTTGCGTGTTCATTTCAATTGATTCTACTTTGATACTAATTGGTGCAACTTGAAAGTAAAAAGGAAGAAACAAGCGGAGAACATTGTGATTTGAAGAAGCCTTGGAAATACACTTCCTTATTGATCACTTTGAGACTTCTTAACTTCAGGTTATCCAAGAGCCAAAGTGGTAAGAGAGTTGAAAGGATAGAAAGCGGAGTGTTCACAACTTATTTTTTTACTAATCCCTTAACGTTTGTTTGTCTTTGTGTTAGTTTGCTTCTCTCTTTTTCCCTTTGTTTTTGTTCAATTCCTTAGGTACAATGGAGAGCAGCAATCATTCCGCGTCTAGCAAGTCAAAAGAGGCCGAAACATTTGACAACACGCAACAACAAATGCTGGAGATGCTTAAGAAACTCATGCATGACAATGAGGTCAATAAGCATCGCTTGGAAGACGTGGAGCAAAGCTACAAAACGAGTGATGGCCAAGAAACAAGCAGGGCCGTTCCCCTACCACAACCAAGGCGCCATCCCCCAGAAGAAGTTGAGGATGACAACCTAAGACCACCACACACCGAAGCAAGAAGGTTTGTTCCTCCTACACAACCAAGAAGGTACGCTCCAAAAAGGTACAATGATGATTACATTCCCTTTGAGCATGATGATTATGACTTTGATGACCACCCTCCCCGTGGTTACCAAAGACGCCAAAATCCCCTTTTCCCGCAAGATGACGATTTTCTCAAAACCAAAATAAATATTCCCACGTTTTATGGTAAAAGTAATGCGGAGGAATATTTAGAATGGGAAACCAAAGTGGATTTAATCTTTTCGTGTACCAATTATAGTGAATTACAAAAAGTGAGGTACGCTTCTATTGATTTTTCTTGTTATGCACTTAATTGGTGGACAAATTTGTGTAGAAATAGAACTAAGACAAGGCAACCTCCAATTGCTACTTGGGAAGAAATGAAGTTTGAAATGAGACAACGTTTTATCCCAAACAATTATGAGAGTTCTATTTTCACGAGTTTGCAAAACTTACGTCAAGGTTCCAAAAGTGTAGACGAGTATTATAAAGAGTTAGAAATTTTGTTGGAAAGGTCTAACTTGCAGGAACCTGAAGAAGCCAGCAAGGCTCGTTTCTTACATGGTTTAAACAGGGAGATCGCACAAAGGGTTGACCTTCAACCTTATCTTGACCTCACAACCATGGTCCATATGGCTGAAAAGATTGAAACACAATTAAAGGTACGTAGTTCCTCCAATTTCAATTCCACTTACCGTACTAATCAGTCTTCGTCAAGGTTTTCCAGCAAGCCTTCAGGAACGGGAAGTTCACGGCCTATAGGAGGCCAATCACGTGACCAAGGTGTGTCACAATGAATGGACAATCGTGTGCAATCCACACAAAGGAGAGATGAACGCAACTAATAAAAGGCTCCTACCAGAAATTATTTTGATCCCTCAAACAGGTTTCGAGACATTAAATGTTATAAGTGTCAAGGACGTGGTCACATAGGAAAAGAGTGTCCTAATGCAAAACGAATCATGTTAATTGAGGAGACAAACGAATATGTGTCTGAGTCCGAGCATGAAAACGAGTCTGAGCATGATAATGAAATTGAACCTGAAGAGGATCTAGGCGCACTAGATGATTTTAACACTAAGGAGTTTCTTGTTGTGCTTTGCGCTTTAAATGCATATCCGAAATTAGATGATCACGAACAACATCGAGAAAACATTTTCCATATTCATTGCATGATTAATGGTAAAGTGTGCACCATGATCATTGATTCTGTTTCTTGTGCGAATGTGGCTAGTATCGAATTGGTAAGAAAACTGAATTTGCCTATGACTAATCATCCGCATCCTTACAAACTTGCATTGCTAAATGATTGCGGTGAAGTTAGCATAAGTAAACAAGTTTTGATTTCTCTTAGCATCGGTAGTTACAAAGATGATGTTTTATGTGATGTTGCACCAATGCATGCTAGTCATATCTTACTTGGTAGGCCATGGCAATTTGATCGACATGTTACATATGATGGTTATTTGAATTGTTATTCTTTCAAATTGAATGGCTAGTTGTACAAACTGCATGCACTTCCACCACACAAAGTCCACGAGGATCACCAATGCATGTCCAAGTCTAGAGCCGATCCCAAGGAAAAAGAAGCCAAGAGAAAATTCGTGGAGTGTATGAAAAGTGAGAACAAAAAACACGAGAGCAAGGGAAAAGAGGTAGTGCCCCTAAGTGTCAACGAGTCCAAAAAGAAGTGTGGGTATTTCACAAAGAAAAGAGAGGTCACATGCGCACTTTATAACAACCAAACTGTCCTCATCATCATCCCAAAGTCGTGTCACCTTGCCCTTGCAGAACTCCCACCAAACTTACCTACCTCAGTTGCGTCCCTTATCCAAGAATATGAAGTTCTATTTCCCTCCAAACCACCATCCGGATTACCACCCATTAGAGGAATAGAACACCAAATCGACTTTGTCCCAGGAGCAGTGTTACCAAATTGCCCAGCCTATCGAGCCAAGCCCGAAGAAACCAAAGAAATCCAAAGGCAAGTAGAGGAGCTCCTAGCTAGTGGACAAGTCCGAGAGAGCCTAAGCCCATCTGCCGTCCCAGTCATTTTAGTACCCAAAAAGGATGGAACGTGGAGAATGTGTACTGATTGCCGAGCCATAAACAAAATCACCGTCAAGTATAGGTACCCCATACCTAGGCTAGACGATATGTTAGGCATGTTGCATGGATCTAAATTCTTCACTAAAATCAACCTTAAGCAAGGGTACTTCCAGGTACGCATTAGTGAAGGGGACGAATGGAAGACTACATTCAAAACCAAGTTTGGGCTCTATGAGTGGTTAGTGATGCCCTCGGGCTCACCAATGCCCCTAGCACCTTTATGAGGCTAATGAATGAAGTCTTACGCGCGTTCATAGGATGATTTGTCGTTGTCTATTTTGATGATATCCTAATCTATTCTCAAACCATAGAAGATCATCTTGACCACATTAGAGCCGTTTTTGAAAAGCTTAAGCAAGAACAACTTTACGCCAACTTTAAGAAATGCTCCTTTTGTTTAGAACGCGTAGTCTTTCTAGGCTTTGTCATTTCAGCTGAGGGAGTAGAAATGGATGAGGAAAAGGTTAGGTCAATTGTTGAGTGGCCTATACCTAAGAATGTAGGGGAAGTTCGCAGTTTTCATGGACTAGCAAGCTTTTATAGACGCTTTGTCAAAGATTTTTCTTCCATAGCTGCACCCCTAAACGAAATTGTGAAAAAAGATGTGCCTTTTCGGTGGGAAGATCCACAACAACTGGCATTTGATGAACTTAAACGTAGGCTGACCACTGCACCCATACTTAGGCTACCAAATTTTGACGAGACCTTTGAGATCGAGTGTGATGCAAGTGAAGTGGGTATAGGCGCAGTTTTGACACAAGGTAAGAAACCCATAGCCTATTTTAGTGAGAAATTGAAAGGAGCTGCATTGAATTACTCTACCTACGATAAGGAACTTTATGCCCTCGTGAGATCCCTACAAACGTGGCAACACTATCTTCAACCCAAAGAGTTTGTGATCCACATGGACCACGAAAGCCTTAAGTATCTTAAAGGGCAGGGAAAGTTGAACAAAAGACATGCCAAATGGGTAGAGTACGTAGAACAATTCCCTTACGTGATTAAGTACAAACAAGGAAAGGACAATATAGTTGTTGATGCCCTCTCTAGGAGATACACGTTAGTCACTACATTATCTTCACGCTTCTTAGGATTCGAATCACTTAAGGAATTGTACCCCGATTGATGAGGATCAAGGGTCCGATGAGGATCAAGGGCCCCATCAAGAGGTCAAAGGTCCTATGACAAGAAGGAAGGATAGAGAACTTTGTCATCAAGTTGCCACCTTCTTGTACAAGCATGTTCAAGATGAACCTAAGACTCCTTGGGTTCATTTCATTGAACCTTCAACTTGAGCGTGTATCAGTATGCACGTCTACATTCTTTGTCTTTGAATTTATCTAGTGTCTTGTGATCTTGATTTTATGTATTTGCTTTGTAGGTAAATTAGGTACATGAAGTTTCAAAGACAAATGGAAGTCCAAAATGTCCTTGTAGGCGTGTGCTACCAAAGAGAGAGAGAAAAGGAATGATTGTCCTAAAGAGAATGTTTGTCTCCACTAAGACAAATTTAAATATGTCCAAGATGGAATCTCTAGTTCAAATTGAAATCAAAAGCATCCCCAAATATCATCCAAGAGGCCGGCCACTTTGAATCCAAAGATGAAGATAAGGTGATGATCAAATTGAATTTAAATTCAACTCCAAACTTGAATTTAAATTCAACCACGATTTGCATTCAAACTTCAACCAATTGGAGATTTAAATTTCAAGATGCATTCAGCCAGAATATCCATATATTCACACGCCACTTGGATGGATAAAAAGGAGGATAGATTCCAATTCAAATTGAATCCAAGTTTGAATTCAAATTCAAACTCAATTTGAATTCAAACTTCAACCATCATTTGAACTCAATTCCAGCCAGCTTATCAACATCAAATCAGGTTTTTTAATCTCCATTCATCTCCAATACACGGCTGGAGTAGTGGGGAAAAGATATCCAAGAGCCAAGTTCAAAGCAAGCTCAAATTCAAACTCAACTTGAATTCAAATTCAACTAACTTTTGAAATCAACTTCATGCCTCATCCCACTCATCAAATCATCTTCTCCAAGACACTATTGGCTCCTCAAACACGGCTGGACATAGAGGAGATAACATCTTGCAAGCATTTTAAGTTTTAGCTAGAATTATCTTAGTTTTGAAATTCAAGCAAAGTTCAAATTTAAACATTTGTTAGATAGCTTTATTTGAATTATTTCTAGCCATTTCAAGGCTGAAGGGGGACGATTTTAGGCCTATAAATAGACCCCTTTGGCTGATTGTAAACACAACTTTTGATGAATAAGAATTCTTGATATTTCTTTCACTTTGTGTGAGACTTTGTTTTCTTTGTTTTGCATTAAAAACCTAGGTTAAGATCCTTCAAAGTTGAGCATTTTGAAGGTGTTGCCATTGCTTAAAGGTGCCGTCCAGGAGGGCCATTTTGGTTTTCCTGATCAACGACCATCTTGAAGTGTGTGCCTTGCTCGTTTTAATCCACACTTTTTTATTCACTAAGGAAGCAAGGGGAAGTCTTCTTCCTTGTGCCTAACCCTTTGTGAAGGACGTTTGGAAGGTGGATTTGTTGGAGCCCAGGAGTTGCACGCATCAATTGGTATCAGAGCGCAGGTTACTCTATTCCACCATCTATAATGTCCTTTTCGTTTGAGTCTAGTCATTTCAATTTCAGTTGAGTCCTTCTTCTACCCCTCACTCTACACGCCATTATCTTGCATTCCATACAAAAAAAAAAACGTCCAAATTCATTTGCTTTGAGTCCTTGCACGTTGCTACATTTTGTTTCTCATCATTCAAGTGTCATTTCCTTTATTTTCTTTATTTCATTTTCGCATCACAATCTGATTTTGAGTCGTTCAAACTTGAACAAATTAGGGTTCGTCGCATTTTAGGTTACATTTAGCCTTCTTTTAAATATTCCAACCATCAGCCTATAAAGCTACCTCGGTTTCAAATCATCTTGTTGCTACCGAAGCTTTTAGTTGGTGATGATTGTATGCATCTTGTGATTCGCATTGTGATTGATTTCATGCTATAAATCTATTAGTCCTACGTGTGCTTGTCTTCACAACCCATTTGCAACACCAACCAAACTCTAAAACCAGCCACACCCCCACGGCCCAACCAGCCCCACCCTAACCCAACCCTAAAACTCACCAACCTGATCCCGAATAACCCTATTTACACCCCAAACAAAAATCCCCAAACCATTTTACCAAATACAATCAGATTCTAAAGATCCCAATTCATTCAAATAAACCCTAACCCTAGAATTTGAATTTTGTTCAAATTCTGTCCTAAACCAACCAATATCCAAATTGACCACACCAATCATCGATTACCAACCCAAATAGTCCATTTACAATGCCCATTCCGTTCATACAACCCCATTCCGCAAATTCCCAAAACGTTCAAAAAAACCCTAAATCAAAAACCCTAACCCTAAGCCCCATTCGGCCTTACCCCAATTTCCTTAACTTTCTAAGGTTATTTTGTTACATGTCCAAGATACAAATTGCATTTTAAATACATTGCACTATTCTGTCCAAAAACGCAAGTGCTAAGTGCAAAACGCGTGAAATTTCAATTCTGCCCTTAAGCAAAAAAAACAAAAAAAACGAGAATCTGAACCTTGCTCAATTGAAATAGCAAGGAAGAAAAAGAAAAAACAAAAGAACAAGAGATAAAAAAGGGGCAAAACGTTTGTGCATTGCGTGGAAAATTTTTGGTACGATTTGCAAACCTTGGATACCATATTTCCTTTAACCCCACATTGTCGTCCCCTATATACCTTATTCTCCATCTCCTGATCTTCTTGAACCAATCACACATTTGGTTGCTCGATTGTTGCATGACTTGAACCATTTTGTGGATAGTAAGTGCATAGAATCAAAATTAACTAAAGATTGCCCACGGCAACCCTTAGTTTATCTTTGGTTCAGCCCTATACTTCAACTTTGGTTGCTTATTTTCTTTGAATCTTAGCAGAAAGTTCAAGTTTGTGTTCATTTCAATTGATTCTACTTTGATACTAATTGGTGCAACTTGAACGCAAAGAGGAAGAAACAAGTGGAGAACATTGTGATTTGAAGAAGCCTTGGCAATACACTTCCTTATTGATCACTTTGAGCCTTCTTAACTTCAGGTTATCCAAGAACCAAAGTGGTAAGAGAGTGAAAAGAATCGAAAGCGGAGTGTTCATAGCTTATTTTTTTTACTAATCCCTTAACGTTTGTTTGTCTTTGTGTTAGTTTGCGTCTTTCTTTTCCTTTTTGTTTTCGTTCAATTCCTTAGGTGAAATGGAGAGCAGCAATCATTCCGCATCTAGCAAGTCTAAAGAAGCCGAAACTGTTGACAATACGCAACAACAAATGCTGGAGATGCTTAAGAAACTCATGCATGACAATGAGGTAATTAAGCATCGCTTGGAAGACGTGGAGCGAAGCTACAAAACAAGTGATGGCCAAGGAACAAACAGGGCCGTTCCCCTACCACAACCAAGGCGCCATCCATCCTCCAGAAGAAGTTGAGGACGATAACATTCGACCCCCACACACCGAAGCAAGAAGGTTTGTTCCTCCTACACAACCAAGAAGGTACGTTCCGAGAAAGTACAATGATGATTACATTCCATTTGAGCATGATGATTATGACTTTGATGACCACCCTCCCCGTGGTTACCAAAGACGTCAAAATCCCCTTTTCCCGCAAGATGGCGATTTTCTCAAAACCAAAATAAATATTCCCACGTTTTATGGTAAAAGTAATGCGGAGGAATATTTAGAATGGGAAATGAAAGTGGATTTAATCTTTTCTTGTACCAATTATAGTTAATTGCAAAAAGTGAGATATGCTTCTATTGAGTTTTCTGGGTATGCACTTAATTGGTGGACGAATTTGTGTCGAAATAGAACTAAGACGAGACAAGCCCCAATTGCCACTTGGGAAGAAATGAAGTTTGAAATGCGACAACGTTTTATTCCAAACAATTATGAGAGTTCTATTTTCACAAGTTTGCATAATTTACGACAAGGTTCCAAAAGTGTAGACGAGTATTATAAAGAGTTAGAAATTTTGTTGGAGAGGTCTAACTTGCAGGAACCTGAAGAAGCCACCAAGGCTCGATTCTTACATGGTTTAAACAGGGAGATTGCGCAAAGGGTTGACCTTCAACCTTACCTCGACCTCACAACCATGGTCCATATGGATGAAAAGATTAAAACACAATTAAAGGTACGTAATTCCTCCAATTTCAATTCCAATTATCATACTAATCAATCATCATCAAGATTTTACAGCAAGCCTTCAGGAACAGGAAGTTCACGGCCTAAAGGAGGCCAAGCACGTGACCAAGGTGCGTCACAAAGAATGGACAATCGTGTGCAATCCACACAAAGGAGAGATGAATGCACCCAACAAAAGGCTCCTACCGGAAATTCTTCGGATCCCTTAAACAGGTTTAGAGACATTAAATGTTATAAATGTGAAGGACGTGGTCACATAGGAAAAGAATGTCCTAATGCAAAAGAATCATGTTAATTGAAGATACAAACAAATATGTGTCCGAGTCCGAGCATGAAAACGAGTCTGAGCATGATAATGAAATTGAACCTGAAGAGGATCTAGGCGCATTAGATGATTTTGACACTAAGGAGTTTCTTGTTGTGCGTTGAGCTTTAAATGCATATCCGAAATTAGATGATCACGAACAACATAGAGAAAACATTTTCCATATTCATTGCATGATAAATGGTAAAGTGTGCACCATGATCATTGATTCCGGTTCTTGTGCAAATGTGGCTAGCATCGAATTAGTAAGAAAACTGAATTTGCCTATGACTAATCATCCACATCCTTACAAACTTGCATGGCTAAATGACTGCGGTGAAGTTAGCGTAAGTAAACAAGTTTTGATTTCTCTTAGCATTGGTAGTTACAAAGATGATGTTTTATGTGATGTCGCACCAATGCATGCTAGTCATATCTTACTTGGTAGGCCATGACAATTTGATCGACATGTGACATATGATGGTTACTTGAATCGTTATTCTTTCAAATTGAATGGCAAATTGTACAAACTGCATGCACTTCCGCCACACAAAGTCCACAAGGATCACCAACGCATGTCCAAGTCTAGAGCCGATCCTAAGGAAAAAGAATCCGAGAGAAAATTCGTGGAGTGATGAAAAGTGAGAACAAAAAACAAGAGAGCAAGGAAAAAGAGGTAGTGCCCCTAAGTGTCAACGAGTCCAAAAAGAAGTGTGGGTATTTCGCCAAGAAAAGAGAGGTCACACGCGCACTTTATAACAACCAAATTGTCCTCATCATCATCCCAAAGTCGTGTCACCTTGCCCTAGAAGAACTCCCACCAAACTTACCTACCTCAGTCGCATCCCTTATCCAAGAATATGAAGTTCTATTTCCCTCCGAACCACCATCCGGATTACCACCCATTAGAGGAATAGAACACCAAATCGACTTTGTCCCAGGAGCCATGTTACCAAATCGCCCAGCCTATCGAGCCAACCCCGAAGAAACCAAAGAAATCTAAAGGCAAGTAGAGGAGCTCCTAGCAAGTGGACAAGTCCGAGAGAGCCTAAGCCCATCTGCCGTCCCAGTCACTTTAGTACCCATAAAGGATGGAATGTGGAGAATGTGTACCGATTGCCGAGCCATAAACAAGATTACCGTCAAGTATAGGTACCCCATACCTAGGCTAGACAATATGTTAGACATGTTGCACGGATCTAAATCCTTCACCAAAATCGACCTTAAGCAAGGGTACTTCCAGGTATGCATTAGAGAAGGGGACGAATGGAAGACTGCATTCAAAACCAAGTTTGGGCTCTATGAGTGGTTAGTGATGCCATTCGGGCTCACCAACGCCCTTAGTACCTTTATGAGGCTAATGAATGAAGTCTTACTTGCAATCATAGGACGATTTGCTGTTGTCTATTTCGATGATATCCTAATCTATTCCCAAACCATAGAAGATCATCTTGACCACATTAGAGCCGTTTTCAAGATGGAATCTCTAGTTCAAATTGAAATCAAAAGCATCCCCAAATATCATCCAAGAGGCCGGCCACTTTGAATCCAAAGATGAAGATAAGGTGATGATCAAATTGAATTTAAATTCAACTCCAAACTTGAATTTAAATTCAACCACGATTTGTATTCAAACTTCAACCAATTGGAGAGTTAAATTTCAAAATGCATTCAGCCAGAATATCCATATATTCACACGCCACTTGGATGGATAAAAAGGAGGATAGATTCCAATTCAAATTGAATCCAAGTTTGAATTCAAATTCAAACTCAATTTGAATTCAAACTTCAACCATCATTTGAACTCAATTCCAGCCAGCTTATCAACATCAAATCAGGTTTTGTAATCTCCATTCATCTCCAATACACGGCTGGAGTAGTGGGGAAAAGATATCCAAGAGCCAAGTTCAAAGCAAGCTCAAATTCAAACTCAACTTGAATTCAAATTCAACTAACTTTTGAAATCAACTTCAGGCCTCATCCCACTCATCAAATCAGTTTCTCCAAGACACCATTGGCTCCTCAAACACGGCTGGACATAGAGGAGATAACATCTTGCAAGCATTTCAAGTTTTAGCTAGAATTATCTTAGTTTTGAAATTCAAGCAAAGTTCAAATTTAAACATTTGCTAGATAGCTTTATTTGAATTATTTCTAGCCATTTCAAGGCTAAAGGGGGACGATTTTAGGCCTATAAATAGACCCCTTTGGCTGATTGTAAACACAACTTTTGATGAATAAGAATTCTTGATATTTCTTTCACTTTGTGTGAGACTTTGTTTTCTTGGTTTTGCATTAAAAACCTAGGTTAAGATCCTTCAAAGTTGAGCATTTTGAAGGTGTTGCCATTGCTTAAAGGTGCCATCCAGGAGGGCCATTTTGGTTTGCCTGATCAACGACCATCTTGAAGTGTGTGCCTTGCTCGTTTTAATCCACACTTTTTTATTCACTAAGGAAGCAAGGGGAAGTCTTCTTCCTTGTTCCTAACCCTTTGTGAAGGACGTTTGGAAGGTGGAATTGTTGGAGCCCATGAGTTGCATGCATCACCAATGACCATGACTTTGGCACCATTTTCGAGGCATGTATAGAAGCACCATTTGGGAAATTTTACATACATGAGGGTTATCTTTTCAAAGAACAAAAATTGTTCATTCCCCAATCATCCCTACGAGAAGCATTGACTAGAGAAGCCCATAGGGGAGGTTTAATGGGACATTTCTGAGTATTCAAAACCCTTAGGACTCTTAAGGAACATTTCTATTGGCCCCACATGCGAGTAGACGTCGAGAGGTTGTGTGGTAGTTGCATCACTTGCAAACAAGTCAAGTCCAAGTCCCAACCACATGGCCTTTACACGCCTTTACCCGTCCCTAATGCCCCTTGGATTGACATTTCCATGGACTTTGTTCTAGGACTTCCTAGGTCTCGGGGAGGACGCGAAAGCATTTATGTTGTGGTTGATCGATTTTCAAAACTGGCACATTTCATTGCATGTAGGAAAGTTGATGATGCCACGCATGTGGCTGATTTGTTCTTCAGAGAAATTGTTAGATTGCATGGCATGCCACGTACAATTGTAAGTGATAGTTATACAAAATTTTTGAGTCATTTTTGGCGTGTTTTGTGGGCTAAACTTGGTACACAATTGTTGTTTTCAACCACCGCACACCCACAAATAGATGGACAAACTGAAGTCGTTAATCGTACTCTTTCTCAACTTTTGCGTGCCATTTTGCAAAAACACATTAAACATTGGGAAGATTGTTTACCATATATCGAATTTGCATATAATAGGAGTGTCCATCACGGTACTTTGCATAGTCCATTTGAAATCGTGTATGTCTTTAATCCCTTATCTCCCATCGATTTGATTCCTATTCTCGTGCATGAACGTTCTAGTCTTGATGGTAAACAAAAAGCGGAAAAGATAAAGAAACTGCATGAACAAGTTAAAACACAAGTTGAAAAGAAAAACAAAGCTTATGAAAAACGAGCTAACAAACATCGGAAACGAGTCGTGTTTAAACCTGGAGATTTAGTGTGGTTACATTTGCACAAAGAAAGATTTCCTAATGAGAGAAAGTCAAAACTGTTACCTCGAGGAGATGGACCTTTCAAAGTTTTGAAACGCATAGGTGACAATGCATACATCCTTGAGCTTCCCGAAAGGTATGGTTCAATTTCGCATACTTTTAATGTTGCTGACCTCACCCCTTTCAACGATGATATTTTTGATTCGAGGACGAATCCTTTTGAGGAGGGGGAGATTGATGAGGATCAAGGGTCCGATGAGGATCAAATGTCCCATCAAGAGGCCAAAGGCCCTATGACAAGAAGGAGGGCAAGAGAACTTTGTCATCAAGTTGCCACCTTCTTGTACAAGCATGTTCAAGATGAACCTAAGATTCCTTGGGTTCATTTCATTGAACCTTGACCTTGAGCGTGTATAAGCATGCATGTGTTCATTACTTTAGTTTTTGTCTTGTTTTCTTGTGATATTTGTTTTATGTGTTTGCTTTGTAGGTAATTTAGGTACATGGAAGATCCAAATAAAATAAAGACCCAAAAACAGCAAGATGGCCGTGTGTTGCAACATGGGAGACAAAAAGAATGTTGTCTTGAAGGGAATGTTGTCTCCACAAAGACAAATTCAAAGATGTCCAAGATGGAATCTCTTGTTCAAATTGAGATCAAAATCATCTCCAAAATACAATAAGGGGGTTGGCCACTTTGAAGCAAAAGGATGATGATCAAATTACATTTAAGTTCAAAGCTAGACTTGAATTCAAATCCAACCATGATTTGAATTCAAGTCTCAACCATTTGGAGACTTAAATTTCAAGAAGTTCTCAGCCTTATCCTAGCCATCTACACGCCATGTTTGAAGAGAAAGAAGAGGATAAAACCCAATTCATATTGAATTCAAGTTTGAATTCAAATTCAAGCTCAATTTGAATTCGAACTTCTATCATCTTTTGATTTTAAGTCCAACCATCTTATCATCATCAAAATCAGATTTTCTACACTACATTATCCATGGAACACGCCACCTTGGAGAGATAGAATCCAATTCAAATTGAATCCATGTTTGAATTCAAATTCAAGCTCAATTTGAACTTCAACCATCTTTTGAATTCAACTCCATCCATGTTATCATCATCAAATTCAGATTTCAAGACCCTTATTGGACTGGTTATACACGGCTGGAACCAAAGGAAATAACATCTTGCAAGCATTTCAAGTTTTAGCTAGAATTATCTTAGTTTTGAATTCAAGCAAATTTCAAATTTAAACATTTGTTAGTTAGCTTTATTTGAATTGTTTCTAGCCATTTCAAGGCTGAAGGGGGGACGATTTTAAGGCCTATAAATAGACCCCTTTGGCTGATTGTAAACTCAACTTTTGATGAATAAGAATTCTTGATATTTCTTTCACTTTGTGTGAGACTTTGTTTTCTTGGTTTTGCATTATAAACCTAGGTTAAGATCCTTCAAAGTTGAGCATTTTGAAGGTGTTGCCATTGCTTAAAGGTTCCGTCCAGGAGGGCCTTATTGGTTTGCCTCATCAACGACCATCTTGAAGTGTTGGTCTTGTTCGTTTCAATCCATACGTTTTATTCACTAAGGAAGCAAGGGGAGGTATTCTTCCTTGTGCCCAACCCCTTGTGAAGGACGTTTGGAGGGTGGAATTGTTGGGGCCCACGAGTTGCACGCATCACATCCTCAGGTCTATTATCTCAGGGCCTAGATGGTCATAAATCATCATCATCAGATCAATTAACCCTGGATCTGGAGCGGATTGTGCTGGCCAGGAATTAATGGTACCGTAGGAATCTTTCTTTCAAAAACAGAAACTTATCTTTAATATAGCTTTCTTAAAATTCTTTGGCATACAAAATCAGTCTCATACGTCACATGAATATGGACAATGCATTGCATGATATGCAACATGGAATTCATGACTAAATACATCATAGAAGACATATTCTACTTGTTTCTTAAACTGGAAAACAGTCCAGCAGCAATGCCCTGTTCTCACGGCATCAAAATCATCAATTCAGAGATTATTTCCATAAACCTTTACCACACTCATGCATAATGGAATCTTAGATACATGCCACAAAAATTTCGTAACATTCCAAGATGTCTAAGGTCCTCAAAACATTAAGTTACCATCAAGGGATACTGCAGAATTCTGCAGCGCAGTACCCGCCTTACCTCAGTCCTAAGGGTCATAAAATAATATTCAAATAGGACTATCACCTGGACAACATAGCCAACATACCAAGGAACAATATTCATATGCCCAAACATCACATATAAGTCTAAATAAACAAGATCAAGGCCTCATAATTCACGCCATCAAACTGCCTTGTTTTCCAGTGATGAATTCTAGCTAAAACTTGAATTTGCTTGTAGAATGCCAACTTCTCTCTTCCAGCCGTGTATGATGACTAAATGGATGTTTTTGAGACATGATTTGATGATGATAAGGTGGTTGGATTTGAATTCAAAGGTTGGTCAAATTTGAATTCGAATTGAGTTTGAGTTTGAATTCAAATTTGGGTTTAACTTTGAATTGTGATCTCATCTCCTCCTTGCTTCAAGAATGGCGTGTAGATGGCTTCAAGGTGGCTAGGATGTTGAATTCAAATGTTGGTTGAAGTTTGGATTCGAATCGAGTTTGAATTTGAATTCAAATTTGGATTCAACTTTGAATTGTAGACTCATGTTCCTCTTAACCTCCAAGATGGCGTGTGGAATGGACCAAGATAAGGCTGAGAATTTATTGAAATGTAAATCTCAAATTGGATGAAACTTGAATTCAAATAATGGTTGAATTTAAATTCAAGTTTGTCTTCAAGTTTGAATGCGATTTATGTTAGTGTATGTGCCCTAGGCCATGATTTGGGTATTTATGTTATGCATTTATTATTAATAAAAGAGGTTTTATTGTCATTATTGTTCGTTAGTATGTTACACAATTTTGATATATGTCCCTGATTCATTATTGTTATAGAGATAAAATAATTTATAATCAGTGTGAGTATTGATTTGATAATCATGAGATGATTATGTGTATGGTGATACGAATCAATCTCATAGATACTTGTTAGAGAACAGTGTATTGGATAGACCCATCATGAGATTACTACATGGATTAGCGTCATAAGTAAATCTCACGATAGTCATGTTTTAATCCTTTGACTTGAGATTGTCATAGTTTCCAACATAAGGACTATTATATTTTGACATGATCAAACGTTATCCGTAATTGGATAATAATAAAGGTCATGATTGAATGTGATAGAAATTATGTAGAGGATATTGAACAATCAAGATAGAATTTGTCCCTCTCTTTTGAGAGTGATATCTTTGGGCCCCTCGATTAGTGAGACTGTGAAATGCATGGCCGTGCTCAAATGAATAGATAGTGTGATCAATATCATTTGTTTTATCAGTCCACTTAGAGATCGAGTAATCATATGTTTGAACAATATAAGTATGACGCTGACCATGACTTATGTTCAAACTAGATATCGTGTGACAAAGGGATTAATGCATGTGCTATTAGGCTAGTTGGACTTTGCTCGTATTAATTGGGTAGTCGTAATGTCTTGCTAGAGACCAATTATGACTTGTTGGTTTAATAGAGATTTAATCAACTGCCAATTAATATGGGCCTATCGGGTCACACAGAAGAATGCGTATGACTGAGATTAATAATATTAATGATATTAATATTGGATATTAATTATTATTATTATCGTTTTAATATTAATAATATTAATATTGGATATTAATTATTATTAATAATATTATTATTATTTTCGTTTTTGTGGTTATATGTATATATATATATATATATATATATATATATATATATATATATATAAATATGCTGTCGGATAATAATGAGAGAATCCATATCTGATATGGATTTTGAATATCCTGACAGAATCCATATCTGATATGGATTTTGATTGGCATCAACGAAACCGATTAGGACTCGGTTTTTAATATCCATATATGTGTATATATATCTATATATCTCGTACATAGAGACATACAAAAATACACACGAAAACAACAGAAACCCTAGAGCCGTTTTTAGAGAAAAGCGAGTTCTCTCAGCCGCGCCGTTCAAGAGCTAGCACTCCGGGCGGAAGCATTCGTGTGGATACCGACAGAGGGTGTTCGTGATTTCGCACCTCTTCCATCTGCGGATTTCGAATCTTCAGAGGTAATTTTTTGAGTTTTTCCATCGATTAAACGAACAACATGGATCCTTGGTAGGAAATCGGAGATCAAGTTTTGTTTTTCCGCTGCGCGTTTTGCAGTGATCTCGTATGATTTCCTAACAATTTAATCTCCATCTTTGAACTTCAAGTTGGGCGCCACTATGGAGATAATTTGAGCTGGATTTTGAAAATGGAATTCCATCTTGGACACATTTGAATTTGTCTTTGTGGAGACAAACATTCTTATCAAGACAACATTCCTTTTGTCTCCCTTTTGAAGCACACTCCTGTAATGCCCTTTTGAGCTTCCGTTTGGCTTGGAAATTTTATGTACCAAGTTTGAATTCAAAAATTGATGATCATTAGGGTGTTGGAAATCTGATTTGATGTTGAATTCAAAAGTTGGTTGAAGTTTGAATTCAAATTGAGTTTGAATTTGAATTCAAACTTGGATTCAATTTTGACTTGTGATCTTATCTTCTTTCTCCTCCAAGTTGGCGTGTATCTTGGAGCTCCATAGGTGGCTGATGTCTCTTTTTGAATCTTGAAATTTAAGTCTCAAATTAGTTGAAACTTGAAACTCAAATCATGGTTGAATTTGAATTCAAGATTAACTTCAAGTTGATCTTCAATTTGTCTTCAAATTTGGGTGCCCCCTTTTGCTGGTTGTTTGGGATATTTTTAGCTTCATTTTGAACATGAATTCCATCTTAGACCACATTTGAATTTGTCCTTGTGGAGACAAACATTCTCCTCAAGACAACATTCCTTTTGTTTCCTTTTTTGGGTGCACACGCCTCTTAAGCCATTTGTGGTTCTCCATTTGGCTTGTAACTTGTCATGTACCTACTTACCTACAAAGCAAACACAAAGAAACAATGATCACAAGAAAACAAGACAAAAATTTCAAAAATAAAGAACACACGTTTTGGGGAGGGGAACATGTTCATAATGTGGGTTCAATGAGGTGAACCCAATGAGCCTTTGGTTCGTATCGAACATGCTTGTACAAGAAGGTTCCTACTTGATGCCCAAGTTCTCTAGCTCTCCTTCTTGTCATAGGACCCATGATCTCTTGATGGGATCCTCGATCCTCATCATTCCCCCGCTCCTCAAGAGGATTCGTCCTCGAATCGAAGGGTTTATCAGTGAAAGATGTGAGGTCAGCAAAAGGATACCTCAAATCTAAACACACAGTTGGATAAGAGTGATACTACATGATGCACGAACACTCAGCTATTGTAGGACCTTTCTTCAACTCAATAAACCAGCTGGAACCAAGAAGGCAGGTGCAAAACATTCATGGAACACCAAACACTTCAACTTGTCCAAATTTCATCCAAGTAGATGAACTCTTCAGCAAATGACTTCAACTTGAGTGAGCAAGCCTTAAACCCTCTCAAACAATATCCATCCCAAGCATATGAAGTAATACAATCAAGAATTAGTCCAAGTTTCTTGAAGGGAATCAAAGATTCAAGTAAAAAACTGAAAACAGTTTTTGGGAGCAAAGTTGCTGTTTTTTTTGTTCTGAAAATCTAGGTCTTACCAACGTTTTTCTACCTTAAATAAGCTAGCTAAACTTCTAAATGAAGATACATATGTACATGGTCCAATGAGAGCAAAGAAGGAAATTTAGACAAGCCAAAAACAAGGAAAAATGATTGTTCTTGGAAAGTGAATCTCGGCAGAAATGCTCCTTTTTGTTGCAAGTTGATTTTGTCTTTGATTTTTGATTGGACCAGCTTCTCCTTGCTTTGGAATATTATATAGGACATCCTTGATGAGTTGGAGTGGCCCCTTGCAGCTGATTGGTTGAAAAGGCTGTTTGAAAAGTCAAGAAACTGAAATCTGTCCGGTTTTGAGCAGTTTTGTTTTGAATTATAACATAACCTTCCAGTCTGAATTAGCTCTTCCACTTCAAATAGAATTGTAGATCCTTCTCTGTAGATGTGTTTAGACACTAGAATGACGTCGTTTGGATCTGGGATGAGTGAGTTATGCCCGTTTGAAGTTGACCTGCTTGCAGATGTGGACCTTTGGAAGCAGTGACTAAGCAGCCGGCTTGTTGCAACGATTGTATAGCTTGATACAGACCTTTTTTGGGAAAGTGCTGAACATCCAAATTGTAGCTTATCCTCTTAGATTTCACCTCCAACTAGAATCACGTCAATTGAAGTTGTGATTGATGAGTTATGGCTGAAATACTAAGAAGGTGTCATCCTGCCAGCTTGCCCTTTCAACTCAACTTGGTGTTTGAACGTTTGGCCTTTGTTCAATCATTCTTCCTTGACCTAAAAACAACTCAAACACACACCGAACAACATACGCAACATACTAGGACATGTCTTGGTTAGTTTACAACAATTTATAAAGGAAATGAAGCTAAGAACTCAACAATATGAACAATACACACGAGACTAACTAACATATTACAACATGATTCAAAAACTAAGTTAAAGCTTGTAGCAAATGGATCCAATGTAGGCTATCTTGACTTGGTTCATCCTCAACATGCTTGTAAAGGAAGGTTCCAACTTCATGCATCAATTTGTTGGCCATGCTTCTTGTTATAGGGCCTTTGTCTTGCATTGGGGTACCTCCCGCTGCGGTTGGTTCTTCTTGGCTTGGCTGGGGCTCATCATTCCCCCCTCTTGAAAAGGATTCGACCTCGAATCTAGATCAATACTAAATAGAGTAAGGTCAGCAACATTAAAAGTTTTAGAGACAGAACCATACATTTCTTCAGGGATGTCAAGGATGTATGCGTTATCTCCAAGTCTTTGGACAACTTTGAATGGTCCATCGCCTCTTGGCATCAACTTTGATTTCCTTTCCTTAGGAAACCTTTCCTTCCTTAAGTGTAACCAAACGAGATCTCCAGGTTCAAATATAACAGCCTTACGGTTCTTGTTAGCTCTTTTGGCATACACTTTGTTTTTAGCTTCAAGTTGTGACTTAACCTTTTCATGCAAATCTTTGACAAGTTTAGCCTTACGTTCTCCATCAAGACTAACACGTTCATGAATGGGAATGGGACTAAGTCAAGTGGGGATAAAGGGTTAAAGCCATAAACAACTTTAAAAGGAGAATGCAAAGTACCACTATGAACATTCCTATTGTATGCAAACTCAATGAAAGCTAAACAATCTTCCCAATTCTTTAAGTTCTTTTGAATTATGACACGCAACAATTGTGACAAAGTTCTATTGACTACTTCCATTTGTCCATCAGTTTGTGGGTGAGCAGTTGTCGAGAAAAGAAGTTTAGTACCAAGTCTACTCCACAGAACACGGCAGAAGTGGCTTAAAAACTCTGTATCTCTATCGCTTACAATGGTACAGGGGCATGCCATGCAATCTTACAATCTCCTTAAAAAATAGGTCAGAAACATGTGTGGCATCATCCACCTTCTTGCACGCAATAAAATGTGTCATCTTAGAAAATCTATCGACAACAACAAAGATGCTATCCTTACCAGTCTTGGACCTAGGCAATCCTAACACAAAGTCCATTGAAAGATCAGTCCAAGGTGAATTTGGAACAGGTAAAGGAGTGTACAATCCATGAAGTTGTGTTCTAGACTTAGCTTGCTTGCAAGTAATACAACTAGGACATACCTTTTCAACATTCACGCGCATGTGTGGCCAGAAGAAATGCTCCTTAAGCATCTCTAACGTCTTGAATGAGCCAAAATGACCCATCAAGCCTCCTCCATGAGCTTCCTTGATCTGAAGTTCCCTTATTGAACATATTGGTATGCACAACTTTTGTTCCTTAAACAAGAATCTTTCATGCAGATAGAACTTACCAAAAGGGGATTCAAGACATGCTTTGTAAATGGATCTAAAGTCATGGTCAAAGACATACAAATCTTTGATAGTTTCAAAACCAAACATGTTACAAGTCAGTGTAGTAATCAAAGTATATTGACGAGATAGAGCATCAGCAACAATATTGTCTTTTCCTTGCTTATACTTGATTACATATAAGAATTGTTCAATGTATTCAACCCATTTTGCATGCCTTTTGTTTAGTTTACTTGGCCCTTAAGGTACTTAAGACTTTCATGATCAGTGTGGATCACGAATTCCTTAGGTTGCAAATAATGTTGCCAAGTTTGTAAAGATCTAACAAAGGCAACAAGTTCTTTGTCATAGGTTGAATAGTTCAAGGCTGCTCCTCTTAACTTCTCACTGAAATAAGCTACGGGTTTCTTAGCATGATTCAGGACAGCTCCAATGCAAACCCCGCTGGCATCACACTCAACTTCAAACATCTCTTCAAAGTTTGGCAATCTTAGGATGGGTGCTGAGGTTAGGCTTTTCTTAAGTTCATCAAAGGCTTGCTGTTGTGAGGTTCCCCATTTAAAACTTACATCTTTCTTAACCAATTTGTTAAGGGGTGCAGCAATGGTAGAGAAATCCTTGACAAAACGCCTATAAAAGCTGGCTAGTCCATGAAAACTCCTAATGTCCCCTGCAGACTTAGGTGTTGGCCATTCAGTGATGGACTTGACCTTCTCTTGGTCCATCTCAATCCCTTCAGCGCTGATCACAAAACCTAGGAACACTACTTTCTCTAGACCAAATGAACAGTTCTTAAGGTTGGCATATAGTTGTTCCTTTTGCAACGTTTCAAACACAGTTCTCAAATGGATAAGGTGTTCACTAATGGATTTGGAGTAGATAAGGATGTCATCAAAGTATACTACCACAAATTTTCCAATGAATTTCCTCAAGACCTCATTCATCAACCTTATAAAGGTGCTAGGGACGTTAGTTAAGCCAAAGGGCATGACTAACCACTCGTATAATCCAAACTTAGTCTTGAAGGCTGTTTTAATGAGATGGATACATGCCATGACACAAAGTTATTCTAAAAATTTAAATACCCATAAAAGACAAGTTGGACATAGGAATAACAATAAAGGGTTATGTTGTATTATCTCACACTCCATTACACTTATGGAAGCCTCTCAACCCACGTGTAAGACAAATTGTCTTACACATGATTTTTTATCCCATCTATCTTACCTACTAGAGAAACCCTCACACTAACATATCATCTACAAACTTGCACTATTCTTTTCCCTACACTACAAAAATTTCGGTCAAAAAAGGGGAATTAGGAACAAAGAAAATTGTTTACTTGCAAGACACATTTCCCATATCCCCATCACTTCCTTCTTACACCACCTCTACTTTTCTTACAACCATCACATCACCCTTTTATTTTGACCAATGGAGATTCATGCAAGATTTACTCTCTTTTCCCAACCATCTCAACCGTTCCTACTAGTTTAAATCATAGAAAAATTCTAGATAATCTTTTTTATTCCTATCTTCAATCATTGCAATGTCTTACATTATGTAAGACATGCATCCAATAGAACAAAATGCAAGACTTTTAATTCAACCATCTCCTTAACCCATGAACAATCATCATTTCTTATTTCCCACCACCCCATCCGATTCCATCCCTTTGAATATATCCAATTTCCTCTCAATTTTATTGCTCCTTATAGCATGACCTACCCTAACAAGACATCTAACCACTCAAGTTTCATGCAAATGCCTTTATCTTTTACTATCCAACCACAACCAATACAAAGGCATCCATGTCTTACACATCACTTACTTAACTCCTTTTATTTTATTCACTTTTCTTCTTTTCTAATCACATTACTCCCTTACACACCTTAAGATTCTCCCAACCAAAAGCCATGCATGGCATATACCTTTACACCTTCAAATTCCCAAGAAAAAGACAATTCATGAATAACTATTCCCTAAAGCCTCAAATTTCGGCTAAAATAGAAGAATAGGAGGTAAACACTACTTTTACATGCTTTAATTCAAACCAATAGAATTTCATGCAAAATATCCCTTCCACTCTATCAATATTTCACTTTTCCTTACATTCCTACCAAAATAATGGCACCTTCAACATCATTCAACAAGAATTCTTATTCTTTCCTTTCATTCATTCTTCCATATCTATTTCCAAGTCTTACACATTGTAAGACAAATACCCACTCTAATTACATGCAAATTCCTTTTCACCCCCTCCAATAATTCTCCTCAATTGCCCCCACCCCATCCGGCCAAAGCTACCCTCTAGGGCTTAAAATGCATTTCAAATTTTTTTTCTCATTCTACACTTAGTGGCCTCATCATCATCATTTACCATCTTCCTTCTCTTTTTCCTCCTCTTCCTACAAAACCAAATCTTCTTCTTACCCATCATCTCCAACCGAGAGGACTCAAGCCAAGGGCTAAGGGAGCTCTTTCAATTTCAAGCAAATCACAAGCTTCATCCTATGTAACCACATTTTCTATTTTATCTATCTTCGTTCCATTCAATTCTCTTTCTCTCACCAAGACTCTCCATATCTTTCATTTGGCCTTTAAAACCGTAGGCCTCAACAAGGGAATGAAGAGATTCTTCAACCTAATAAGTGAAGAATATCAAGTCAAATCCAAGGTAAAGTTCATCTAAGATTAATCTTAGAAAATTTATATACTATTTCTTCTTGAGTAGGACTAATTCTTTCTCCATTTTGGCCTTCAAGGCAGTAACTTTCAAGCTAGGGGCCAAAGAAGCAATCTTTCTTCAATTAGTACACGACTCAAGCAATTAAGGCAAAATATTTCCTCCTAGTTTCTTCAAGCAAATCTAAAATGAAGATTAGCATGCTCACTAACAACTATTGGATCATGCATGCAACTAAAACTAAGAACTTTAAGTTTGATGACATTAATAAGAGCTTGCATGTTGAAATTGAAGATGTATGTGCTATTTCCTTGAGTAGAATTATCAAATGTGTCTATAGTATTAACTTAGTTCAACATGAAAGATGGTATTAGACCATCACTTGCCATATAGGCCGTGCATGACATTATGATGACATTGTCATTTTACTTTGTCAACTTGAATGATAGATGGTACACCTATGAAGATGACATACTAAGGAGTGTACTAAGGATGTTCTTCTTTGTTATTTTAATACATGCATGTCTAGCTTCTTCTTATGCATATGTGAAAAAGAGAATTTCCATGAAGATTAAAGGATTGTACTTTCAAGATGACATAAACCATCCATTTCCATATGCATGTCCAAAAAGATGTCATCTGTCATTATAAGTGTTAGTATGTCCATTTCTACTCCCATAGGGGATGGTCCAAGGGCATCCCATCTAAGCCATTAATTCATCACCGTCATCATGATGCGTATCTTGATGACCATGGTCTTAGGAAGAAGAAATGACATAGCAATCTCGATTTTTTAGCCTCATATTTTGCTTGATATGAATAGCATGATCATCATCATAATGTTCTATGTAATATACATTTGCGTGTTAATTTATTATGATCATTATCAAAGCACCTTCATTTTTTTATGATAAGAAACATGTATGTATGATATGTTTTGAGCATATGATCATTTAGCATGATTGGCATATATTAGGCCCATTATGAACATCAAGATTGTTATTAGTGTTGAGAAAATTCCCTCTTGAGACACCCCACTTTCGGCCAAGGCATGAAAATGAGTAACTTTAATGTATTAATTATTATTGTAATATATGTTGTACTATGGAATGTAATAAAAAGAAGAAATAGCCACAAGAGCCACATCTATATATTAGGGAAGTTCAAATATTGGGGCCACATTAATCTCAGTCCAAATGGCCTTTTTGTAAAAAGGCTCATAAAGTTCAATGTTTAATTTAATTTTCATGAGGCCCTAATACTAGCATAAATTGTAAAGGCCTAAAATAATTACAGTCCAATGGGATCCTACCATGAAAGAAGGAATAAAAATGAATTTAGGCTAGAGGGCCTTTTGGCCCTAAGCCCGAGAACCCGGCCATTATCCATAAGTGTGGTAATCTTGGACCTATCATGTAAATAAGAGTTAATTATGTTTAAAGACTAGACTAATTGATAATACGATATGGTTTGGAATATTTAACGTCATTATGAAAATCCTTCAAGTCATGATATACGGCTCTAAGGATATAATTTAATTCATTGAGAATGTTACCACCATAATGGTTACATGTATAATATAAGTATGCTATTTCCCACAAATGTCTAAATCAAAGAAGCTAACTTCATATGTATCATATTACACCACACAAGAACTACATCAACTAATTAAGTAATGTTTACTTAAGTACCTAAAAGAATTCGGACCAATCAAGAATAACCATGAAGACACGTACCAAGAAAAGTCCTCGTCATGCATATTGTCCTTATGCTTTCAAGTATCATGGAACATGTTTATGAATTTGATCTCTGCACGAAATATTCTAAGTCCGCATGTTTTTGTAAGAATTCGTACCACGAGACGATTGATTCCATACGGCTTATGCATGTACTCATAAGTAAGTGTAACACCTTGTCTTGGACAAGGGCTCTGTACCTATCTTTATATGTATGATATGCATGTTGAGTGTAACACCTTTCCCGAGGTAAAGGTTCTCTGCCTTTTCTGTTATGTCTATGACATTTCGTATGGAGGGCTGCCTGATGTCTGGTCTTCGGGGAGGATCTCAGGGGAAAATACGTTAACATAGAGTGTAACACCATGTCCGAGACCCGGGATCTCTGCAATAGCGTGTCACCGTTAGTCCTATGTGCGTATGACGTAACACCGTGGTTGGACCATCGCGATTCATAGACGATACTCGTGGCTATTATAGAAATCATTCGGTATGTCGTGGGTACCTTTCTCATGTTATGAAATGTGCTATAGCCATCCATGTTATGTCATGTCATGTTCATGCAAGTATGAAATAAAGTGTTTTCTTTTCAAGAAAGGTTTTCCGCTGCATATGTCAGAAAAGGTTTTCCATTGCATATGTCACAATCATGTCTTATGTACCAAGTAACATAAGCCAACAATCTCAAATGTAAGACAAGAAATACTACAAAATGACGAAGACAAACAAAGAAGAACGTGTACAAGGACAAAGAATCCACAAGCTAAGACCAGTTGTCTAGTAGAATTACATGTTTACTTTATAATGCTCTCTACATGTATTGATGCTTGATATGATACCTTTTTTACTGTTTCTATGCCAACATTTATAGGTGTTGTGCAGCATCCACTCTGTGTTTCATACTTTCTGTTACATTACGTGTTATGACTCACTGTACCTCATCATACTGTATCACCAATTACCCTATCTTCATGTATGATCCACTTGATGAACCTAAACGGAACGACTTGCTGAGCGATTCGTTAGCGCTCACCTCTTTATTTTACCACGTAGGTCCTTAGGACCCTGAACCGGAGTTTATTGAAGACGAGCCCAGAGACTAGAGGTATGGAGCTGATTAGTAGTTGGCTATCATCTCTTTTGTACTTTTGGATATTCAGCTCTGTATTTGACATTTTGTTCATAGATGTATCTATGACACTGATGCGGATGTATTAGGATGTACTTTGATTAACGTTTATTTCAGCTTATGTCATTTCGTTTCCGCTTATCGATACATGTTATTATGATTTGTGCATGTATGATGATGACACCTTGTATTCCTCGTAGTAGAGTACAGCGGGTGCATCGTGCTGAGACCCTGGACTTGGGCGGGGTGCTACAGGTGGTATCAGAGCCAGGTTCCAGATCTAGAGCAGACAATATAAGCTAAATAACAATGAGTACATAGGTTATGATCTTAGAAACTTAAGATTGATGTTAGCAAGTGAACCAACCCTAGTATAGAGCCCTTAGAATGGTTTATAAAAAGGTTCTAGGATACTCAATACATACCCTCAGCATCAAGTAAAATTAACTTAGGGTCATAATAAGCAGACTGCTTTCTTCTGAATTTTCATAACCCTTAAAATTTAAACATAATCGCTAACCGCGCTAATTTAAATATTTGAAATAGGATGTCGTTTCCAACTGATAGACAGAAAACATCACCTGCCCCACAGGGGTCATCACCAAAGTGGGAGAGGACACCATCACCAGCGGTACAGATTTTATCTCCGGTAGCTCAGTTACAAGGGGAGATAATCTGGGCATTTATCGAAGCTCTGATACGAACCCGCCAAGTAAACAAGACTGCACAGGTTTCACCATCAACCGCACCGTCAAAGTTTCATATGAACTGTGACTCCCTTTATGGGCAGCTGGTTACTGCTAAGGTTTTTGGTTTTGATGGAGAACCGGATACATGCAACGCAGAAAGATGGTTGAATGAAGTTGAGAAGGGTTTCTAACTAGCACGGGTGCCTGAAGAGGTGAAGGCACAAATTGTACTGCCTTTTCTGGTAGGTAGTGCATATTATTGGTGGATGAATTACATTCGGCCACTGCGACCGTTGACTTGGGCGCAGTTCTTGGAACAATTCTGCAGTTTTTATCTCTCCCCAGCGCTGATCATACATAGAGAGTAGGAGTTCGATGCCCTAAGACAAGAGACAGATGAATCAGTTTCGAAGTATTTTTGGTGATTTTTCACCTTGGGTCGCTATGTTCTTGATATAATGAGTAATGACAGGATGAAGATGGACAGATTCTGACGTAGTCTAAGTCCTTAGATCCTGAATTGGTTAACCGGTGCACACCCTGTCAATTTTGATAAACTACTGGAAGACTGTTATAAAGTGGAACGCACTGTCGTGATATCAGATCAGGATGTTAGAAACAGGAGGACTCGGAATGGTGGTGCAAAATAGGTTGAAAGATGGGGTCCGTACCATCAGTAGGTGGCTAGACAATCTCAACAGCAGACCTTTAACCGGTATACTTCTCACCTATGGAGGACCACAACGGCAATTCCGATATGTCAGAGGTGCCAGAGACAGCATGTTGGTGAAGGCGGCGTAGGGACCCATATGTGTTTACAAGGCGGCGAGACTGGGCACATGGGTAGTAACGGCCAAAGAAGAAGAAGAGATGCTCTGAGGAGGGCGACACAAGAGGGGCCCTCCCAGGCCAATGCTCAACAGTAGGGGCTTCCAGCTACCAATAGTTAGACGCCGGATATTAAAATAGGTATGAGAGACTCGTAACTTATTTTGGATCCTTGTTATTAAGTTAAGATTAAATTCAGTCTCGAAAATCAATAGGATTCCAATACAAAAGTACTCACCCTGGATAACACTGTAAAAGTACAGAAATTAGAATAAGTTGCAGCCACACAATTGCGAAAAGAATTTGCAATATAGAATCACTAGGATATGAATTTTAGAATGGCATGTCTGGACGTCGGACCGGTATATTAAATAAGATTCAGAACATGTGATCAAAGTAAAATCTGTAGAGCAACACTAAACAAGGAATTGCGTATCAATTTACAAGTTTCAAAGGCAAAACTTTTTATAAGAAGGGAGGAGTGTTACGACCCGCACTTCCAGCTTAGAAGAGAAAGCCAAACGAATGAAAATTTTGACGAAGCAGTTAAATTCAAATTTTATGAACCCTAGTATAAATAAATACAACTGTTTCACACGACTAAATGAGATGGATACATGCTAGGACACAAAGTTATTCTAAAAATTTAAATACCCATAAAAGACAAATTGGACATAGGAATAACAATAAAGGGTTATGTTGTATTATCTCACACTCCATTACACTTATGGACGCCTCTTAACCCACGTGTAAGACAAATTGTCTTACACACATGAGTTTTTATCCCATCTATCTTACCTACTTGGGAAACCCCACATTATCATATCATCTACAAACTTGAACCATTCTTTTCCCTACACTACAAAAATTTCGGTCAAAAAAGGGGAGCTAAGGAACAAAGAAAATTATTAGTATGCAAGGCACATTTCCCATATCCCCATCACTTCCTTCTTACACCACCTCTACTTTTCTTACAACAATCACATCACCCTTTTATTTTGACCAATGGAGATTCATGCAAGATTCAGTCTCCTTTCCAAACTATCTCAACCGTTCCTACTAGTTTAAATCCTAGAAAAATTCTAGATAATCTTTTTTTAATTCCTATCTTCAATTATTGCCATGTCTTACATTATGTAAGACATGCATCCACTAGAACAACATGCAAAAAGACTTTTAATTCCACCATCTCCTTAACCCAAGAACAATCATCATTTCTTATTTCCCACCACCCTACCTGATTTTTTCCCTTTGAATATATCGAATTTCCTCTCAATTTTATTACTCCTTTAACATGCCCTACCCTAATAAAACATCTAAACACTCAAGCTTCATGCAAATGCCTTTCTCTTTTACTATCCAACCACAACCAATACAAAGGCATGCATGTCTTACACATCACTTACTTAACTCCTTTTATTTTACTCACTTTTCTTTTTCCTAATCACATTACTCCCTTACACACCTTAAGATTCTCCCAACCAAAAGCCATGCATGGCATATACCTTTACACTTTCAAATTCCCAAGCAAAAGACAATTGATGAATAACTATTCCCCAAAGCCTCAAATTTCGGCTAAATTGGAAGAATAGGAGGTAAACACTACTCTTACATGCTTTAATTCAATCCAATAGAATTTCACGTAAAATATCCGTTCCACTCCATCAATATTTCACTTTTCCTTATACTCCTACCAAAATAATGGCACCTTCAACACCATTCCCCAAGAATTCTTATTCCTTCCTTTTATTTATTCTTCCATAGCTATTTCAAAGTCCTACACATTGTAAGACAAATACCCACTCTAATTACATGCAAATTCCTTTTCACCCCCTCCAAGAATTCTCTTCAATTGCCCCCACCCCATCCGGCTGAAGCTACCCACTAGGCCTTAAAATGCATTTCAATTTTTTTTTCTCATTCTACACTTAGTGGCCTCATCATCACCATTTACCATCTTCCTTCTCTTTTCCTCCTCTTCCTACAAAACCAAATCTTCTTCTTCCCCATCATCTCCAACAGAGAGGCCTCAAGCAAAGGGCCAAGGAAGCTCTTTCAATCTCAAGCAAATCACAAGCTTCATCCTAGGTAACCACTTTTTCTATTTCATATATCTTCTTTCCATTCAATTCTCTTTCTCTTACCAAGACTCTCCATGTCTTTCATTTGGACTTTAAAACTGTAGGCCTCAACAAGGGAATAGAAGAGATTTTTCAACTTGATAAATGAAGAATATCAAGTCAAATCCAAGGTAAAGTTCATCTAAAATTAATCTTAGAAAATTTATATACTCTTTCTTCTTGAATATGACTAATTCTTTCTCCATTTTGGTCTTGAAGGCCGTAACTTTAAAGCTAGGGGCCAAAAAAGCAATCTTTCTTCAATTAGTGTAAGACCCAAGCTATCAAGACAAGTATTTCCTCCTAGTTTCTTCAAGCAAATTTAAAATGAAGATTAGCATGCTCACTAACAACTATTGGATCATGCATGCAACTAAAACTAATAACTTTAAGTTTGATGATATTAATAATAGCTTGCATGTTGAAATTGGAGATGTATGTGCTATTTCCTTGAGTAGAATTATCAAATGTGCCTAAAGTATTAACTTAGTTCAACATGAAAGATGGTATTAGACCATCACTTGCCATATAGGCCTTGCATGCCGTTAAGATAACATTATCATTTTACTTTGTCAACTTGAATGATAGATGGTACACATATGAAGATGACATACTAAAGAGTGTACTAAGGATGTTCTTCTTTGTTATTTTAATACATGCATGTCTAGCTTCTTCTTATGCATATGTGAAAAAGAGAATTTCCATGAAGATTAAAGGATTGTACTTTCAAGATGACATAAACCATCCATTTCCATATGCATGTCCAAAAAGATGTCATCTTTATCATAATAAGTGTTAGTATGTCCATTTTTACTCCCATAGGGGACGGTCCAAGGGCCTCCCATCTAAGCCATGAATTCATCACCATCATCATGATGTGTATCTTGATTATCATGGTCTTAGGAAGAAGAAATGACATAGCAATCTCGATTTTTTAGCCTCATATGTTGTATGTTATGAATAACATTATCATCATCATAATGTGCTATGTAATATACATTTGCATCTTAATTTAGTATGATCATTATCAAAGCACCTTCATTTTTTTATGACAAGAAACATGTATGTATGATATGTTTTGAGCATATGATCATTTAGCATGATTGGCATATACTAGGTCCATTATGAACATCAAGATTGTTATTACTGTTGAGAAAATCGCTCTTGAGACACCCCACTTTCGGCCAAGGCATACAAAAAGTAACTTTAATGTATTAATTATTATTGTAATATATTTTGTACTATGGAATGTAATAAAAAGAAGAAATAACCACTAGAGCCACATCTACATATTAAGGAAGTTAAAATATTTGGGGCCACATTAATTTCGGCCCAAATGGTCTTTTTGTAATAAGGCTCATAAAGTTCAAATGTTTAATTTAATTTTCATGAGACCCTAATACTAGCATAAATTGTAAAGGCCTAAAATAATTAAAGTCCAATGGGATCCTACAAGTAAAGAAGGAATAAAAATGAATTTGAGCTCGAGGGCCTTTCGGCCCTAAGCCCAAGAACCCGACCATTATCAATAATTGTGCTAATCTTGGAACTATCATGTAAACAAGAGTTAATTATGTTTAAAGACTAGCCTAATTGATAATACAATATGGTTTGGAATATTTAACGTCATTATGAAAATCCTTCAAGTCATGGTATACGGCTCTAAGGATATAATTTAATTCATTATGAATGTTACCACCATTGACAACTTCTTAATAGTTACATGTGCAATATAAGTATGCTATTTCCCACAAATGTCTAAATCAAAGAAGCTAAATTCATATGTATGATATTACACCACACAAGAACTATACCAACTAATTAAGTAATGTCTACTTAAGTACCTATAAGAATTCGGCCCAATCAAGAATAACCATGAAGACACATACCAAGAAAAGTCCATGTCATGCATATTGCCCTCATGTTTGATCTCTGCATGAAATAGTTTAAGTCAGCATGTTTTCGCAAGAATTCGTACCGCGAGACGATTGATTCCACACGACTTATGCATGTACTCATAGGTAAGTATAACACCTTGTCTAGGACTAGGACTCTGTACATATCTTTATACGCATAATTTGTAGGCTGAGTGTAACACCTTGCCCGAGGTAAGGGTTCTCTGCCTTTTCTGTTACGTCTATGACGTTCCGTATGGAGGGCTACCTGATGTCTGGTCCTGGGGGAGGATGTCAAGGGCAAATACGTTATTGCAGAGTGTAACATCGTGTCCGGGACCTGGGATCTCTGCGATAGCATGTCACTGTTAGTCCTATGTGCTTATGATGTAACACCGTTGTTGGACCATCGGGATTCATAGACGGTACTGTGGCTATTCGGGGAATCATTCGGCATGTCATGGGTACCTTTCTCATGTTATGAAAAGTGCTATAGCCACCCATGTTATGTCATGTCATGTTCATGCAAGTATGAAATAAAGTGTTTTCTTTTCAAGAAAGGTTTTCCGCTGCATATGTCAGAAAAGGTTTTCCATTGCATATGTCACGATCATGTCTCATATACCAAGTAACATTAAGCCAAGAATCTCAAATGTAAGACAAGAAATACTACAAAATGACGAAGACAAACCAAGAAGAACACGCACAAGAACAAAGAATCCACAAGCTAAGACCAGTTGTCTAGTAGAATTACATGTTTACTTTTTAATGCTCTCTACCTGTATTGATGCTTGATATGATACCTGTTTTACTATTTCCATGCCTACATTTATAGGTGTTGTGCAGCATCCACTCTGTGTTTCATACTTTCTGTTACATTACGTGTTATGATTCACTGTACCTCATCATACTGTATCTCCCATTACCCTATCCCCATATATGATCCACTTGACGAACCTAGGCAGAACGACTTGCTGAGCTATTCGTTATTGCTCACCCCTTTATTTTACCACGCAGATCCTCAGGACTCTGAACCGGAGTTTATTGAAGATGAGCCCAGAGACTAGATGTATAGAGCTGATTAGCAGTTGGCTATGATCTCTTTTGTACTTTTGGGTATTCAGCTCTGTATTTTGACATTTTGTTCATAGATGTATCTATGACACTGATGCGGATGTATTAGGACGTACTCTGGTTAACGTTTATTCCAGCTTATGTCATTTTGTTTCCGCTTATTGATACATGTTATCACGATTTGTGCATGTATGATGATGACGCCTTATACTCTTCGTAGTAGAGTACGGTGGGTGCACTGTGCCGAGACCCTTGTCCCGGGCGGGATGCTACAATATTAGAAACAAAGAACTTATTATCAAAGTCTTCTTACTTAAAAGATTTGTTGACAAAAAGTGTTTGAATGATTTACAAATGCATGATTTAAATGGTACGAGTTTACGAAATGCATGACAAAATTACTATTTGACACGTTTGTGTGATATATATGCTTCATATGTTTATATATATTGTTGCTGTAATAACAAGTCATGAAGCATTAAAGCTTACATGATATGGCAAACATTTGTGATATTTGAACTATTTTCAGGTGCCACAATTAATGAACTAAACTAGTTCACTAAATGAAGTACATAAGTTAATGAACTAACTAGTTCATTAAATGGAGACATATTTGGACAAAGCTTTATGACAACAAATTTGGAAATGGAAATTCTCCTTCCTATTTTTCTTCACACGGCATAATATATATATTATACATATATTCATATTTTTATTAAAAAGGCACAATATACATATATTATGACGTACTACCAAGACGTTACATATATTATAAACGTACGTCGACGTCACACCACTATGTACATCTCATAATTATGAGTATATTCAGGTCTTATATCATATGATATAAGTCATGGTGATGACAAAATTATAACGACACATTACAAGGTCATAAACCGAAAATTGTCGTATCGGGTGACTATCGAAACTTCACCGACGTGTCACATACTTGCCATATAAAGATGACCAGCCCATATACATCAAAAATAGCCAGAACTTTCGTGGCTCATATGTTGAAATCAGCCACAAAATCATTCCATGTTAGCACACACAAATCACCCACAATTTATGCTAAATTTGTGGAGAATTCAAAATCAACTTCATTATGGGCGTTTTTGCTTAAGATATGGGAGCTGATTTTATACTTTATTATATGTATATTATGTGTGACATAATATGTATTTCATGCGTAAGAATTTTTAATTTAATCGGAGAAAAATCGCGTAATCGACGAAAGTCGAAAATTCGGTTTTTTACGAACACAACAAATGGGACATTTTTTGGCATGAGATGTGACATGTATCTAGATACTTTTTATGCATTCAAGACATGTTAAAGTGTTCTAGAAAATTTAAATTAGGGCTGACTGTAATTTACCATATTTGTGTAAATATTGTGCATTATTTGACAAAGCTTACTAAAATGAAATTCAGCACATGGCCAAGTCATACTACACGCCTATTTCACTTTTATTGGAGCCTAGGTGGAGCTTATGTGGAATTGAGAATATGCCACACAAGATTGGTGACATTCAAGACGGCACCACACAAGGAAAGATTTCAAAATGCAACACATGCTGAAAATTCAGCACATGCTACTAAGAGTGTCGTTTTCATGGCTCTAAATGCATTTTAATTTGCAACCCAAAATTTAAGGGATTGATATGTGGTAGCATGTCAATATTTTGACTACATTTGAGCACATGTTTTATGAGGTTTTTTTCAGATTTTACAGCTCATTAAAGGATGCTAAGTTGGACCAATCATCAAGTGACAAGTAAGCAAGATCAAGTCATCCTTCCAACCATATTGTGCCAAGTAAGCAAGATGGTGTCATCTCTACACAAGTCAATCTTCCAAGGACAATAAAGAGAACTCCCAAGAAGTAAGAAATCCTAAAGGGGGGGCGGCCACACATTCATAAAAACAAGAGGATAGTGCAAACAAGGCGAAGACAACTCATATTCTCTCAAGTGCAAGAAGCTCTACTACTTTCTTCTTCTCCTCTTCTTTCTTCTTCTTCTCCTCTCAAGCCTATTGTTCATATATTCTAAATATTGTATAGGCTTTGAATATACCACCCACACTCGTTCATTGTTGTAAAAGGTTGATCAAGGTGTGATCAAACATTCATTCAACCGTTGGTGGTGTCCGTGATTCGTTTGCTCTCTTGTATTGTTTGTAAAAGGGTGGAGTTAGTGTGTAACTCTAGTCACCCTTGTAGTAAGGTGTTTTTGGTGTTTAGTGATAACCGAGGAAGGTGTCCTCGAGGACTGGAGCAGGTTGATTTAACGGAATCAGTATAAAATCCTTGGTGTTCTTACTTTACTGCACTTTACTTCCAGTTTCCAGCATTCTGCATCCATTTCATTGCAACAGAAAAAATAGTGAACGATTTTCAAAAATTACAGAAGTTTGCATAAACATAGCCAGAAATCCTGGCTTCATTTGGCGCAAGTTTCAACTCATTTTTATAAGTATAAGTCAGTCAAACGTGAATAGTTCTGAGACTAGTGCAATCTGATTTTCAGATTTACAAAGGTTGAGAACATCAACGTGGTTCACTTACTTCCCAAAGGAATTTTCAAAAAATGTTTCAAGCCGTTCAAATACATATCTTGAGGGTCTTTTCATTAAATTTTCAGACCATTTGGAGTCACCAATTAATAGGAATAAAATTTTCAAGTCGGAGTACTATTTCTGACATATTTGTGCAATCTAACCCAAAACATATTTTCAAGGGGTTAGGAGTGGATTTTTAATTTGAAATTTTCATGAGTCACTTATAACATCTGAGAGTTCATTTACACCAAATTTCACAATTTTTGGAGGTCTAAAACTAGGTCGTTTAATTATTTCAAATCAGGAATGGAAAACAGAAATTGTTTTCAGAAGTGAGGTTTTTGGTTTAAAAGTTTTTAAAAAACAAAATTTCCACTCCCACTATTCGATCCCCCTTCTAGTGGTGCTATACAGATCCTACAAGTGGTATCAGAGCCAGGCACACTCACTACAAGGAGATCCAAAGATCTTTGTGAGATGGCATCCACTAGTTATAAAACCGAGCAAGAAGGAATGTCAACCGTAAGGCCTCCTCTTTTCGATGGTGAATTTTTTATACAATAGAAACTTAGAATGAAACTTTTCTTTATGGCTATTGATATAGACTTGTGTTCCATTATAGAAAATGGTCCTTTTATTCCTTCTAAGTTATCTACTATTGATGGTGTCACACTAGATGTCATAAAACCGAAATAAGAATATACTAGCGATGACAAAAAGAAATTAAATGTGAATGCTAGAGCCATGCAACTTCATTTAAACAGGTTGAGTAAAAGTGAACCAAGTTATGTGTCTAATTGCTCTACTGCCCAAGAGATGTGGAGAATTCTTGAAATGAAACATGAAGGGGCTAGTCAAGTTAAAGAGTCTAAAATAAACATGCTTATGTCTACTCTTGAGTCTTTCAAGTTATTACCAAACGAATCTATTGTTGATATGGACCTACGCTTGACTAACATCTACAATTCTCTTGAGTCTCTTGGAAAAGCTTTTTCTACACAGGAAAAGATTCAAAAGGTGCTAAGAAGTCTCCCATCCGAATTGGACCCCGAAGTCACAGCGATTGAGGAAAGTAAAGAAACGAGATCAATAAAAATGGAGGAACTAATCGGATCTTTAAGGTATACAAAAACAAACTTAGTCTAAAAAATTCTGAATCTACTTCTAAACAATATAAGGTTATAGCGTTTAAATCAAATGAATACTTCTCTACTTCTTATGATCACGTAGATGATAGTGGCATAGATTCCGATAATGAAGATCTAATCATGTTGGGTAAAAGATGAAGAAAGATCATGAGAAAATAGATTAAAAACAAACCTAAGCCTACTTCATCTAAGAATCATAGAAATAAAAATAATGAGGACATAAAGTGCTATAAATGTGGGAAACTTGGACAGTTGTCAGATGACTGCCCGAACAAGGACAAACAAACAAACAAATAAAAACCGTGACAAGGACTGGAACAAAAATAGACTCGTCTCAGAACCTAGATAAAAGAATTCAAGAATAGCTCTCAAAGCCTCCACTTGGAGTGACTCATCTGACTCTGAGGCTGATGATACAAAAGAACAGACGAAACAAGTATGCTTTGCATCCAAAGCATCAAACAAGGTATCTTCTGATTTTGATTCTGATTTTGAACCCTTTTATGATGATTTGTTTAGTCAATATCTTGAGTTGCATAAGTATTCTAAGGCTCTTGCAAAAGAAAAGAAACGTTTAATTGAAGACAAGAAATTGTTAGAATCATCTAACACAAATCTTTTATCTCAATTAAACGATTCAAAAGAAGAGTCATCTTGCATGATAAATTCATCAAAATCTGAGATTTCCTCCTTAAAATCTGAAAACACTGAGATGAAAGTCGAGATTTCACTATTGAAATCAAGAAACGCGGATTTAGAAAAGACCTTATGTTACGACCCGCACTCATGGGCTAGTTGAAAAATCCAAACGAGGGAAAATTACGGCGAAGCAGTCAAAATAAAATTTGGTTGAACACCAGTACAAATAAATCGCAACTCTAGACAGTTATGAACTTCTCACGATTAAATTAAATAGAAACACATTAAGACACAAAATGGTCTCACAATTAAATAAATACAAAAAGGAAACTAGGACATAATGAAATAGAAAAAGGGTAAATTTTTTTTCCAATCCCTCTCACGGTTGGATTTCCATTTCTACACCCATTTATACCTTCTTACACTATTGCTCTTTCTTGTCCCAATCATACAACAAAACAAAACTCTTTCCCTCTTCTTTCAAAATACCCCACGGTCAAGACTCTCATGCAAGACAAAAAGATTTCTTTTTTCATACCCATCACTTTATCTTACACACCTTTTCTTTTCTTACACCCATCAACCTTCACTTTTTTCAATCAAGACTCAAGACAACACTCTACCACCCTCTACTTCATAGACTTTCGGCCGCTTCAAGGGTAGGAAGAAGACAAAACTCTTCTTCACATTTTCCCACTTCTTCCTTCACCACTCACGGGTACAACCATCTTTCTATTCCCAAAGTTTTTTTTCTTTTATAACAAGACAACCTTTTCATTTTCTCTCGCTCAAACAAAATTTATCTCTTCATCATCCTCCCCTCAGCCTTGAGTTTCAAGTAGAAAGAGGAGGTGATTTCAACTCAGTCTCAACTCTCTTCTTCTAACTAAATCAACAAATTCCTTTTCTGTCCTACTTAGCTCACTTAAAACAAGATTTTCTCTCTTCCTCCTAACTTCTAAAACCGTGAGATCAAGCCTAGGTTGAAGGAGAACTTCTTTAATTTGCAAGTGAAGAACAACTTGCATGTGTAGAATCTTCAAGATAAGGAATCAAACTCATTTCTCCAAGTATTCTTTTATCACTCATCTTCCAAAAGGCTCAACCTTCTTCCATTTTTCCTACCTAGGCAGTGAATCTCAAAGGAAGAAAAGAATATCATCCTTGAGTTGAAAAGGTAAGAGGACCTCAAGGTTTTCAAGGTGAGTTTCATAAGAATGAATCGTAGTTATATCTTAAGCATTATATCTCAAGGAAATGACTCATTTCTTCTTCTATTTTGGCTCTAGGCCGTGAGTACCAAAAGAAAAGAGGAAGAGAAACCTTTTCCATTCTTAAGGTCAAGATTCAAAAGAGCGGCAAGTCTCTCTTCTTAGTTTCTTCATGAATGTTAGGAAGTGGAGTCTTTTATGCTATAAGTTAGAGTTGGATCATGCATGCACAAGACTAAATATGTAAATGCTAAGAACATGAAGAAAATGCACATGCATGTTCATCATTCTAGAATTTTGATGACATTCTTGAATCTGTGTATGCATATTGTTGTGCTGAAAATAAAGTGTCTTGTTTGTTGTATTTATGATGTTAGTGGCGTTGTTGTAATCTCCATTTGCATCCATATGTCAATCATCAACATGCATGACAATACAAATGGTTCAAATGAAAGGTATGTGTATAAAAAAACATCCATCTTGCATATATATATATATATATATATATATATATATATATATATATAGATATATATAGACGGAACCAAAAATCTTGAATATGTATGGAGAATAACTGGGCCATAAGGAGCATGATGCATGCTATTATAATGATAAATTAATTATATGCAAGTAAACATATGAGTTATGTTTAGAGAATAAAATATATGATGGGTATAATATACCCCACAGGCGTGTGAGCATAAAGTAAAAAGAAAAAGTTTTAGGAAGGCTAGAGAAAGGCATGTGAGAAAGACCATGTGTAGTAGTTAATATGAAAAAGATGTGGGAATTGATGAGACTTATTTACATGAAATGGGTAATAAACAAATTAACTAAAAAGGAAATTCAAGTGGGTGTGTGCAAGGGTGTTTTCGGCCATAAGGCTTAATATGCATCACGGTTATGTTTCCATGAAGTATTTTATGTACTTGTATACCCATTTTACAATTAATAAAGTATTTCACAAATAGAAAGGTGACTAAAAGCGTAATGGGTGAGTGTATGTATTTTCGGCCAATAGGCCAAAGTGAGGCCGAATTGACGGAAATTTTAGTAGAATACAAATTTATATATATATATATATATATATATATATATAAGTATATCCTATATAGCTGATGCTACATATATATAAAAAAAAAATTTCGGCAATGCGGTCGCCACCAGGGCGGGGGTAACTGTCGCCGCCACCCTCCCTTCTTTCTGCAATCCTTTCGTTCGCCAGCAACTTCTTTTCTTTTGTTGCCATCTTATTCTGTGATCGTTGATGACAACGTCGAATTCACAACCGCCATTGCAGGAACCTGCAGCCATAAAGCGATCATTCGCTTCTTTGTTCAATGCATCCTCTGTAGCGCCCCGCTCCCGAGCCCTAGCATCGGGAACGGTGCACCCGCCGTATCTCGCTGAGGAGAATACAAAGCGGCGAATCAATTTCCAACATGTCCAAAAAACGTAGAAATTTTTCGTGCGGAAACGAAATACAATAACATAAAACTTTCTTGATAAATAACAATTCCTTAATACAATAATAAACCAAATCCTGACAACAACATAAGCCCAAAAATCTAACAAGGTAATGTCTGGTGAGATCCCAATAAAATAAAGACAAACAGTCGTTGTGTCTTCTGGTATCCTAAGCGCGACCATCAGTCTGTCCACTCCACTGTATCAGCCCCGCCCTCAACAAAGACGTATTCATAAGTCTCTTCCTGCTCATCTGGTGGGGGGGGGAGAGTAGGGGTGAGTGACTGGGAAATCACTCAGTAGGCACCCGCCTCCGAGTAGTACAAGCCAAACATACAATAATGATATAGCACATAGCACATAGAACATAATATCACATAAGCATATGAAAGCGGAAAAGTAATTCACTCCAGATAAAGAATGCGCAACATCGTGATGCATGTCCTATTATGCATGTCACACGCAACTAGGTCGTGTCACACAGAATGCTGATATCTCCACCATGCAATGCATGAACTCGGGTCCTACTGAGTGGCTGCAGGTCGTACACCCCACAGTCACCATCCTGAGTGTGCGTGGCCGCGCCTCCGCACACCATCCTGAGTGTCGTGGCCCCGCCACCGTACACCATCCTGAGCGCCCGTGACCCGTACGTCACGACCCGCCATCAATGCAATGCACGTGCCATGAATGCAAAACACAATCGCCTGAGGCCCCTGGCCCATCCTCACCATCCTCCGGCGCTCAAATCTAGGCTCATCTATTCTTCAAATAATGATTTAATGTTGTTTGAGGTTAAAATTATTATTCTATGGCTTATATGTATTTATTGTGCTTTTTCTATATTTTTCCCTATTTTTCCTTAATTTATTTCTATTTATCCAAATTAAATAAATTATCATAATTACTGAATTTTAGTGGAAATAATTTAATTTCAGCATTTTATAATTTCTGGAATTTATTTATAATTTTCTGATATTTATTTACATTTTTCTTATAATTATTACTATTTATTTATTTATTTTTTCTTTTATTAACAATAAATAAAGGAAATAACAAAAATAACCAAAGCCCCATTCCAAACTTGGGCTGGCCTTTCGCCAGCCCTGTTTCTCTCCTTGCTAGGCCCGGACTCGCCCAGCGGTCTGGCCTGCTGTAAAATTTTTTTTAATCGAGTTATTGGGCCGGCTAGTGACTGGCCCGGTCCGTTGGCCATTCGGCCCGGTCCGCCACACAGCCTGACCCTTTTTTTTAACTGAAGGCTAAATGGGCTGGTCCTGCAGCAGCAGACCGCGGCCCACTAAGGGCAGGCCTGGTCTGCGCGCTGGCAGGCCGGCCCTAACCCTTTTTTTTTAATATTGTGTGTATATCGCGCTGCAATTTCAGCAGGCGCGTGCAGCCCACGCGCTGCCGCTTCCGGCGGCGCGTGTGGCGGTCCGGCGACCTCCGGCGACCGTTTTTCGACCCCGATCTATATCCCCACCTATTTCCAGTCTATGGGAACCTATTCTAAGGCCAAAACAAATTGAAAATCTCTAAAGATACTAAAGTTTTACTATTTTGATTATCAAAGTTTTCCCTAAAATCAAAACTGATCACGCAATACACAGTGAGCGCATACCACAGTCTCCAACTTTCATGCTTTTCACGGATTAACAATCATGCTATTAAACTCACAATCCAAACAACAAAAACACATAAAATACCACTAGAGCATGCTTGAAATTGCACCAAATGGAGGGGGAAAAGGAACCTACTTCGATTGTAGACTATTTACACAAGTGTACGGACCAGCGCGTAGATTGAGACACCCGGTTTCTTCTTTTCCTTCTCTTCTTCTTCTCCTTTCTCTCTCCTCCCTGTCGCTGCCAAACCCCTCTGCCTTCTTTTTCTTTTCTCATAACCGAAACCCCCAGCCCCCCTTTATCTTAATTTTCCAGCGAAAATTGGGGGGGAATTAGTTATCCCCCCATAACACACGTTTTGCCCTTTTTGTTTTTTTTAATTTTTTTTTCCATTCTACCTCTTATCCACCTGGCCCCTTTTAAATTATTTAATGCTTTATTTTTATTATTTTTATTTTATTTTTGTTGTTTTATGTCCATCTTTTATACACCTTATATATATATCAACTATTTATAATTATGACATCACTTGGACCTAGGCGAATCGGTATGTTTAATTTAATTCTGAGGGGCCGTTGCACTCAACGACTACTTAGTTTTATTTTTGCTCATAACGACTAATTTGAAAATTTCAGGATGTAACATCCTACCCACCTTACAAGAAGTTTCGTCCTCGAAACTTGTCGTACCTTATACGGTAAGGTAAGGGTAGCGCTTTCGCATCTAATCCTCCAGCTCCTGATCTTTGCGGTCTATGATTCGATCAAGAGTCTCTTCATACGACGCATCCGGTCTAATTCTTAAAAGTGGTATGTCCAATACATCACCCCCGTCTGAACGTACCTCCTTAGCTGAAAAACATACAATACATTATGCACTTGGACCAGCGGCGGAGGTATCGCCAAACGGTAAGCTAACGAACCGATCCTTTCGAGTATCTCACAAAGCCTCAATGTATCGTGACTTTAGTTTCACTTCATACCAACGTACCACACCTTCTATAGGTGACGCTTTCAAGTAAACATTGTCTCTGCCCGCCACTCCAAAGAACGCCTCTTTAAGCCTGCCCAACTCTTGCTTTTGTCTTGGGCAACCTTAAGCCTCTCTCGATTCAACTTTACCTTCTCCTAGGTCTGCTCAACCAGTTCTGGACCGGTAATAGTATGCTCTCCAACTTCGTCCCAGTGGACAGGAGCCTACACTTCTGTCCGTGGAGCGCCTCAAATGGTGCCATGCCGGTGGCGTCATGGTAGCTATTGTTGTAGGCAGACTTGATCAACTTGATCATACCATTCCAGTTTCTTCTGAAGTCCAGTGCGCAAGCCTTCAACATGTCCTCTGGAGTTTGCATCGTCCTCTCCGATTGCTCATCGGGTTGCCGATGGAATGCATTGCTCAACGTAGTTTCGTCTATTATATCAACATACACAAGTTTTAACATGTGTCGTCGTTTTAATTGTTAAATTGTTAAACATGTTTGATATACATATATATTGTATGTTGTATATCCTTATGTCATACGCATGTATGACTTGCGTATCATACGCAGCTCATGAATTCACAATCGTTACCTGCAGTCTGTCACGTGTGTTATGTTTTTATTGTTTGCTAGTTGAGTTTTAAAGAGTATACACATTATGCGTGTTCATTTTAGTCTTGGTTTATCGCGATCTCATTTGTACATATGTTAGTCGTTAATATTTATTTACTTATTTATTTATTTATCACTATTGTTTCCTTGTCAGTACTCTATATTTTTCGTACTAGCTTGTCTTATTGTTGTATAATTGTCTTTATATATATCATTCCGAAGAAGATACATAATTGCATCGATTTTTTTTTTGTAGTCTAGATATATAATTTATTTAGATGTTCAAGTACATTATATATATATGTGTTTATATATATATACACATATTACTGTTTGTTCCTTTTTATATGTCATGTTATTAAGTTATTTACCCTTTAATCTATTTCTATGTTGTCATGCCATGTTGTGTCGTTCTTAACTCGTAATTAACATGCTTACTTCAATTGTATATGTTAATGATCTGTTTTAAAAAAAACTTGTAAATATTTGCCTATATCGTAACCCATGTCTTGTATGAAAATATTTGTGCTCATTGTATTCTTTGTAATTGTGTTGTTTCTTGTTATTATATATTACGATGTTTATCACTGTTGTGGGTGCATTAGTTATATTGCGGTGTCATTGAAATAGCTGTGTATATACTTGTGCTATTTACTTAGCATCGTTTAGTTACTTCTGTTTTATGTATCTATTTGTATGTTTCCTTAAATCGACTTATTTACGTTATATTATGAATGTTGTAGCAATTTGTGTTTGTCTATATGCTTCCTTACTGTTGTAAGAGACTAGTTTTTTTTTGTAGGGGTCATTTAACACGTATACTCCTGTCTTATCATATATCTTTTGTACGTGTGCTCCTTCTACGTTAGTATCTTATCCTACGTTGCTATCTTATATGTATCGTGAGCTTTTATCTATTGCTTTGTAGTTCCATATTGGTCACTTTGTATGTATAGGTATATCTGTATATAAACATTTATTATTTGTCTTTCGCACTTTGTGGTGTTTACTGTTCATATTGTACTTGAGTTAGTAAATTTTATTAGGCATGGAGGGGTGTATGTGTTGATGGGGCAAGTTGTTAGTTTTTTTTTTTGCAGCTGTAACTGCAATTTGGCTATTAACAACTTAAGTTATTTTGTTTATATGATACGATAGGTTATGTATTTGTTTGCGTCGTGCATTAGTGGGGTGTGCATTATTTTGTGTTTGTACACCTGATTGTGATGTGGTATATATATATATATATATATATATATGTATGTATATGTATAATTTGTTGAATACGTTGTTGTATATCCATAATTCATTATGTTATGTGATATCTTTTTTTTTTGTACCGTGTTACGTTTCCTTATGTAGTTATGTTGGATTTTGTATCGTCGATGTTCTAGTATGTGGTAATAAGTCGTTAAGGTATGTTGCGTTGATCAGTATGTATAGATATAGTTAATTAGCAAAAATTGTGTACTATGATCTGGTGTTTAAGGTTTTATTATTATTATTATTATTATTATTATTTTTTTGGTTCAACGAACCTTGTTGATATCAACGGTCAACTCGGATTTCGCCTTATTCTGCTTTCGGCTGCTCCAGGACACCAACATTGACGAAAATCCTTCAACTACTTTCATGTAGTAGCTGGTCCAACCAAGAAAACTCCTTACTTCAGTCACTTGGTCGATCAGTGCTACTCAGCAGTATCCTTAATCTTCTTCGCATCCATTGAGGTTCACTCTTCTGATCTTACGTGACTCAAGGAGGCCACGCTTCTGCTGCGCAACTCCGATTATTTATTTCTGACTAACATCATCTGTACTGATGATAAGTTATTGAGACATGGTCGTCGACAGTTGGACCCTGCCACTATGTTATCAGCCTCCCGGATGTCCGCATCAGTCATCACGTGGATCTTGATACTGATCTTTGCTTCCCTTTATGTTGTAACTGATTCTGTTGTGGTGGCGTCCGCCTCTGTTCAGCGTTCTCTTTCATAAAACGTCCCGGTTGTCGCATTGATAATTGCATAGTCCCCCCACTGACCATAGTGTGGCATCCACATTGAGCACTTGGTGGCGGCAGTAGCCCTGCACTACTCCGCGAATGCACTTTCGTCGCGGCGGTCCTGTGATCGTTAGCGGCCATGTTGCATATTTCTGCCTCCTCGGTGAAGGGTGTTTCTAAACATCACATTCCGGACGTCTTGCATTTCCATGTGGTAGGACCTCAGATCTGGTGGTGGCAACGGGGGAGACGCTAGTTCAACTGCTATTGGCACTGCATAGTTTACAGTCGCCGTTGCGCCAAGTGGTGGCCATGGTGTAGGCCAACGCTTGGAGAATGACACCTTGATCCTGGGAGTCGTTACCATAACCACCGTTGCCTCCTTTGCCATATTATTATTATTTATTTTTTTTTATTTTTTTTTACGACGTGACGATAATTCCTTGGATTTTGCACAAACCTTGACGAGAATCCGGATTGAACGGAAGTGATAGAGGGGTCTGAGCATTTATGGGGCTAATACGAAAGTTCAAAGGTACAGCGGTAATGAAATAAAGAAAGCTCACCAACGGCACACACCTCCCATAACCCGATCATAACTTAGGTCTACTTCATTTATTAGGGCTATAATTGTTATTCCTAGGTAAAGATCATAGCTTATGTCTAAGTGATCTAGTTAATCCTGCGTTCCCGAGGCGGATCTGAAGCCTCGGCTCTGATACCACCTGTAGCGCCCCGCTCCCGAGCCCTAGCATCGGGAACGGTGCACCCGTCGTATCTCGCTGAGGAGAATACAAAGTGTCGAATCAATTTCCAACATGTCCAAAAGACGTAGAAATTTTTCGCGCGGAAACGAAATACAATAACATAAAACTTTCTTGATAAATAACGATTCCTTAATACAATAATAAACCAAATCCTGACAACAACATAAGCCCGAAAATCTAACAAGGTAATGTCTGGTGAGATCCCAATAAAATAAAGACAAACAGTCGTTGTGTCTTCTGGTATCCTAAGCGCGACCATCAGTCTGTCCACTCCACTGTATCAGCCCCGCCCTCAACAAAGACGTATTCATAAGTCTCTTCCTGCTCATCTGGTGGGGGGGAGTAGGGGTGAGTGACTGGGAAATCACTCAGTAGGCACCCACCTCCGAGTAGTACAAGCCAAACATACAATAATGATATAGCACATAGCACATAGAACATAATATCACATAAGCATATGAAAGCGGAAAAGTAATTCACTCCAGATAAACAATGCGCAACGTCGTGATGCATGTCCTATTATGCATGTCACACGCAACTAGGTCATGTCACACAGAATGCTGATATCTCCTCCATGCAATGCATGAACACGGGTCCTACTGAGTGGCTGCAGGTCGTACACCCCACAGTCACCATCCTGAGTGTGCGTGGCCGCGCCTCCGCACACCATCCTGAGTGTCGTGGCCCCGCCACCGTACACCATCCTGAGCGCCCGTGACCCGTACGTCACGACCCGCCATCAATGCAATGCACGTGCCATGAATGCAAAACACAATCGCCTGAGGCCCCTGGCCCATCCTCACCATCCTCCGGCGCTCAAATCTAGGCTCATCTATTCTTCAAATAATGATTTAATGTTGTTTGAGGTTAAAATTATTATTCTATGGCTTATATGTATTTATTGTGCTTTTTCTATATTTTTCCCTATTTTTCCTTAATTTATTTCTATTTATTACCTAATTATCCAAATTAAATAAATTATCATAATTACTGAATTTTAGTGGAAATAATTTAATTTCAGCATTTTATAATTTCTGGAATTTATTTATAATTTTCTGATATTTATTTACATTTTTCTTATAATTATTACTATTTATTTATTTATTTTTTCTTTTATTAACAATAAATATAGGAAATAACAAAAATAACCAAAGCCCCATTCCAAACTTGGGCTGGCCTTTCGCCAGCCCTGTTTCTCTCCTTGCTAGGCCCGGACTCGCCCAGCGGTCTGGCCTGCTGTCAAATTTTTTTTTAATCGAGTTATTGGGCCGGCTAGTGACTGGCCCGGTCCGTTGGCCATTCGGCACGGTCCGCCACACAGCCTGACCCTTTTTTTTTTAACTGAAGGCTAAATGGGCTGGTCTTGCAGCAGCAGACCGCGGCCCACTAAGGGCAGGCCTGGTCTGCGCGCTGGCAGGTCGGCCCTAACCCTTTTTTTTTTTAATATTGTGTGTATATCGCGCTGCAATTTCAGCAGGCGCGTGCAGCCCACGCGCTGCCACTTCCGGCGGCGCGTGTGGCGGTCTGGCGACCTCCGGCGACCGTTTTTCGACCCCGATCTATATCCCCACCTATTTCCAGTCTATGGGAACCTATTCTAAGGCCAAAACAAATTGAAAATCTCTAAAGATACTAAAGTTTTACTGTTTTGATTATCAAAGTTTTCCCTAAAATCAAAACTGATCACGCAATACACAGTGAGCGCATACCACAGTCTCCATCTTTCATGCTTTTCACGGATTAACAATCATGCTATTAAACTCACAATCCAAACAACAAAAACACATAAAATATCACTAGAGCATGCTTGAAATTGCACCAAATGGAGGGGGAAACGGAACCTACTTCGATTGTAGACTATTTACACAAGTGTACGGACCAGCGCGTAGATTGAGACACCCAGTTTCTTCTTTTCCTTCTCTTCTTCTTCTCCTTTCCCTCTCCTCCCTGTTGCTGCCAAACCCCTCTGCCTTCTTTTTCTTTTCTCATAACCGAAACCCCCAGCCCCCCTTTATCTTAATTTTCCAGCGAAAATTGGGGGGGAATTAGTTATCCCCCCATAACACACGTTTTGCCCTTTTTGTTTTTTTTTTAATTTTTTTTTCCATTCTACCTCTTATCCACCTGGCCCCTTTTAAATTATTTAATGCTTTATTTTTATTTTTTTTATTTTTTGTTGTTGTTTTATGTCCATCTTTTATACACCTTATATATATCAACTATTTATAATTATGACATCACTTGGACCTAGGCGAATCGGTATGTTTAATTTAATTCTGAGGGGCCGTTGCACTCAACGACTACTTAGTTTTATTTTTGCTCATAACGACTAATTTGAAAATTTCGGGATGTAACATCCTCAGTGACAACAATCACAACTAAACCAATTCAAAAATACAAAGGCAGTCCAATGGTTGCCTTTTCGTATGAAGAAATTCCGACGCTGGCTGAACCATGCCGGCTTACGCTCGTGGGTACTTTTTGGTATGGCTGCGCTCCACTTGTTATAATACAAAGTACTATTGATCGCATAGGATTCAATGGTTCGGTACGCACTAGTTTATTGGACACCAATCACGTATTGCTCCAATTTTCGCAAGAGCATGATTATCTGCGATGCTTCGCCAAACAAAGTTGGACCATTTCAGGTAAATACATGAGGGTCACTAAGTGGACTCCTGCATATGATCCTAAAATTGATGTTCCAATTGTTCCTATTTGGATTTCGTTACCTGGACTTCCCATTCATTTTAATCAACATGAGGCATTATTTCAAATTGGTCGCATGGTTGGAACGCACATGAAATTACACACGGCAATGGCTGAGAATCTTCAGCCAACAGTAGCACGGTTATGCATTAAGATTGATGTATCCCAGGATCTCCCGTCCCAAATATTTATTCAACTTTCCAACCGTTGTATTGCACAGTCAGTCATATACGAAGACCTCCTTCTGTATTGCACGTAGTGTTCTCGACTAGGACATATGGCATCCACATGTGGGAAGGAGGATACTCCTATTGACAAGGCATAGGAGGTGCATCAGTCAACAGTAGCACGACATCAGCCTAAGGAAAAGGCACAGAGATGGACGCCCAAAAAGATCACTTCGGCTAATCATGATCAGCCAGGACCAGCAGTTTTAGAATTGCAGATTGATAATACAGATGATGTTATGCGCCTATTATCACTCCATCAACGTCGTCGCTCTTATGTTCTCCTGACTTGACTCAGCCGCTTATAATATCAAACTCCCAAGATCTTTCCCGGCTTCAAGGAATTGATGATAGTATTCTAAATGATTTGCCTGCTAATCCTGCCTCTTTTTCTATTTCAGATGGTGAAATTGACAGGCAAGCTGACCAAGGGCCTTTCTCAACCATTGATTCTGACAATGCATTCTGTGATTATTTTTCAAACATATTGCAAGTGATGATTATTGATGCATCTCAGAAGGAAGCTTCTTCCAAGCCGCAGTCTCCTCCCAACACTCCAACATCATCGACGGCAATAGCACCCTTCCAAGTTCCCTGCGTCTTTTGCGTCGTCAACACAGGAATGTTGAGCCAACGTCTCCGCCTTTTACAAGATCAAGGGCAGCCCTCTCAAACTCTTTTGATATCCTCTATACACAATGAAGCTTATTATATGGAATGTTAGAGGTATTCAGTTGATAGGTTATTGTCATTAGTACATCGTTATCACTTGCATTTACTTGCGGTAATTGAACCAAATGCAAGGGTCTCTTTGCTTTTATATTATCGTCTCAAACTTGGTTTCTCTCAAGCATTATCTGTGAATAATGACAGCATTTGGATATTTTGGAGGGATTCCTTTTTACAGCTAGAAGAGCAACGCATAGGGATACAGAATCATTCTATGGGTTTATTTGGCTGCATACAGGGGATTCTTTTTGGTGTACTTCTGTGTATGGTCTTCATAGCATTGCACCATGTCGTCCATTTTGGGCGGACTTAGCTCTCTTTCGTGCATCTTTGAATATTCCTTGGCTACTTGAAGGAGACTTTAACACATATCTGACGTTGGATGAACATAAAAGGCGTTCCTCCCTGCTATTGCGTACATTGCAAGATTTCAATCATTTTATAACATCCTGCTCTTTATAGTCGATCAATTATCAAGGTTCCCCATATACATGGAGTGATGGTCGCGGCCTTGGTCAGGTTTGGAGGCGGCTGGATCGTTATCTTTATACGTCAGCTTTCTTTTTATCTCTTTTCTTATGTACAATATCAGCATCTCAACCGGACTACTTCGGATCATTCACCTATATACCTACATTGTTCTGCGGTCCAAACTAACTCACCAGCATCATGCAGATATTTAGATGTTTGGACTTCTCATCCTGATTTCGACAACTTTGTTACTTCTCATTGGTGCACTTCTAATACTGTTGGGGGAATGTGGGGATTTTATTCTAAATTAAACCAACTTAAGCATCAGGTGCGACAGTAGAATAATGATGTATTTGGTAATATATTTGATGCACTGGAGTCTGCAGAGACTGAATCCGCTTTTTGCGAAAAAGCTTATGATTCTTCACCATTAGATGAAAACAGGACCGCATATCTGTTAAGCATGGCAAAGTTACGTCTTGCACATAGTCTAGAGCATTGTTATACTGGAAACAAAAGGCACATGTCAAGTGGATGCGCGACGATGATACTAATACCCATTTTTCCACAACACAGTTAAAGAGCGCAGGCGCCGACAGACTATAAGGCGCATCATACGGGAGGATGGTACTGAATGTAATAGTCCTCAGGATATTGAAGAAGCAGCAATAGATTACTACCAGACATTCTTTACAGGGTCTCCAACCGATCAATATGAAGAAATGTTGCAATACGTCCCCACTTTACTCAATGAGGAGGACAACAATCTCTTACTCATGTTACCTTTCTTGCAAGAGTTCAAGCAGGCAGTTTGGGACTTAAGTCCAACAAGTGCGGCTGGTCCTGATGGATTCCCAGGCTTCTTTTATAGATATTTTTGGCAGGTAATATCTTAGGATGTCCATAAAGCAGTTCAAGAATTTTTCCTTGGGATTAGGCCGCCTTCGAGAATGGCAGCGGCCTTGATTACTCTTATCCCTAAAGTGGCATCTCCAACAATGTTCTCTGAATTTAGACCCATATGCTTAACAAATTTTATGGCTAAGGTTATTACCCGTCTATTTGTAACAAGACTATCGGCTTTCCTACCGCGTTTAATATCGCCTGAGCAAGCAGGGTTTATGAAGGGGCGTGATATTTCAGCTCGAATTCTTTTGGCATAGGAAATGGTGCACTTATTGGATAATCCTGTGCGAGGGGGTCATGTTATTATCAAATTAGATATGGCAAAGGCTTTTGACAGAGTTTGTTGGACTTATCTTGAGCAGCTTCTCCAAAAAATGGGATTTCATCCACTATTAGTGTGCATTCTCTTCAATAATCTGTCTGCTACAAGATGCTTGGTATTAATAAATGGCATGCTAGCTGGATATTTTTTGGTATCACGTGGGGTAAAACAGGGTGATCCTCTCTCTCCTCTGTTGTTTATTCTAGCCTCGGAAGGATTTTCGCGTGGTCTAAATACTCTTATGAGAGATGGTGTCATTCGAGGCTTCAACGTAGGGCGGGTACCGGCGGTCTCACATTTGGCCTTCGTGGTTGAGCTGGTAATCTTTTTAAATGGCTCAGTTCGTAACTTGCCTCGGGACAACTAGTAAAAATTCACAAAAGCTAGGTGATTGTTGGTGAAGGTGTTCCAGGGATGCGAGTCTCACAACCTTTAGGTATGCATTTGACTACTCTACCTATAAAATATTTGGGTTTATTTCTATAGAAAGGCATAAATCGTGCATCCTATTGTACATAATTGATTGATCATGTTTACGCCGCTCTAAACTCTTGGTCTTCTAGGTTGCTCTTTATGGCTGGCCGAATTGTTTTAATACACCATGTTTTATGTACCATGCCTATCCACGTTATTCCAAGTTCTAGATTACCAAAGAGTGTGTTGGATATATTGAATCGCAAAATGTCAAACTTTTTATGGAATGGACGTCATCATTGGAAATCTTGGGATTATATTTGTAAGCCAAAAGAGCAGAGCGGTTTGGACATTAGGAGTCTACATTTGATTCAACAAGCTTATGACTACCTTTTGTGGTGGAAATATCATCATTCCCAATCATTGTGGCAAAGTACATGAGAACTAAATATTGACACCGTCCTACAGTATATGCCTATATTTATGATTCTGCTACATGGAAGAGAATTTGTTGGTCTCATCCGCAGATGTTGCTTCGTGTGGATCTGGCCCTGGATGGCCCACATTGGTCAAGTGAAGCATCTGGCAAATTCACGCTCAGATCAGCATACCGTTAGCTTCTCCCCAATAACACCCCTTTGGATTTCTCTAAACATCTTTGGTGGCCGACTTTGCCTTTAGGGGCAAGGGTATTTATTTGGAGATTATGGATGCATTCATTGCCTTTGCCAGACAACTTGCGTAGTTGGCAATCTATATTTCCGACACAATGTATATGCTGCCAGATGTCCTCTAATGTTCGAGATCACATTTTTCTATGTTGTCCTGCAATAAAGCCGATATGGTAGGAAGTGGCTGTTGTTTTTCTGGCCCTATGCCAAGACATTCCACCATTCGGGCTTACTTGGTAAGATGGTGGCAAATTTCATCTTCACGTGACATGCTCGGGCAATCGAGATTGGTGGTACCTTCACTAGTCGCATGGGTTATGTGGAAAGAATATTCATCAATACGATTTGGTGACAACACTTTTTCTTATCAGCGGCTATCTGAAAGGATCCGAGATCATATACATACTTGGTGTTCTGCTACACAGGGATGGAAATTCTCACAATCAATCCCTCATTTGATAGCGCGGCGTTTCTCTCCCCCGATCCAACCCCGTCGGCCATGGGTGGTTCGTTGGATCTTACCACCAACAGGCAAATTCAAGCTTAATATTAATGCAGCAGTGGGTCGTTTCCACTCAGTCGCAGGAGCAGTTTTAAGGAATCATCAAGGCGAATTGGTCTCAGCTCTTTGTTTCTATTTACCTTCGGTTCCTCCACTGAGGGTTGAGCTTTTTGCTCTTCAATACGCGCTTATCTATTATTCCAGGGACTATGACAGAATGATTATTGAGACAGATTGCCGATTGTTACTACATCATTTGTCCGCCCAGGTCAATTCACAGGAGCATATAAAGCAGAGTTGAAGGGAACTATACAGTTTTTGACATTAAATGAAGCAACTCTACAATACTGTCCCCAGGAGGTTAATGCGGCGGCACATACATCATCATTATATGGATTGCACTCTATTGGAGCGACGCTATACCCCACTCTATCTTCATTGCCATGTGATGTTCGTAGTGTCGTTAGATTTGATGCAACAGTTCCCAATTTCCGACTCTGATTCACAAGTACCCCGAAGGGTTGGAAAATACTATCAAGAGTTGCCTATGTCATCATGGCATAGGCAACGTTGGTAGGTTCTTTTTGTCATCCTCATAATTTTCTGTCTCACTATATTATTTATGCTTGATATAGTACGACTACATATTTTGCACATGCTGCGGAGTGTACATGTTTGTCACTCCATGTTTGTCTCAGTCCACTACGTGCCGGTCCTGTTCATGCTGCACCTTATGCATTCACATAAGATGGCAAAAATCTTCAAGTGTTGCCTGTGTCCTTCTTGGGCATAGGCAACTTGGGCAATGAAGATCTACCTGTTCGGCTGGAGGCACGTCACATCAAGGAATATGTTCAGATAAGGAGACCGCTTACATTCACGATATCGCCTTGTATCTATTGGAATCAAGGCGACATGGGTATGTACTATCTCCTATTTATTTCTTTTTCATATGTGCCGCCTCTTTTGGTCGGATATAATTTTTGTTTTGAATTGCGCAAGGTACGACGGTTGTCATGGGATCACAGTAACAGTTCTTTGCTCACCATTAATGCCCTGCTATCTTTTTCGGAGATGTCTATGCAAACTGGCAGCAAGACTTTTCATTCATTTGTATTATGGGTTCCTTTCATCTATACTAGCTCAACGCTCCAATTATATAAATATGTATGCTTTTTTCCTTCGCCAATGTTTTATCCACAAGGGTGGTTTTACTTGACAAGGTTTTAATACAGCATATCATATATGATTGGAGGTTGACAATCATTAGCTCGCTTCATTATCTCTTTTCATATGCTGAACTTTTGTAGTATGGTTTTTCTCCGCCATAAGTGAGGGTGCTTAATAGTACATTGCGATTCCATTTAAAAAAATATAAGTATATCCTACATGTTCTAATATAATGATTGAGTTGATATGTGCTTATGGGTGTGGACATAGTTTCGGCCAATTGGCCTATTTATGTGACATAATAATTTAAATATTTGAAGGTGTACATCTATGAATGAACAAGAATGTGATTGTATTAGATGTGTAATGATGTGTGTATGTAGAATTTCGACTATAAGGACAAAAGTTGCGGACTTAATAATTTATTTAGATATCTATGGGCGTATTAAGATATGGATAATGCATAAATATACATTGCTTGCACAAAATCGATAAGAAATGAGCACACCATGAATTAAGGAAGTGAATATTAAGAAGAAGTTTAGTTTAAGAAAAACTAAGAATTACTCAGGAAAGGAGGTATTAGGAAGGTCCCTTAAGTATACGATATGATAAATAGGCCAACCCTAGTATTAAGCTATGAATGCGTTGGACACGCGAAAACAATCGGAACCGAGTATTCTTTCATGTATATGCCAGAGACATTCAAAAAGTTACATGTTCATCTCACTATGCATTTTTACGAAAAACGATTATCATGTATACGTTTTAAAAGAGTTTTTCACGACATGATGGCGTGCTTTACCGCACGAGATGTTTTGAAATAATTTTATTTACGAACCGTACCATGCGTCGGCTGACTCCATATGAGACTCTTTACGCTGTTACGACAGCTCATGTTTATGTTGGAGGCCGCCTGACATCAGGTGTAGCAGTGAGAATGTGAGGGGCAACTTATGTTACGATACACCTCCTTATGGGTGTTTATGTTGATATGTCTGCTGCATGACATCGTAATCTAGGTGAGAGATTAGGTGTCATGGGGGCAAGTTTATGTTACGTTTGGCTGAGTGTAACACCGTGTATGGGACACGGAATCTGTGCCATTCGTGTCCCTATTAGCCTACATACGTATGATGTAACACCGAGGTTGGACCATTGGGATTCATGGACGGTATGGTGGCTATTTGGGGAGTCACAGGTAGTGTACGTGCGTATGATGTAACACCATGGTTAGACCACGGGATTCAACGCTAGGGGCTATTCGGGGAGTTTAGTCGGTGAGTCTTGTGTACGTTCGTACCAGATATGTATGTTATGAGCACCGCTGTGCCAGTCATGATACGATGATTTATGACATGAGCATGACATGACATATTTTCTAAAAAGGATGAATGGTTTTTACATCTCATTAGCATACTGCATGTTTACCCGTGTCAGCCTACTGGACCTAAGCTCTGACCCTTAGTAGACCAAAGATAACAATATAATGTACATTTGGCATAACGACAAGAAAAAGTAATTGATTACTAAATATAAAAAAAGGAAAATACTATAGTTGTATAATGTTTTATTCTGTGATGTACTTTTAGCGTTGTCTGTTTTATGTATAGGTGCTGTAGTACATTGTCTGTTAATACATGTTAAGTTATCTGATGTAATTGTCCTGTTAGGATTTATTTCAGATTCATTGATTGTCATGAGTTACATGTTTTACGTATTTGCCTGACATGTATGCTCTACTTTATTTATCTGACATTGCATAGCATTTTATGTCACTACCATGTTGCATTAATGTTCAACATGCATGATCCACATGAAGAACCTAGGTGGATAGACTTGTTGAGCGATCCGTGATCGCTCACCCTATCATTTACCACATTGCAGGGTCAAGAGCCAGTTTTGAGACCGGAAAAGATGAGCCGGAAACAGATCTTCAGTGATGAATGTACAGATTAGACTATGTAGATCTTATGTTATTTCCGACTTGTATTTTGTTATTGTACTGATGACACTTCAGATGTACTCGGGTTTAGACATTCATGTTTATGCATGTCAACTATACTTTGTACATTTATATTGGTTCCGTGATTCCGATACATGATTTGTCGACGTGCACATGTATGTTACCCGTGCCGAGACTCTAATCTTGGACGGGGCGCTACAGGTGGTATCAGATCCGAGGCTCTAGATCCACAGCGGACATCATAAAGAAGCAACGACATGTATTAGGCTATGATCGTAGAACCTAGGTTATGATTATAGAACTTAAGCAAGGATCTTAGAGTCTAAGTATATGATCTTAGACTGAGCGCGACAGCCTTAGTATAAAGCCCTTAGAATGGTTTAGGAAAATAATAATCATATCTCCGCTTAGCACCGAGTAAATTAACTTAGGGTAATAATAAGTAAACTGTCTTCCTCTGAATATGCATAACTCTTAAAATTTAAACATATTCCCTAACTGCGCTAATTTAACTGTCTGAAATAAGATGTCATCCCAATCTGATAGACAGACATAGTCACCTGCTCCACAGGGGTCATCACAAGAGTCAGAATGGACACTGTCACAGCTGGCACATATTTTATCTCCGGTGGCTCAGTTTTCGGGGGAGGTATTCCAGGCATTTCTCGAAGCTCTAATATGAATCCGTTAGATAAACAAGGCTGCACAGGCTTCACCATCGTCCACCAGTCAGGGCCTTATATGAACAGTGAATTCTATTATGGATAGCTAGTCACTGCCAGGGTTCTCAGTTTTGACGGAGAGCTAGATACTGGTAAGGCAGAAAGATGGCTGCAGGACGTCGAAAGGGGTTTCCAGCTAACACGGGCGCCTGAAGAGGTAAAGACAGATTGTTTTGCACTTTCTGGTGGGTAGCGCCAATCATTGGTGGAGGAATTACATTCAGCCACTGCCCCGACCGGTGACTTGAGCGCAGTTTGTGGAGGAGTTCTGTGGTTTTTACCTTTTCCTAGCACTGATTATACATAGAGAAAGGGAGTTTGATACCTTGAGGCAGGAGAACGATGAATCAGTTTTGGAGTATTTCTGGGGCTTTGTCACCCTGGGCCGTTATGTTCCTAAGATAATTGGTGATGACAGGCTGAAGATCGCAAGGTCTAGATCCTCGGATCCATAATTCGTTAATTAGTATACACCCAACCAATTTTGAGAGATTATTAGAGGACTGTTACCAGGTGGAGCGTATTGTTGTGGTACCAGACCGAGTGGTTAGAAACAGAAGAATTCTGAGTGACATGGAGGATCGGACTGAGAGATGGGGTCCGTACCCTCAGCAGGCTGGTAGACGACCTCATCAGCAGACATCCAGTTGGTATCAATATCAACATTGGAGGACCGCAGCAGCGATTTCGATATGCCAAAGCTGTCAGAGACAGCATACCTGTGAATGCCGCATAGGGACCGATGTGTGTTTCCAATACGGCAAGACTGGGCACGTGAACAGCAACTGCCCAAGCAAGATCAGAGATGCTCGAAGAAGGGCACAACAAGAAAGACCATCACAGACCAGTGCCCAGTATTAGGAGAGGCTAGATTTAGATAATCTGAATGTTGTATATTAAACGAAAATTATTTGGATCATTAATTTCCAAGTTGGAAATTTAAAATTCAATCGGGAGAGTCAAAATGATCACCACAGAAACTAAATTAATCTGAATAACACCGGAAGAGTATGGAGACTAGATTAAGCTGCAATAATCCAATTATGCCAAGAATTTTCAATATAGAACCACTAATATATGATTCTAGAAAAGCTTGTTCGAATGCTGGATCAGTGTTTTGAATGAGATTCGGAACATGTGAAAGGAGTAAAATCTTAGAGTGACACTAAGCAATAGATTACGATTAAATTTATATGTTTTGAGAACGAAACTTTTTATAAGAGGGGAGGAATGTTACGGCGAAGCAGTCGAAATAAAATTCGGTTGAACACCAGTACAAATAAATCACAACTCTAGACAGTTACGAACTTCTCACGATTAAATTAAATAGATACACATTAAGACACAAAATGATCTCACAATTAAATAAATACAAAAAGGAAACTAGGACATAATGGAATAGAAAAAGGGTAAATTTGTTTTCCAATCACGGTTTGATTTCCATTTCATACACCCATTTATACCTTCTTACACTATTGCTTTTTCTTGTCCCAATCATACGACAAAACAAAACTCTTTCGTTCTTCTTTCCAAATAACCCACGGTCAAGCCTCCCATGCATGACAAAAAGATTTTGTTTTCATACCCATCACTTTATCTTACACACCTTTTCCTTTCTTACACCCATCAACCTTCACTATTTCCAATCAATACTCAAGAAAACACTCTACCCTCCTCTACTTCACAGACTTTCGGCCATTTCAAGGGTAGGAAGAAGACAAAACTCTTCTTCACATTTTCCCACTTCTTCCTTCATCACTCACGGGTACAACCTTCTTTCTATTCCCAAAGTTCTTTTTTATAACAATACAACCTTTTCATTTTCTCTCACTCAAATAAAATTTATCTCTTCATCATTTTTCCCTCAGCCGTGAGTTTCAAGTAGAAATAGGAGGTGATTTCAACTCAATCTCAACTCTCTTCTTCTATCTAAATCAACAAATTCCTTTTCTCTCCTACTTAGCTCACTTAAAACAAGATTTCCCCTCTTCCTCCTAACTTTTAAAATCGTGAGATCTAAGCCTAGGAGGAAGGAGATATTATTTAATTTGCAAGTGAAGAACAACTTGTATGTGTAGAATCCTCAAGATAAGGAACCAAACTCATTTCTCCAAGTATTCTTTTATCACTCATCTTCTAAAAGACTCAACCTTCTTCCATTTTTTTACCTAGGCCGTGAATCTCAAAGGAAGAAAAAGAATATCATCCTTGAGTTGAAAAGGTAAGAGGACCTCAAGGTTTTCAAGGTGAGTTTAATAAGAATGAATCTTAGTTATATCTTGAGCATTATATCTCAAGGAAATGACTCATTTCTTCTTCTATTTTGGCTCTAGGCCGTCAGTCATCATCATCATCATCATTACCCCATTCCCTTAATGGCTCCCATCTATGATGGGGTATGGAGGGTCGGATGTACGCAACCATACCCATGTGTTAGAAACACATGGAGGTTGTTTCCTGATGACCCAGAATGAAAATTGCATGTCGATCAACTGATGCTTCAGAATATAAGAAGCACAGCCAATTTAGTGAGTCATTTTAATTTATTCCATCGTATTCCAAAGTCAAGGAAAAGTATGTCCTTGACTCCATTGGAAATGGAAAATATTTTTCCATTTCCATTCTTAAGGTCAAGATTCAAAAGAGAGGCAAGTCTCTCTTCTTAGCATCTTCATGAATGTTAGGAAGTGGAGTCTTTTATGCTATAAGTTAGAGTTGGATCATTTTGCTCTAGGCCGTGAGTACCAAAAGAAAAGGGGAAGAGAAACCTTTTCCATTCTTAAGGTCAAGATTCAAAAGAGAGGCAAGTCTCTCTTCTTAGCTTCTTCATGAACGTTAGGAAGTGGAGTCTTTTATGCTATAAGTTAGAGTTGGATCATGCATGCACAAGACTGAATATGTAAATGCTAAGAACATGAAGAAAATGCACATGCATGTTCATCATCCTAGAATTTTGATGACATTCTTGAATGTATGTATGCATATTGTTGTGGTGAAAATAAAAGTGTCTTGTGTGTTGTATTTATGATGTTAGTGGCCTTGTTATAATCTCCATTTGCATCCATATGTCAATCATCACCATGCATGACTATACAAATGGTTCAAATGGAAGGTATGTGTATAAAAAAATCCATCTTGCATATATATATAAAAGTAACCGAAAGTCTTGAATATGTATGGAGAATAACTCGGCCATAAGGAGCATGATGCATGATGCTATAATGATAAATTAATTATATGCAAGTAAACATGTGAATTATGTTTAGAGAATAAAATATTTGGTGGATATAATACACCCCACGGGCGTGTGAGCATAAGGTAAAAAGAAAAAGTTTTAGGAAGGCTAGAGAAAGGCGTGTGAGAAAGGCCATGTGTAGTAGTTAATATGAAAAAGATGTGGGAATTGATGGGTCTTATTTACCTGAAATGGGTAATAAACAAATTAACTAAAAAGGAAATTCAAGTGGGTGTGTGCAAGGGTGTTTTCGGCCATAAGGCCTAATATGCATCACGGTTATGTTTCCATGAAGTATTTTATGTATTTGTATACCCATTTTACAATTAATAAAGTATTTCACAAATAGCAAGGTGACTAAAAGTGTAATGGGTGAGTGTATGTATTTTCGGCCAATAGGCCAACGTGAGGCCGAATTGATGGAAATTTTAATAGAATACAAATTTATGTATTTTTTTTTGATAAATGGGCCTAGCCCCCGAATTTTATTAACTTTAAACCTCATGTTTGGCGGAGGAAAACCATATTACAAAGCAAATCACGACATAACAACAAATAACAACTGTGTGGCCTATAAGCTATTGCTATAATCAGAAAGGGGGTGTGTTGGTCAGAGTGAATATGATATGCCTCATTAAAACCTTGACAGACAAAACCACCCTTGTGGATAAAATCCTGCTCGAAGGAAAAAGAGTACATATTTATCCAGTCTGAAGCATTACATGGAAATCGAAAGAGCAGTATCCTCCAATGAACATATATGGAGCCAAAGTTGACATTGATCATAAAGAGCAGTATCCTCTAACATTCCAAAAGTAAGCGTGCATGAAAAGGAGAGTGGTAGTTAGTCCAAGAGCTTATCATATGTTGAAAAGAAAATCCAATGAGACAAAGAATTGCAAGGGAGCATTTCCAACCTGCGTACATATTAAAATGTAGGAAGAACACAGAATCGAAGCATGAGTTTCAAAACCGTAAGTATGGGGTGTGCAAGTCTGTGATGAGACATCCACGAGCTACCGGCGGCAACCTGTTCTGATGCTTGTATTCCAACAAAGATGTGAGTGTCAAGCCCAATGAAGCAAGATGACGTGCCACCGAATTCGTCTCGCGTGGGGTGTATTGCCAAGTTGATCGCGTGAGATGTAAAAATGTGCGCAAACTATCTACATCAACCCGTATTACTCCCATGACCGAATGACCATTATCTAGCATGCTTATTAACTACAAGCAATCTGTCTCCAAGATGAAGTTGTGATAGATTGTGGCATAAAAATCATAACATACAGCGCTGCTTGAAGCTCATCGTGTAAAGAGGATAGACATGGCAATGGAAAAGAAATCGCCGAGAGTAGTCTCCCTCTTGAATACAAATTTATATATATATATATATGTATGTATATATATGTGTATATATATATGTATATATATATGTGTATATATATATGTATGTATGTATGTATGTATATATATATAAATATAAGTATATCCTACATGTTGTAAGGTAATGATTAAGTTGATATGTGCATATGAGCGTGGACATAGTTTCGGCCAATTGGCCTATTTATGTGACATAATAATTTAAATATTTATTTGAAGGTGTACATCTATGAATGAACAAGAATGTGATTGTATTAGATGTGTGATGATGTGTGTATGTAGAATTTCGACTATAAGGCCAAAACTTGCAGACTTAATAATTTATTTAGATACCTATGGGCGTTTTGAGATATGGATAATGCATAAATATACATTACTTGGACAAAATCAATAAGAAATGAGAACACTATGAATTAAGGAAGTGAATATTAAGGAGAAGTTTAGTTTAAGAAAAACTAAGACTTACTCAAAAAAGGAGGTATTAGGAAGTTCCCTTAAGTATACGATACGATAAATGGGCCAACCCTAGTATTAAGTTATGAATGCGTTGGACACGCGAAAACAATCAGAACCGAGTATTCTTTCATGTATACACCAGAGACATTCCAAAAGTTACATGTTCATCTCATTATGCATTTTTTTAAAAAATGATTTTCATGTATACGTTTTAAAAGAGTTTTTCACGACATGATGGCGTGCTTTACCGCACGAGATGTTTGAAAAGGATTTTATTTATGAACCGTACCCTGTGTCGGCTGACTCTATATGAGACTCTTTACGTTGTTACGTGATGCGTGCAACTAGCGGGCTCCGACGATTCCACCTTCCAAACGTCCTTCACAAAGAGTTAGGCACAAGGAAGAAGATTTCCCCTTGCTTCCTTAGTGATTAAAAACGTGTGGATTAAGAATGAACAAGACCAACACTTCAAGATGGTCGTTGATCAGGCAAACCAATACGGCCCTCCTGGACGGCACCTTTAAGCAATGGCAACACCTTCAAAATGCTCAACTTTGAAGGATCTTAACCTAGGTTTTTAATGCAAAACAAAGAAAACAAAGTCTCACAAAAAGTGAAAGAAATATCAAGAATTCTTATTCATCAAAAGTTGTGTTTACAATCAGCCAAAGGGGTCTATTTATAGGCCTTAGGCAACGCCTATCAGCCCTCAAATGACCAGATTTTAATTCAAAATAAGCTAGCTAATAATGTTTGAAACTTGAAAACTATTTGAATTCAAAAGTAAAACAAATCCTAGCTAAAATTTGAATTGCTTTCAAGATATCTTCTCTTCTATGTTCAGCCGTGTATGAAGACTAAAGGTGTCTTGGAGAAGCTGATTTGATGAGTAGGATGTGCTTGAACTTGAATTCAAAAGTTGGTTGAAGTTTGAATTCAAGTTGAATTTGAACTTGAGTGTACTTTGAATTGGTTGTTGGTTTATCCTTCCAACCTTCTTCCAGCCGTTTCTCTTGAACAAAAGAGGTGTAGAAAATCTGATTTGATGATGATAAGATGGCTGGGATTGAATTCAAATGATGTTTGAAGTTTGAATTCAAATCGAGTTTGAATTTAAATTCAAACTTGGATTCAATTTGAATTGTGATCTATCTCCTTCTTTCTCTTCAAATGGCGTCTGGGTGGATCCTTATTTTGGCTGAACTCATCTTGAAATTTAAGGCTCAATCTGGTTGAAACTTGAATTCAAATCAAAGTTGAATTTAAATTCAAGTTTGGCTTTGAATTTAAATTCAATTGATCATCATCCTTTTACTTGTAAGATGGTCGGCCCCCTTGTGGATAATGGAGATGATTTTGATTTCAATTTGATCAAGAGATTCTATCTTGGACACCTTTGACTTTGTCTTGGTGGAGACAAACATTCTCTTCAAGACAACATTCCTTTGGTCTCCTTTTTTTGAAACACACGTCTGTCTTCCTCAATTTGGCCCTTCATTTTATTTGGATCTTCCATGCACCTAATCTTCCTACAAAGCAAACACATAAAACAAAGATCACAAGAAAACAAGATAAACTTCAAGACAAAGAAGGCATACACACGTTTGCACTCAAGGTGAAGGTTCAATGAAATGAACCCAAGGGATCTTAGGTTCATCTTGAACATGCTTGTCCAAGAAGGTGGAAACTTGATGACAAAGTTCTCTTGCCCTCCTTCTTGTCATAGGACCCTTGACCTCTTGATGGGGCCCTTGATCCTCATCGGACCCTTGATCCTCATCAATCCCCCTCCTCAAAAGGATTCGTTCTCGAATCAAAAAGGTCATCGGTGAAAGGGGTGAGGTCAGCAACATTAAAAGTAGGCAAAATTGACCCATACCTTTCGGGAAGATCAAGTATGTATGCATTGTCACCTATTCGTTTCAAAACTTTGAAAGGTCCGTCTTCGCGAGGCAACAGTTTGGACTTTCTCTCATTGGGAAATCTTTCTTTGCGCAAATGTAACCTTACTAAATCTCCAGGTTTAAACACGACTCGTTTCCGATGTTTGTTAGCTCGTCTTTCATAAGCTTTGTTTTTCTTTTCAAGTTGTGTTTTAACTTGTTCATGCAGTTTCTTTATCTTTTACGATTTTTGTTTACCATCAAGACTAGAACGTTCATGTACGGGAATAGGAATCAAATCGATGGGAGACAAGGGATTAAAGCCATACACGATTTCAAATGGACTATGCATAGTACCGTGATGGACACTCCTATTATATGCAAATTCGATATATGGTAAACAATCTCCCTAATGTTTAATGTGTTTTTGCAAAATGGCACGCAAAATTTGAGAAAGAGTACAATTAACGACTTCAGTTTGTCCATCCGTTTGTGGGTGTGCGGTGGTTGAAAACAACAATTGTGTACCAAGTTTAGCCCCCAAAACACGCCAAAAATGACTCAAAAATTTCGTATCTCTATCACTTACAATTGTACGTTGCATGACATGCAATCTAACAATTTCTTTGAAGAACAAATCAGCAACATGTGTGGCATCATCAACTTTTCTACATGCAATGAAATGTGCCATTTTTGAAAATCGATCAACCACAACATAAATGCTATCGCGTCCTCCCCGAGACCAAGGAAGTCCTAAGTCAAAGTCCATAGAAATGTCAATCCAAGGGGCATCAGGGACGGGTAAAGGCGTGTAAAGGCCATGTGGTTGGGACTTGGATTTGGCTTGTTTGCAAGTGATGCAACTACCACACAACCTCTTGACGTCTACGTGCATGTGGGGCCAATAGAAATATTCATTAAGAGTCTCAAGGGTTTTGAACACTCCAAAGTGACCCATTAAACCTCCCCCATGGGCTTCTTTAGTCAATGCTTCTCGTAGGGATGATTAGGGAATGCACAATTTTTGTTCTTTGAAGAGATAACCCTCATGTATGTAAAATTTCCCAAATGGTGCTTCCTTACATGCCTCGAAAATGGTGCCAAAATCATGGTAAATTCGGTACAATTCCTTAAGTGATTCGAATCCTAAGAAGCGTGAAGATAATGTAGTCACTAACATGTATCTCCTAGAGAGGGCATCGGCAACTATATTATCCTTTCCTTGTTTGTACTTAATCACGTAAGGGAATTGTTCTATGAACTCTACCCATTTGGCATGTCGTTTGTTCAACTTTCCCTGCCCTTTAAGATACTTAAGGCTTTCGTGGTCAGTGTGGATCACAAACTCTTTAGGTTGAAGATAGTGTTGCCACGTTTGTAGGGATCTCACAAGGGCATGAAGTTCCTTATCATAGGTAGAGTAATTCAATTCTACTCCTTTCAATTTCTCACTAAAATAGGCGATGGGTTTCTTACCTTGGGTTAAAACTGCGCCTATACCCACTCCACTTGCATCACACTCGATCTCAAAGGTCTCGTCAAAATTTGGTAGCCTAAGTATGGGTGCAGTGGTCAGCCTACGCTTGAGCTCATCAAATACCTGTTGTTGTGGCTCTTCCCACCTAAAAGGCACATCTTTTTTCACAATTTCGTTTAGTGGTGCAGCTATGGAAGAAAAATCTTTGACAAAGCGTTTATAAAAGCTTGCTAGTCCATGAAAACTACGAACTTCCCTTACATTCTTAGGTATAGGCCACTCCATAATTGACCTAACCTTTTCCTCATCCATTTTTACTCCCTCAGTCGAAATGACAAAGCCTAGAAAAACTACGTGTTCTAAACAAAAGGAGCACTTCTTAAAGTTGGCGTAAAGTTGTTCTTGCTTAAGCTTTTCGAAAACGGCTCTAATGTGGTCAAGATGATCTTCTATGGTTTGGGAATAGATTAGGATATCATCGAAATAGACAACGACAAATCGTCCTATGAACGCTCGTAAGACTTCATTCATTAGCCTCATAAAGGTGCTAGGGGCGTTGGTGAGCCCGAAGGGCATCACTAGCCACTCATAGAGCCCAATCTTGGTTTTGAAAGCAGTCTTCCATTCGTCCCCTTCTCTAATGCGTACCTGGAAGTACCCTTGCTTAAGGTCGATTTTGGTGAAAAATTTAGATCCGTGCAACATGTCCAACATATCTTCTAGCCTAGGTATGGGGTACCTATACTTGACGGTAATTTTGTTTATGGCTCGGCAATCGGTACACATTCTCCACGTTCCATCCTTTTTGGGTACTAAAATGACTGGGACGGCAGATGGGCTTAGGCTCTCTCGGACTTGTCCACTCGCTAGGAGCTCCTCTACTTGCCTTTGGATTTCTTTGGTTTCTTCGGAGTTGGCTCGATAGGCTGGGTGATTGGGTAACACGGCTCCTGGGACAAAGTCGATTTGGTGTTCTATTCCTCTAATGGGTGGTAATTCGGATGGGGGTTCGGAGGGAAATAGAACTTCATATTCTTGGATAAGGGACGCAACTGAGGTAGGTAAGTTTGGTGGGAGTTCTTCTAGTGTAAGGTGACACGACTTTGGAATGATGATGAGGACAGTTTGGTTGTTATAAAGGGTGCGTGTGACCTCTCTTTTCTTTGCGAAATACCCACACTTCTTTTTGGACTCGTTGACACTTAGGGGCACTACCTCTTTTCCCTTGCTCTCGTGTTTTTTGTTCTCACTTTTCATACACTCCATGAATTTTCTCTCGGCTTCTTTTTCCTTAGGATCGGCTCTAGACTTGGACATGCGTTGGTGATCCTCGTGGACTTTGTGTGGTGGAAGTGCATGCAGTTTGTACAATTTTCCATTCAATTTGAAAGAATAACGATTTAAATAACCATCATATGTCACATGTCGATCAAATTGCCATGGCCTACCAAGTAAGATATGACTAGCATGCATTGGTGCAACGTCGCATAAAACATCATCTTTGTAACTACCAATGCTAAGTGAAATTAAAACTTGTTTACTTACGCTAACCTCACTGCAATCATCTAGCCATGCAAGTTTGTAAGGATGCAGATGATTCGTCATAGGCAAATTCAGTTTTCTTACTAATTCAATTCTAGCCACATTCGCACAAGAACCGGAATCAATGATCGTGGTGCGCACTTTTCCATTTATCATGCAATGAATATGGAAGATGTTTTCTCTATGTTGTTCGTGATCATCTAATTTCGGATATGCATTTAAAGCTCTACGCACAACAAGAAACTCCTTAGTGTCAAAATCATCTAATGCGCCTAGATCCTCTTCAGGTTCAATTTCATTATCATGTTCAGACTCGTTTACATGCTCGGACTCAGACACATATTCGTTTGTCTCTTCAATTGACATGATTCGTTTTGCATTAGGACACTCTTTTCCTATGTGACCACATCCTTGACATTTATAGCATTTAATGTCTCTAAACTTGTTTGAGGGATCAGAAGAATTTCCGGTAGGAGCCTTTTGTTGGGTGCGTTCATCTCTCCTTTGTGTGGATTGCACAGGATTGTCCATTCTTTGTGACGCACCTTGGTCATGTTCTTGGCCTCCTGTAGGCCGTGAACTTCCCGTTCCTAAAGGCTTGCTGGAAAATCTTGATGAAGATTGATTAGTACGATAATTGGAATTGAAATTGGAGGAATTACGTACCTTTAATTGTGTTTCAATCTTTTCAGCCATATGGACCATGGTTGTGAGGTCGAGATAAGGTTGAAGGTCAACCCTTTGCGCAATCTCCCTGTTTAAACCATGTAAGAATCGAGCCTTGGTTGCTTCTTCAGGTTCCTGCAAGTTAGACCTTTCCAACAAAATTTCCAACTCTTTATAATACTCGTCTACACTTTTGGAACCTTGTCGTAAATTATGCAAACTCGTGAAAATAAAACTCTCATAATTGTTTGGAATAAAACGTTGTCGCATTTCAAACTTCATTTCTTCCCAAGTGGCAATTGGGGGTTGTCTAGTCTTAGTTCTATTTCGACACAAATTCATCCACCAATAAAGTGCATAACCAGAAAACTCAATAGAAGCGTACCTCACTTTTTGCAATTCACTATAATTGGTACACGAAAAGATTAAATCCACTTTCGTTTCCCATTCTAAATATTCCTCCTCATTACTTTTACCATAAAATGTGGGAATATTTATTTTGGTTTTGAGAAAATCGTCATCTTGTGGGAAAAGGAGATTTTGGCGTCTTTGGTAACCACAGGGAGGGTGGTCATCAAAGTCATACTCATCATGGTCATATGGAATGTAATCATCGTTGTACCTTCGTGGGACGTACCTTCTTGGTTGTGTAGGAGGAACAAACCTTCTTGCTTTGGTGTGTGGTGGTCTAAGGTTGTCATCCTAAACTTCTTCTGGGGGATGGCGCCTTGGTTGTGGTAGGGGAACGGCCCTTCTTGTTCCTTGGCCATCACTCGTTTTTAGCTTCGCTCCACGTCTTCTAAGCGATGCTTAATTACCTCATTGTCATGCATGAGTTTCTTAAGCGTCTCCAGCATTTGTTGTTGCGTGTTGTCAACAGTTTCGGCCTCTTTTGACTTGCTAGACGTGGAATGATTGCTGCTCTCCATTGTACCTAAGGAATTGAACGAAAACAAAGGGAAAAAGAAAGAAGCAAACTAACACAAAGACAAACAAACGTTAAGGGATTAGTAAAAAAAATAAGCTGTGAACACTCCGCTTTTTATTCTTTCAACTCTCTTACCACTTTGGTTCTTGGATAACCTGAAGTTAAGAAGTCTCAAAGTGATCAATAAGGAAGTGTATTGTCAAGGCTTCTTCAAATCACAACATTCTCCGCTTGTTTCTTCCTTTTTGCTTTCAAGTTGCACCAATTAGTATCAAAGTAGAATCAATTGATATGAACACACAACTTGAACTTTCCACTAAGATTCAAAGAAAATAAGCAACCAAAGTTGATGTATAAGGTTGAACCAAAGATGAACTAAGGGTTGCCGTGGGCAATCTTTAGTTAATTTTGATTCTATGCACTTATTATCCACAAAATGGTTCAAGTCATGCAACAATAGAGCAACCAAATGTGTGATTGGTTCAAGAAGATCAGGAGATGGAGAATAGGGTATATAGGGGACGGCAATGTGGGGTCAAAGGAAATATGGTATCCAAGGTTTGCAAATCGTACCAAAACATTTTCCACGCAATGCACAAACGTTTTCCCCTTTTTATTTTCTCTTGTTCTTTTGTTTTTTCTTTTTCTTCCTTGCTATTTCAATTGAGCAAGGTTCAGATTCTCTTTTTTTTTGACTAAGGGCAGAATCGAAATTTCACGCGTTTTGCACTTAGCACTTGCGTTTTTGGACAGAATAGTGCAATGTATTTAAAATGCAATTTGTAACTTGGACTTGCAACAAAAATAACCTTGAAAAGTGAGGAAAATCAGGGTAAGGCCGAATGGGTTAGGGTTAGGGTTTTTTTTGAACGTTTTGGGAATTTGCAGAATGGGGTTTTGGAAACGGAATGGGCGTGGTAAATGGACTATTTGGGTTGGTAATTGATGATTGGTGTGGTCGATTTGGATATTGGTTGGTTTAGGGCAGAATTTGAACAAAATTCAAATTCTAGGGTTAGGGTTTATTTGAATGAATTGGGGTTTTTAGATTCTGATTGTGTTTGGTGAAATGTGTTTGGGGCTTTTTGTTGGGGGTGTAAATAGGGTTGTTTGGGATCAGGTTGGTGAGTTTTTAGGGTTGGGTTGGGGTTGGGCTGGTTGGGCCGTGGGTGTGTGGGGTAGAATTAGGTTTTTGTTGTTGAAGATGGTTCGTGAAGGCAAACACACGTATGACTACTTGTCTTAAAGCATAAAATCAATCACAATGCGAATCATAAGATGCATACAATCATTACCAACTAAAAGCTTCGGTTTCAACAAGATGATTTGAAACCGAGGTAGCTTTATAGGCTGATGGTTGGAATATTTAAAAGAAGGCTGAATGTAACCTAAAATGCAACAAACCCTAATTTGTTCAAGTTTGAACGACTCAAAATCAGATTGTGATGCTAAAAGGAAATAAAGGAAATGACTCTTGAATGATGAAAAGCAAAATGCAGCAATATGCAAGGGCTCAAAGCAATTGAGTTGGACGTTTTTTTTTGGTATGAAATGCAAGACAATGGTGTATAGAGTGAGGGGTAGAAGAAGGACTCAACTGAAATTGAAACGACTAGACTCAAACGAAAAGGAAATGATAGATGGTGGAATAGAGTAACCTGGTCTCTGATACCAATTGAAGCGTGCAACTAGCGGGCTTCGACGATTCCACCTTCCAAACGTCCTTCACAAAGGGTTAGGCACAAGGAAGAAGACTTCCCCTTGCTTCCTTAGTGATTAAAAACGTGTGGATTAAGAATGAGTAAGCCCAACACTTCAAGATGGTCGTTGATCAGGCAAACCAATACGGCCCTCCTGGACGGCACCTTTAAGCAATGGCAACACCTTCAAAATGCTCAACTTTGAAGGATCTTAACCTAGGTTTTTAATGCAAAACCAAGAAAACAAAGTCTCACAAAAAGTGAAAGAAATATCAAGAATTCTTATTCATCAAAAGTTGTGTTTACAATCAGCCAAAGGGGTCTATTTATAGGCCTTAGGCAACGCCTATCAGCCTTCAAATGACCAGATTTTAATTCAAAATAAGCTAGCTAATAATGTTTGAAACTTGAAAACTATTTGAATTCAAAAGTAAAACAAATCTTAGCTAAAATTTGAATTGCTTGCAAGATATCTTCTCTTCTATGTTCAGCCGTGTATGAAGACTGAATGGTGTCTTGGAGAAGCTGATTTGATGAGTAGGATGTGCTTGAACTTGAATTCAAAAGTTGGTTGAAGTTTGAATTCAAGTTGAATTTGAACTTGAGTGTACTTTGAATTGGTTGTTGGTTTATCCTTCCAACCTTCTTTCAGCTGTTTCTCTTGAACAAAAGAGGTGTAGAAAATCTGATTTGATGATGATAAGATGGCTGGGATTGAATTCAAATGATGGTTGAAGTTTGAATTCAAATCGAGTTTGAATTTGAATTCAAACTTGGATTCAATTTGAATTGTGATCTATCTCCTTCTTTCTCTTCAAATGGCGTGTGGGTGGATCCTTATTTTGGCTAAACACATCTTGAAATTTAAGGCTCAATCTAGTTGAAACTTGAATTCAAATCAAGGTTGAATTTAAATTCAAGTTTGGCTTTGAATTTAAATTCAATTGATCATCATCCTTTTACTTGTAAGATGGCCGGCCCCCTTGTGGATAATGGAGATGATTTTGATTTCAATTTGATCAAGAGATTCTATCATGGACATCTTTGAGTTTCTCTTTGTGGAGACAAACATTCTCTTCAAGACAACATTCCTTTGGTCTCCTTTTTTTGAAACACACGGCTATCTTCCTCAATTTGGCCCTTCATTTTATTTGGATCTTCCATGCACCTAATCTTCCTACAAAGCAAACACATAAAACAAAGATCACAAGAAAACAAGATAAACTTCAAGACAAAGAAGGCATACACACGTTTGCACTCAAGGTGAAGGTTCAATGCAATGAACCCAAGGGATCTTAGGTTCATCTTGAACATGCTTGTACAAGAAGGTGGCAACTTGATGACAAAGTTCTCTTGCCCTCCTTCTTGTCATAGGACCCTTGGCCTCTTGATGGGGCCCTTGATCCTCATCATTACGACAGCTCATGTTTATGTTGGAGGCCGCCTGACATCGGGTATATCAGTGAGGATGTCAGGGGAAACTTATGTTACAATACACCTCCTTATTGGTGTTTATGTTGATATGTCCACCTCATGACATCGTAATCTAGTTGAGAGGTTAGGTGTCATGGGGGAAAGTTTATGTTATATTTGGCTGAGTATAACACCGTGTCTGAGACACTGGATCTATGCCATTCGTGTCCCCATTAGCCTACATACGCATGCTGTAACACTGAGGTTGGACCATCGGGATTCATGGACAGTATGATGGCTATTTGGGGAGTCACTGGTGGTCTACGTGTGTATGATGTAACACTGTGGTTGGACCACGGGATTCATAGACAGTGCTAGGGGCTATTCGGGGAGTTCAGTCGGTGAGTCTTATGTAGGTTTATACCAGATATGTATGTTATGAGCACCGCTGTGCCAGTTATGATACGATGATACATGACATGAGCATGATATGACATATTTTCTAAAAAGGATGCATGGTTTTTACATCTCATGAGCATACTGCATGTTTACCCATGTCAGCCTACTAGGCCTAAGCTCTGGCCCTTAGTAGACCAAGGATAACAATATAATGTACGTTGGCATAGCCAGAAGAAAAAGTAATTGATTACTAAATAAAAGGAAAGGAAAATACAACAGTCGTATAACGTTTTATTCTGTGATGTACTTTTAGCGTTGTCTGTTTTATGTATTGGTGCTGCAGTACATTGTCTGTTATTACATGTTAAGTTATCTGATGTAATTGTCCATGTTAGGATTTATTTCAGATACCTTGACAACTATGAGTTACCTGTTTTACGTATTTGTCTATTATGTATGCTCTACTTTATTTATCTGACATTGCATAGCATTTTATGTCACTATACATGTTGCATTAATGTTCACCATGCATGATCTACATGACGAACCTAGGCGGATAGACTTGCTGAGCGATCCGTGATCGCTCACCCTATCATTTACCACATTGCAGGGTCAAGAGCCAGTTTTAAGACCAGAAAAAATGAGCCGGAGATAGATCTTCAGTGATGAATGTATAGATTAGACTATGTAGATCTTATGTTATTTCCAACTTGCATTTTGTTATTGTACTCGTGACACTTCAGATGTACTCGGGTTTAGACATTCCTGTTTATGCATGTCGACTATGCTTTCCACCTTTATATTGTTTCCGGGATTCCGATACATGATCTGTCAACGTGCACATGTATGTTATCGACGCCTTGTACTTCTCGTAGCAGAGTATGGCGGGTGCACAATGCCGAGACCCTAGTCTCGGGCGGGGCGCTACACCGTAAAAAATTCGATCAGGTACAAGCATGCTAGATCGTCTCATCTCCTCCCAAAAACATGAAAATTATAAAACCGGATTAAGGTATGTGGAAGATAATAAAATACAAAATAAGTCAACGAAGTTTATTTTATCTTCATCTAAGAAACGGCATGCAACTACACAACCTAAGAAGACAACTAGTACACCACTCATCTCATCTCATCGTGCTTCTTATTCTTCATATCATACAAAATACAATCATGTGCCGTATAGATATAAGAGGAAGGCATTGATGCATACGCAACGATCATACAACACAAATGCATTTAGATCACGCACTATGCACACAAACACAAATGCATAACAAAAACGAAAATCTTATCATGAGCATGATGGCATTCTTGGCTATAGGACAAACAGATTTGCACCTAACGTCTATTATATTGCTTCATCACTTTTCTCACCTTTTGGAAGACCTAGGAAGGTCACCCAAGTTTGGGTACAAAAGGTACATTTGCAAAGGGTTGAATAAATATCCCTTAAGAATGCACCTAAAATGCATGATTTCTATAAGTTATAAACTGCTATTTCTTTCCATTTTTACATGTACTTTTGATGGTATTTGCAAAATAAAGGAGGGGAGAATGTAGCGCCGTGCACCGGACTGCCCGCATACGGTGCACCTGCCGTACTTCACTACAGAGAGTACCAGGCGTCAATACGTACACGTCACAGTCCATAACAAAATTTATGGACTTTCATGCCTTCATCTTAAGAGGTATGCAAACTTAGACAGAATAAAAACTTTTAAACAAAACATTTCGAACATCTGACATTAGGTTTACAACCATGTCCGCAAAATAAAAAGGGAAATCCGAAATTAATGTTCCAACATATGTCCATCAAAACATAAACCCATCATAGTAAAATCCTTAAGCTGCCATCCACTCGCACGTCTATGGATATATGACTTTCGGCTCATCGTCAATCCACTCTACCCCGTTTCCTGCAGGCTCTAGGGGAAAAATGAGAGGGTGAATGACAAAGTCACCAGCAAGTACACCATAAACAATCAAGAATTAAATGGAAAGTATACACAAGAACCAAATCCAAATAATTTGGATTCCCAACATACCTGACCTTCAATCCATTGGCTGCAAAAGAAATAAGATCATAACTTATGTGACAAAAAATAATAAGATCATAACTTATGTGACGAGAATTAGTAAGATCATAACTTAGGTGACCTTACATAATAATATCATAAGCTAAGTAACGGTACATCTAGCATTCGACTGGCAATTAGATGCAATGTGTATGAATATGCAAATGTGATGCAATATGATAAGATGAGAATCAATTCGATCTTTCTTTCTTTCAAAACATAATCGTCATAAAACCAGAGCTTTCTCCTTTCGATCAACGATCCTTATGGGCTCCTCTTCATAAGATACATCTTCTCCAACCCTCAACTGTTGATCTTCAAGGATGTGGCTAGGATCATACACATATAGGCGAATTTGAGAAACATGGAATACATCATGCAACTGAAAAAGAGATGGTGGCAACGCCAAGCCGTATGCAACTTCGCCCACTCTCTCAAGTATCTCATACGGTCCAACGAATCTTGGGCTTAGCTTTCCTTTGATGCCGAATCTTTTAACTCCTTTGGTCGGAGAAACCTTTTAGAAAAACTTTTTCTCCTTCTTGAAACTCCAAAGATCTCCTTCTTTCATCTGCCCATATTTTCGTTCTATCTTGTGCCGCTCTTAGTCTTTGATGGACCAACTTTACCTTTTCTCATGTTTGCTCAACAATGTCAGGTCCCGCATAGATTTTATCTCCAATCTCGTCCCAATAGAATGGGGATCGACATTTTTGTCCATACAATGCTTCATATGGTGCCATCCCAATAGATCTGTGGAAGCTATTATTGTAAGAAAATTCAACGAGCTTAAGACTTTTATCCCAGATTCCTCCAAAATAAAGAATGCAAGCGCGAAGCATATCCTCAAGAGTTTGGATTGTTCTTTTTGATTGGCCATATGTTTGAGGATGAAATGCGGAACTCATTCTAATCTCTGTGCCAATTGCCTTTTGAAAGGCTGTCCAAAATCTCGAAGTAAATCGGGGGTCGCGGTCGCATATTATACTTATGGGCTCCCCATGCAAACAAACGATCTGGTCAATATACATAGAGGCCAACTTCTCCATAGATGCCTTAATCGTCATGGCCAATAAGTGAGCAGACTTAGTTAAACGATCCACAATGACCCATATAGCATCATTCCCATACTTAGTCTTGGGTAGGTCAGTCACAAAGTCCATGGTGATGTGGTCCAATTTCTATTCCGGCACTTCCAAGGGTTGTAATAATCCAGCGGGTCTTTGGTGCTCGGCTTTCACTCTTTGGCAGATCAAACATCGCTCAACAAATTCTGTATTTGTTTCTTCATACCGGGCCACCAAAACTTTTTGCTTGAGATCTTGATACATCTTATTAGCTCTAGGATGTATAGATAATCGAGAATTATGAGCTTCCATCAAAACTTCATCTTTAATTTCTTTGTTTTTGGGAACACATCGCTGTCCTCGATACCATAATCTGCCATCACTACAAACCTCAAGGTCATCTCACGGCTTATCTTTCATCCTTTCCTTGACTTTTCTTAAGGCTTCATCAATCCCTTGAGTCTCTTTGATCTTATCAATCAATGAAGGGACAATAACTAACTTGGCAAGAACTTCGTCGATTGAGTCAACTTCCTCTAAGACAAATTCTTCCATGTCTCACTGAAGAGGTGGTTGTCGTGGGTGACTTGTTTTTCGACTTAAGGCATCAGCGACTTTGTTAGCTTTTCCCGGATGATATTGAATGGAGAGATCATAATCTTTAATCAATTCCAACCATCTACGCTACCGCATATTGAGCTCTTTCTGGGTAAAGAGTACCTAGGCTCTTGTGGTCTGTATAGATCTCGCACTTCTCGCCATATAAGTAGTGCCTCCATATCTTTAATGTGAATACCACTGCGGCAAGTTCAAGATCATGGATAGGGTAGTTTTGCTCAAATGGCTTTAATTGTCGGGATGCATAAGCTATCACTTTGTCATTCTTCATAAGGACACATCTGAGACCATTCTTCGAAGCATCACTGTACACTACGTACTTCTCACCAGGCGTGGGCTGAGCTATGATAGGAGCGGATGTCAACTTTGCTTTTAGCTCCGAGAAACTCTTTTCACAGTCGGCACTCCACTCAAACTTGGTCTTCTTTTGGGTCAATCTAATGAGGGGAACAGCTATCCTCGAGAATCCTTCAACAAACTTTCTGTAATATCCAGCTAGTCTGATAAAACTTCTCACTTCAGTAACATTTGTTGGCCTAGGCCATTCTGTGATAGCTTCAATTTTCTTGGGATCTACTGAAATCCCATCTTCTGAAATAACATGACCAAGGAAGGATACACTTTGCAGCCAAAACTCGCATTTGTTAAACTTGGCATACAACTGTCTTGCTCTTAGAATATTCAGGAATGTCCTCAAATGGGCTGCGTGAGTCTCTTCGTCGGATGAATAAATCAGGATGTCGTCTATGAAGGGCACTACGAACCTGTCCAACTGTTCTTGAAAGATTCGACTCATGAGATCCATAAAGGCGGCAGGGGCATTGGTCAAACCAAAAGGCATGACTAAGAATTCATAGTGTCCATAGCGGGTTCTGAAAGCAGTCTTAGGGACATCTTCCGCCTTAATCTTCAATCGAAAGTATCCAGATTGTAGGTCAATCTTACTAAAAGTTCAAGATCTCTTGCATTAAAATACTTTAGATAGGGTTTCGAAGGATTTAAATCTTAATCAAGTTAAAACTTATGAGTTACTTACCCTGAGTTGGTCGAATAAGTCATCAATCCGGGGCAATGGGTACTTGTTCTTTATGGTGATTTTGTTGAGCTCCTGGTAGTCGATGCATAAACGCATACTTCCATCTTTCTTCTTTACGAATAGCACTGGAGTATCCCATGGTGAAACACTAGGGCGAATAACTTTCTTTTCTAACCGTTCGTGTAGCTGCTCCTTTAGCTCCTTCAGTTCTGCAGGTGCCATTCTATAAGGGGCTTTCGATGTGGGTTCAGCTCCTGTAATAAGGTTTATTTCAAAAGCAATCTCGCGATCAGGAGGTAGTCCAGGCAGATCATCAGGAAATACATCAGGGTATTCATTAACAATTGGAACTTGTGCAAGGGTAGGGCTTTCTTGTTCAGCACTTAGAACATAAACCAAGAATCCTTCATGACCTTTCCTTAATGCTCGGCTGGCACGAGCTGCGTTAACAAAGAGATTCTTGGATGGTTTCTTTAACTTAGTTCCTCCTTGGAATGATAATCCCTCTCGAGCTGGGTTCTTGATGATAACTTGCCTGCTTCGGCAATCAATGTGGGCATGATTCTTTAAGAGCCAATCCATTCCGAGAATCACGTCAAAATCACTCATAGATATGGGGATCAAATTTGCCTCAAACAACTGGTCATTAAACTCAAGCGCACAATTTCTGAATATGTGATAGGAAACAAGCACCTGGTTGCCAGCTGCTTGTACTCTATAGGGTGAATCTAATCGGACTGGATCATGATCGATATTCTTAGCAAACTTTCTTGAGATAAATGAGTGGCTAGCGCCACTGTCGAACAACACATTTGTGGGTATGCTACACACTAAGATAGTTCCTGAACCATGCACATTTTGCTAAGCAATAATAGGTATGTATGAGTAAAACGTACTGAAGACATAAAACTTTTAAATCTTACCAGTCACTACGTCAGCAGTCTCTTCAACATCAGCATCTGTCATGGCGTGCACTCTTGCATTTGCTCGGGGCCGTTGGTTCCTTTGCTGTTGTTGTGGTTGCGCTCTTTTTTCTGGGCAGTCCTTAATCATGTGGACATCTTTGCCGCATCCAAAGCATTTACCTGTCTTCCACCTACACTCACCCATGTGCCTCTTTTGGCAATGAGGGCATACTGGTATCACGGGCTGCTGAGATGGGGCCTGATTCTTCTGCTGATTATTTTGGTTTTGCTTGTGGCGCTGATTCTGTCCTTGAGATTGCCCCTGACGAACTGACCCTCTGAAATTCTTCTTAGCCACTTTCCTATACTTCTCATTCCCGGTCCCTTGTCTTTCTCGTTTTTGACCCACATCATCTCTTCGGATAATATCTCTCTCTATGCGGTAGCATGCATCTAGAAGTGTTCCAAAATTGGCAGGATTTGCATTCACTAACCACGTCCTAATCCTCGGATTCAGACCTCTTTCAAACTTCAGCATTTTCGTTTCTTCATCATTCATAGTAACAGGCTGAAATCTCCCAAGTGCGATGAACTTATTTGCGTACTCAGCTACTGTCATGCCCAACTCTTTCTTCAGAGATTCAAACTCATGCCTCTTTTGCAATTTGACTGACAGGGGGATATAGAACGTATGAAATTCTTGAAGAAATCTTTCCCAAGTAATCGGTCTGGGCAAAGGTTGCAGATTCGTCGTCCACCATTGAGTAGCTTCACTGATCAAGAAAGGTCTGATGGCCTGGGCTTTCATCTCTTCTGGGGCTTGAATTAGCTCAAAACAATTTTCAACTTCATCTAGCCACTTCTCTGCAGTATCTGGGTCAGGCTTTCCCTCAAACTGTGGTACATTAGCCCTCTTGAGCTTCTCAAAATAGTACTGGGCATCCCTTACTGGCTGATGTGGCTGAGGTGGAGCATTCTGATGAATTAGACCTTGCCCTATCTGCGTAACAACTTGACAAAAGGCCTGAAAAGCATTCATATTCGGGATGACCGGAGGAACAGGTGCCTGCTATGCTGGTGGTGGATTATTCTGGGCTGGAGGATTTTGGTTTAGCTGCGGTGGTGGCGGGACCTATGCGGGTGGTGGAGGAATGGGCTCCTGAGCAGCTGGTCGTGCTCTCGGAGGTCTGCCACGTGGTCTCACCATCTGCACTTATGGGTTAACATCTATCTAGAATATCGGAATAAAATCAATTTATTTTGACTAAGGACCATAATTCGAGAATATTTAAATTAAGGAAGGAAAGGGCACGTCTTATGTCATAGACCTAGCTTCATGGTTTAGGATCAATTATTAAGTTACACCCTAAACCCGGTCTAAGTGGTCCTAGTCTAAGGCCATCACTCATCTAAGATCATGACTTAGGTCTAAGATCAAACTTAGATTTCTAAGATCATAACTTAGTCCTACGTTTTGTCCGAAATCTAGAGCCTAGGCTCTGATACCACCTGTAGCGCCCCGCACCCGGGCCTCGTCCGGATACGGTGCACCCGCTGTACTTCACTAAGGAGAGTACGAAGCATTGTGCATAACATGCGAAAATCCATAACATAAATCATGGACTCCCATGCTAACATTTAACATGGTAGTAAAATTTAGGCGGAATTAAAACTTTTCAAATTAAACATACGTTACGAAATAACTAAGTTCCCAAAAGTAGCAATCCCACAAAATAACATAACCGAAATCCAGAGAGTTCAAACATAGTCATAATACAAAACGTCTTGGCAGCACAAAAGTCCTTAAGCTTAGCTCTCTTCATATTCCTCGCCTATAGATAAGGTACCCTCGGCTCATCCTCGATCCATTCTATCTTGGCATTATCTGGCTCTGGGGAAAAATAAAAGTGTGAGTGATAAAAATCACCCAGCAAGAATACAATACACTACCATGAAATACATAAAGAATTATAACATGAATGTAATAACATGAAAACCTTAAATAATAATTCATACCTGTCTTAAATCCTGAGATCACCTGACGATATAGCCTAAGCATAATTCTAGGTAACGCTATCCACTATTATCTTATTAAGTCCTTAACTGTAACATACAACATGTCAGCGTGTTCATGAGTTATGCAATATGCAATGCATGATGTCGTGTCATGTCAAAACATCATTTTGGTCCCATAAAATAACATGTTATAAAAACAGAGTGTCAGATCAATTAACCCCGGATCTGAGCGAGTCCAGAACAGATATCAGATCAATTAACCCCAGATCTGAAGGGGTCCAGAAAATGTATCAGATCAATTAACCCCGGATCTGAGCGGGTCCAGAACATGTATCAGATCAATTAACCTCGGATCTGAGCGGGTCCAGAACATATCATGTCAACCGACCAATTAACCCCGGGTCTGGAGTCGGGTTAGTCGCATGCTTGGCCGGCAAAGGAATCATGAAGCTTTCTTTAAAAACATGGGACCGTAAAAATTTTCATGCATAACGAAAACATAGTCGCTTATAACACTTGCTTGCATAAGTAAAATCCATAAAATCAGTTTCATGATCATGCATGATACATGCAGTGATATGCAATGCAAGTCATGACGTGAACTAATGTATTAACATGCATGGTTTCAGAAACTAAAGGTTCCCAAATTCCCACGTTATGATCATAGGCGGCTAATTGATTTTCTTAAATCTTAAAGCCTTAATTATTTGGACCAAACCCTAAGCCCAAACCGTGTACCTAGGTCCAAACCCTTCAAAATTAGCCCTTTTTAATTTAATCCTTTGTTCAGCCCAAATTCCAGTTTTAGTATATCAACTTTGCATCCGTGATTACTCCCCAAAATGTTAAGGTTAACCTGATTAACTTGCGTGGCTTTACTCCTATATGTCTTGGGTGATTGTCATAAAATTTTCAGATTAATTCGATAACCATAAGGGCTCATTTAATGAATTTTCTGGAATGGGTTAGATGCTGAATCTGAACTGACCCATTTTACTAAAAATTTAATTGTGGCAAATCCGTAATTCGTTTTTCCAAATTTCCAACTCACACAAGTCACAAACATGTAGAACTAGTATCCTACCGAAATTTAGCCCATTTGCATATTTCTAAATCCTATTTCAGAGTCCACTAACCAGTTACTTAATTCCAGCTTTGTTCCAGTGATATCAGTTGAGCAGTTTTACTAATTAATTTATTAAAAATAATCCAGAACTTGTTTTACCAAAATTCCAACTCTCAACTCTACTATACACATGGGGATGACTTTGTACCAAACTTCAGATTTATTGAAGGTCTACAAGGTCTGTGTTCAATTCTGCCCAGCTCTAGAATTTTCAACTGGAGCAATTTTACCGCGTAATTTTTTAAAAATAATCCGTAGCTTGCTTTAACAAAATTCCAACTCTCCCTTGTGCTACACTCATGAGCGTAACTTTGTCCTGCAAATCAGCCTCATTGAAGGTCTGTAAGGTCAATTTACAGGCCATTGAACAAGTTACCTCATTCTGCCCTGTTCCAGTAGTTTGTTACTTTGTCATCTATTCAAATCAAATGTCCATCATTCATCTTGTTCGTATGAAACATATTATTGATTATCACTTACATCCCGTTGTAACATAAATATCCAGGTTGCATGCTCACAATAAAGTCACCTTTTCATCATACAAACAGTTTGTAGATAATAACAAGGCAAGTGTCATTTATGCACCAAAATAAGTGTTCATCCTTAAGTCAATGTTCTCCTTCTTATTCCAACCTTTAGGCCGAATCATATATAGTGCCTTAACCATATTTTACAACACATACCCAAGCATGCAATCACATTCAAGATGCATCTTAAACTAATCTTACAAACAACTTCATAAAACTCCTATCTTTCACATGCATGCTTTTCTTAAAGCTTCCACATTTGAATCAAGAATCAATCTTACCTAGACTCACTTAGTTACACCTTAAATCATCCTAAAACAACCTTGTAAGTTAATGCATGTAATAAAAGATTCCATCTTTGAGAGAATAAGCCACATGCAATGCATTTGTTCTTAAGGAATCTCTAAGATATAATCTTAAACTTAGGATATTCAACTAAAGATCATATCCGTTGACAAAAAAAACTAAAGATCATATCCTAAGAACCTCTAGTCATTCAAGTCACTAACTCTTTAAGTAAGTCATGAGAGATCATTGTATACTTGCCTCTTCAAGCTAAAGGTCTTGTCTTAGCTTGGTTGTGGAATGAGTTGAGTTGGAATCCTCCTCTTCCTTCCTTGAGCATACGGTTTTGAAGGAGAATGGGAGGAAAACATTAGTCTTTATCCAATAACGAAAGTAGGATGTATTTGAGGTTAGAACATCTTACCAAAATGAGATTTGAGTGGAGATTCAAGCACCTCAAGATGTCACCACCTAAGAAAGTTGATGGCTTTTTCCTATTTGAACCATGGACGCCACGGTTTTGGTATGAAGAGCAGAGTTCATGTGAGCCTCATTCTTCACCAACATAAGAATTTACTTAAGGAAGTTTGGAGCAAGACTTACCTAGATGTCTTCTTGAGTCTTGAAGATGAAGATTGTAGGATCTGCAAGGCACCACTAGAAGGGGGGGTTGAATAGTGGGAGCGGAAAATGTGGTTTTTAAAATAGTTTTAAACCAAAAACCCAACTTCTGAAAACAGTTTCTGTTTTCAGGACTAGTTTTAAATCGTTTTGAAAACTAAGTTGCAGGTCTTCAAAAATTCTGAAATTTGGAGAGAACTTAGACTCAGATGTTATGAGTATCTCCTAAAACTTTCAGATTAAAATTCAACCTCTAACCCCTTTAAAAATTGTTGGCGGTCAGATTGTGCAAATCTGCCAGAACCAATACACTGATTTGAAAAATTAATTCCTATTTGTACACAACTCCAAATGCTCTGAAAATTTAAAGACTAACCCTTTATAAGTTTTATTTAAATGGGTTGAAACAGTTTTGAAAAATGCTTTTGGGAAGTTAGTCAAATACGATCAAAGTCTCAACCTTTGCAAGCCTGAAAATCAGACTGCACTAGTCTCAGAACTTTGGACATTTGAATGACTTATACTTGTCCAAAAGGGTTAACAATTGCGCCCAATGAACCTTTAGATGTATGGATATGATTCTGGAAAGTTTCGTAATTTTTGAAATTCGTTTACTATTTTTACGAACGTGATTAAGAACAGTAAACAGTGCTCAAACAGAAAATCAGTGCTGAAAGTAAATGACACCAAGAATTTTATACTGGTTCGGTTATCAACAACCTACTCCAGTCTTCGAGGAACACCTTCCTCAGTTCACACTAATAACACAACTCAAAAACACGGGTTGATGGAGTTACACACCAACTCCAACCCTTTACAAACCTTGTACGTGAATACAATTTTCACGAACACCACCACCTCGCAAGGATGAAGATTGATCACACCTTGATCAATCTTTTACAAAGATATAGAATATGTGGTGGTCTATAACAAGCCTATTCAAGATTGAAAATATGAATACAATAGGCTTTCAAGAAGAAGAAAGAAAGAAAGAGTTGAAGAGGAGAGGCTAGGCGTTTTGATCACTTGATTTTGCAATGCTTGTGCTTGTCTTGTTTTTGGCTCAACTTCTTTCCTTTTAAGCCTTGCAGCCATCCCCCCTAGATGTCCTCCCCCTCTTGAAAATTATCTTCTAAGTCCTTGGGAGAATGTAAGACATCATTGTGACATGGTCTTGCTTACTTGTCACCTTCTCATTGGATGATCATTTAAGCTTTGCTTACTTAGCACTTCATGATAGGTTGGATGTTGTCATCATGATGACTTGGAAAAATCTGAATATATCACTCAAAACATGTGCCAAAATCAACATAGAATAATTTCCATAATACACAAGATTGTCATATAAATTTTGCAAGACAAAATTTCTCACAACCAAGGTAAAAAATCGGCCAAGATGGGTGATTACCATGCTGAAATTTCAGCATGTGATACATGGCTCTTCAATTCAAAATATTTCCATTTCTCTTGATTTTTCTTTTTAAAATAAATCATTAATTGATAGAAAATATCCTTATCAAATTGGAAATGAATTTGGACACCCTTATGACCTTACATTCGGCCAAGACATATCACACACATGCTGAAAAATTTCAGCATGTGTGATATATAAAATATCACTCTTTATGACTTTGAAAAATATTCAAATTGCTTCCATTTCTTCTTCCAATCAATCACATGATTCAAGATGATAAAATATGTCTCATTAAACTACAAAAATCCGCCAGCCTATTTCAACATGCTGAAATTTTCAGCATGTGCTTTAAATGTAACAAAGTTTGAAACCTTACCATTTGTAGCTCCTTTCTTTAATTCATCAACATTGTTTAATTGATTCTTGACCAATCAATATGCCAACAAGGCTCCACATATGCTCCAACTCAGCTTGAATAGGTGTTGGAATGAAGATAAAACATGTGCTGAATTTTATTTTTGCTAACTTTGTAAAATAGTGCACATTTAATAATACACACATGTTATATTCCAATAAGCCCTTAATTTAATTTTCTAGAACACTTTAAGATGTATGAAATATGTAAAAAGTGTCTAGATACGTGTCGTATGATGTGCCAAAAGTGTTCCATATGCTGTGTACGCAGAAAACCAAATTTTCGATGTTTATCGATTACCCGATTTTCTCTAATTAAATTCCAACTTTTTGCGCATGTTATATATATTATGTTACACATAATATACATAATATAAACTTTAATATTCAGCTTATAAGGCTGATTTAAAGTGGCACCTAGACATGTGACAACATTGAAATTGGAATCTCCACAATTTGGCCTTAATGTGGGGTGATTTGTGTGTGCCAACATGGAAAGAATTTTTGGCTGAAAATATCACCCTAGGCACGAAATTTTTGATAATTTTTGAAGTATAGGGGCTGGCCATTTATTTATGGCAAGTACGTGACACATTGGCGAAGTTTCGGTATTCGCCCGATACGACAATTTTCGGTTTAGAACCTTTTAACGTGTCGTATTTAATTTGTCATCACCATGACTTATATCATATGATATAAGACCTGAATATACTCATAAATATGAGTTAAGTATGATGGTGTGACGTTAACGTACGTACGTAAAATATATAACATGTCGGTAGTACGTCGGAATACATGTGTATGTGCCTTTTTCAAAAAATCTGGAAATATATATTTATATATGTATGTAGGCGTGTATATGAGTGATAAATGAGGAGGAGACTTTCCTTTCTTAGCCTTGTTGCCTTTGTGCCTTTTCCAAATGTAGCTTCCTTTAATGAACTACTTAGTTTAATTAACTAAGTACTTCACTTAATAAACTAGTTTAGTTCATTAATGATGGCACCTGAAAATAGTATAAACACAACAAATGTTTGCCATTTGATGTAAACTTTGTAGCTTCATGGCTCGTTAGTACGGCAACATAATATATGAACTATATAAGGCAAGTAATAAGCAATATATCATGCACATTTATCTTATGCTCGTTTTTGTGCACATTTAAATCATGTATTTGAAAATCACTCAAACCCCTTTTTCTCTACAATCTCCCCCTTTTGATGGTTTTCGAAATAACCTATACTCATGATTTAAATCCTATCGCTCCCCCTTTAATCATGCATAAAATCAAAACTTAAATTCCGAGTCGCTCCCCCTTAATTTATGCAATTAGTATCTCTCTCCCCCTTAAATCATGCTATATCTCCCCTTTTATTTTGAAAAGTAAATCAAAAGATGCCTGTAAAGATGAAGAAGAAAAAAAATCATGCATTTCATATAACGTGCGTTCGTAAGAGTTATTTATTCAACCCTTTGACAATGTCCCTTTTGGTACCCAAATTTGGGTGACCCTTCTAGGTCTTCCAAAAGGTGAGAAAGGTGATGAAAGCACTTAATATACTTTAGGTGCAACTGTATCTGGCCTTTGGCCAAGAACTCCTTTATACGCATTATATGTAGGACGTTTTTGATATGCATTTCGGTTTGCATGCACGGGACGCGATCTAGATGCATTTTTGTGATATGAGTGTCGCGTATGCATCACTTGTTTCTTCTCATATCTAGATGGCACATAATTATATTTTGCATGATGAGAAGAAGAAGCACGTTGAGATGTCATAAGAAAAGGCCTATGCGTCTTCTTAGATGCCACATATGTCTTTGATGCATCTATTTTCTTAGATGGGATGAATTTAGTTGGTTTATTTAGTGGCTTACTTTTCTCAACGTATCCTAGTCCGGTTTTGTCACTATCATGCTTTTGTGATAAGATAATACGATACAGCATGTTAGATCCCGTGTCAAATTGTTTCACCTTTTTCTCTCATTAAAGGAAGCTACATTTGGAAAAAGCACAAAGGCAACAAGGCTAAGGAAGGAAAGTCTTCTCCTCCTTCCCTCATTTAATATACACGCATATACACATATAAATACATATATTTTCAGATTTTTTGAAAAAGGCACATACACATGTATTCCAACGTACTACCGACACGTTATATATTTTACGTACGTACGTTAACACACACTACTATACTTAACTCATATTTATGAGTATATTCAGGTCTTATATCATATGATATAAGTCAAGGTGATGACAAATTAAATACGACACGTTAAAAGATTCTAAACCAAAAATTGTCGTATGTTGAAATAGGCTGGCCGATTTTTGTAGTTTAATGATACATATTTTATCATCTTGAATTATGTGATTGATTGGAAGAAGAAATGGAAGCAATTTGAATATTTTTCAAAGTCCTAAAGAGTGATATTTTATATATCACACATGTTGAAATTTTTCAGCATGTGTGTGATATGTCTTGGCCGAATGTAAGGTCATAAGGGTGTCCAAATTCATTTCCAATTTGATAAGGATATTTGCTATAAATTAATGATTTATTTTAAAAAGAAAGATCAATAGAAATGGAAATATTTTGAATTGAAGAGCCATGTATCACATGCTGAAATTTCAGCATGGTAATCACCAATCTTGGCCGATTTTTACCTTGGTAAGGAAGAAATTTTGTCTTGCTAAATTGATGTGACAATCTTATGGATTATGGAAATTATTTTATGTTGATTTTGGCACATGTTTTGAGTGATATATTAAGATTTTTCCAAGTCATCAATGATGACAATATCTAACCAATCATGAAGTGCCAAGTAAGCAAAGTTTAAATGATCATCCAATAAGAAGATGCCAAGTAAGCAAGACCATGTCACAATGATGTCTTACATTCTCCTAAGGACTTAGAAGATAATTTTCAAGAGGGGGATAGCACAAGGGGATGGCTACATGGAAATAAAAGGAAAGAAGATGAGCAAAAACAAGACAAGCACAAGCATTGCAAAATCAAGTGATCAAAACGCCTAGCCTCTCTTCTTCTACATTCTCTTTCTTTCTTCTTCTTGAAAGCCTATTGTATTCATATTTTCAATCTTGAATAGACTTGTTATAGACCACCACATATTCCATATCTTTGTAAAAGATTGATCAAGGTGTGATCAATCTTCATTCTTGCAAGGTGGTGGTGTTCGTGCAAATTGTATTCATCGTACAAGGTTTGTAAAGGGTTGGAGTTAGTGTGTAACTCTATCAACCCTGTGGTAAGGTGTATTGCATGTGTGTGACTAGTGTGAACCAAGGAAGGTGTTCCTTGAAGACTGGAGTAGGTTGTTTATAACCGAACCAGTATAAAATTCTTGGTGCCATTTACTTTTAGCATTTATATTCTGTTTCTGTACTATTTACTCGTTTTGTTTGCATTCGTAAAAATAGTAAAAAAATTTCAAAAATCACTAAAATTTCCAGAAATATAGCCACACGTCCTAGGGTTAATTTGGCAAAGGTTTCAACCCTTTTGGATAAGTATAAGTCACTCAAACAGCCAAAGTTCTGAGACTAGTGCAGTCTGATTTTCAGACTTGCAAAGGTTGCGACTTTGAGTGTATTTGACTAACTTTCCGAAAGTATTTTTCAAAACTGTTTTAACCCATTCAAATACAACACATAAGGGGTCAGTGGTTAAAATTTCAGAGCAATTGGAGTTAAGAACAAATAGGAATAAATTTTTCAAAACCGTCTACCGTTTCTGGCAGATTCGTGCAATCTGACCACCAACGATTTTTGAAGGGGTTAAAGGTTGAATTTTAATTTGAAATTTTTAGAGGACCTCATAACATCTTAAGTTCTTTCAAAATTTTAGAATTTTTTGAGACCTATAACCTGGTTTTAAAAACATTTTAAAAATGATCCTAAAAACAGAATCTGTTTTCAGAAGTTGAGTTGTTTAGTTTTAAACAAATTTTAAAAACCACACTTTCCACACCACCTATTCAACCCCCCTTCTAGTGGTGCCTTGCAGATCCTACAAGTGGTATCAGAGCGCAGGAACACTCACTTCAAAGGATCCAACGATCTACGTGAGATGGCATCCACTAGTTATAGCACTGTGCAAGAAGGAATGTCAACCATAAGGCCTCCTCTCTTTGACGGTGAGTCTTTCATTCAATGGAAGGTAAGAATGAAACTTTTCTTTATGGCAATATACACTGATCTTTGGTCGATTATAGAAGATGATCCTTTTGTTCCATCTAAATTTTCCACCGTAGACGGAGTCACACTAGAAGTTGTTAAACCTAGACAAGAATATACAAGCGATGATAAAAAGAAACTTAGCATGAATGCTAGGGCTATGCAATTGCTCTTAAATGGATTAAGTAAGAGTGAGTCTAGTTATGTCTCAAACTATTCTAGTGCACAAGAAATGTGGAGGATACTCGAAATGAAATACGAAGGCACGAGTCAAGTAAACGAGTCAAAGATAAACATGCTTATGTCCACACTTGAGTCGTTTAAACTATTGCCTAATGAATCTATTGTTGATATGGATATTCGTTTGACTAACATCTACAATTCTCTTGAGTCTCTTGGTAAAGCTTTTACCATGCAGGAAAAAGTACAAAAAGTCTTGCGAAGCCTTCCAACCGAGTGGGACTCTAAAGTAACGGCCATAGTAGAAAGCAAAGAGACTAAATCGATTAAGATGGAAGAACTAATTGGATCACTTAAGGTATATGAAAACAAACTTGCTTTAAGACATTCTGAGTCCATTTCTAATAATGATAGGGCTATAGCATTTAAATCAAATGAATACGTCGTAGATGATAGTGACATAGATTCCGATGATGAGGACTTAATCACAATGGCTAAAAGATTAAGAAAAATATTGAGAAAATCGATTAAACATAAGTCTACCTCATCTAAGGATCATAGACATAAAAATAAAGAAATAAAGTGCTATGAATGCAGGAAACTTGGACATCTATCATATGACTGCTCTAATAAGGAAAAACAAACAAACAAATACCCTGACAAGGATCGGAACAAGAATAGACTCGTCTCAGAACCTAAGCAAAGGAGAAGAGCATTCAAAGCCTCCACTTGGAGTGACACATCCGACTCTGAGACTGATCATGTGGCGCCCCGCACTCCGGCCCCGCCGAAGTCGGTGCACCCGCCGTACTTCACTAAGGAGAGTACTAGGCGTCATCCATACGCGTCGTGATCTATGATAGAATTGCATGGATTTTCGTGCTTACGCGCAATAAGTAAGCAAAACCGTGGCAGAATTTAAAACTTCAAATTAAAGCATCGTCACACGCAGTTTAAGTTTACAACCCACATAAACCGTAGCAGAAACGACAAAAGTAAATTGTTTCCCGTCACAACTTCAAAACATCATCATCCCTTAATACTGGTACGCTCGGGCTAATAATCCTGGCCATCCTCCAATGCACTCACGGATAGGGAACCCTAGGCTCGTCATCAATCCATTAAACTTTATCTCCTGCCACCTCTGGAGAGAAAAATAGGGTAAGTGACAACGTCACCAGCAAGTATACTATAATAATCATGAGTTAAATAGAAAGTACGAGCAAGAACCGAACCCCAAATAATATTTGGTTTGGAAACATACCTGCCCTCCGACCATCATTCGATATGGATCATCGCTTAATGTAATAAGGTCGTAACTTAATAAAATCACTAGTTAGAGCGAAATATAACATAAGGAGGCTGTAACATGCATTGACGAATAACACAATAATCATCATCACTTAGGTTATACAAGATCATGACAACTTAGTCTAAGTATCATGTGTTTCTACACAATGACTCCATACGTGACATGCATGCATAGGCACATGTAATGCGTCATGATAAAATGAGAAAATGACTTTTCATGCTTTACTTTCAAATCATTGTCGTCATAAAACAATAGAGTGTTCAGATCTATCTTCTCGGATCTGAGGCGGTAACTTCACCCCTTCGAATCTATTACTCCTGGATTCGGAACGGTAACGTCATCATACTCGCAGGGTCTATTCTATTCCGGTCCCGTACGGTCATCATACTCGCAGGGTCTATTCTATTCCGAGCCCACACGGTCATCATACTCGCAGGGTCTATTCTATTCCGGGCCCGCACGGTCATCATTCATACTGGCCAGTTCATACTCACACACGGTACCGGTGGGGAAGCGTTCTTTTTAAAAACACAAAAATCATCTTTTTTATGAAAACACTTTCCATCTTTCTTTCACGTAAAATCCATGCCATAAATCATGCATGTGACGATGAATGCAATATATGACATGTGACATACGAATGACGGCATAGTGCATAACAAAAACGAATGGACACATTCTGTTGACATGCTGGAATTTTCCAACTTCGTAACGTCTACTTCTTCTTAGGAGTTTTCTATTAAAATGCACGTTTTAGACACATTTAACCACATTTACTCCTCCGTGACTGTCATAAGTGAATGCCATGCATGTGTTGCAAACTTACGATATCAATATGGGACTCATTTATTCCTTTTCATAAAACAATGCAATCTGAATTCTGAAACGACCATATTTTACTATAAAATTTATTGTGACAAATTCTTTAATCTTTTTCTGGAAATTCCAACTCCCTAACTTAATAAACTCATAGGGCTAGCATCCTGCAAATTTCTAGCCCAAAACCAATTCTCTAAGGCCTTTTTCCAGATCATGCAAAACGTGACATAATTTCTTCCTATCCAACATAATTCAGTCTGACCCGTTTTACTAGGAAATTAATTAAAAATAAACCACAACTTATTTTGATAACATTCCAACTGCCATCTCTCCTTTATTCATGAGGCTAGTACCATGCCGAAAATTAATGGATTTTCATACCCCTAAGGTCCCTTTTTAGGCTACTAAACACATTACTTGAATTCTGTCCAGTACAACTTTTCCAGTAAGACCAATCTTAGTAGAGAATTCATTAAAAATAAACCGTTGCTCTTTTTAAGGTGATTCCAACTCTCACACCTAACAAACACATAAAACGCATACCAAAAATCAGTAGAATTGAAGGTTCCTAATGTCCCTTTTCTGGCTTTACAAAACAGCTAAAATTTCGGTCCAGCTCCAGAATTTTTCAGTGATCATATCTTTTTCCTAAATATCCTTGGTTCACATTTTTGTCACTATTACTTAGCAACAATTTGAGATGAACACACACACACCCTTCACATCAGCCTCATTATTTAGTGCATGCAAGAAAATGACAACTCAAGAGTATTTTAAGCCAAACACACAACAAGATTAAACCTTGTCCCCATTTCCTTGCTATAATGACATTTTCCATTTAAAACTTACCTAACCTCCCTTATCCTTCTACCGTGAGCATTTGGTCATGAAAGGAAGAATCTTTAACACATTCAAGCCTAGATTGACACTTAAACATGCATAAGATCATCAAAGAACTCATCTTGGAGCAAAGTGCCTCTCCTACACCTTTACCTACATAGGGCCGAAAGTTTTGGACTTAAAACTCACCATTTCACAACTAAGATCAAATCTTAGACATTTCTAGCCATTCATGCACACACTTTCACATCTAAACCATAAAAAGTATAGTGTACTTGCCTTGTTTGCTTACTCTTCTTGGATAGGTGGAAAGTTGAAGTCTTTCTCTCCTCTACACAACATTCCCACGGTGGTGGGGAAGAAGGAAGGAAAGATGGCTAGTCTATGCTTTTAACTCAAAATTCTTTCAAAAGAAAGCTAGAGAGGCTTACCGAAAGAAGTGTGAGTTGTGTCCAAGCTTCTCTAAGCTAGAGTTCTTGAAAGCTTGGAATCCTTGAGCCTAGAGACCATGAAGGTCACGATTTTGGAGCAAAGAGAGGCACACCATGAGTTTCATCTTCATAAAAGTAGAAATGTCTTCTTAGGGGGCTAAGAATACTTACCCAATGTCACTTAGCTTTGGAGAAATTCAATTCTCCTTGGGGGTCCTCTTGGCCGTGGGTTGGAAGAGGAAGAAGGAAGTGAAGAAATTCCTTTGCTCTTGAAATGTTCAAGTGTATGTTGGAGGGAAAATCCTTTCTCTCTTGGCTAGGTTAGCCATTGGGTATAAGGGGTGGGCTTAGGGTTTGCCTTAGTTCTTCAAGTTGGGTGGCTTAACCATGGTCACCTTTGGCTAACCAAGATTACTTTACCACTAACTATAGTTACTTTAGTCCAACCATGGTTCCTTTTTGACTAACCATAGTTCCTTTTAGGTTTGGTTAGGTTAACTTTCATTAAGTCTAGCCACCCTTCTTAACTAGCCTCTCCCCCCCTCTCTTTCTAAATGAACCCGGCGGTTGGGGGTCTTTTAATGACCTCCAACTAGTCCTTGTAATTAATTCTTGCTACCCTTTTTTTTCCTACAAAAAAAATAATAATACTCATCTTATGCTATTAGGCCATTTTCCTTTTTAATAAGGCTTTTAGGAATAGCCCTTCTTGGCTATGGGCCGAGAATCACAAGGCCATGAGACAATTGGGTCTTGCCTTGTAATACATATAGTGTTCCCATAATATACTTACAACGATCATTGACTTAATCAATTTCAAACACAAGCGTGCATTGCCACATATTTACTAGTGCAACTTTAGGTACAAGAAGGATTCTATAATTGGGTTACAACATTCTCCCCCCCTTATTATAAGTTTCGTCCCTGAAACTTGAACTGCTAACCAAAGAGGTGAGGGTACAAATTTTTCATGTCCTCTTCTAGTTCCCAGGTGGACTCATCCACAGAATGGTTCTTCCATTGTACCTTAACCATTGGTATAGTTTGTTTCCTTAGCACCTTTTCCTTACGGTCTATTATCTTTTTGGGTTCTTCCGTGTAGGTCGTGTCAGCTTCTTACTTCAAGGGTTGATCTCCTATAACATGACTAGGATCGTGTACATACCGTCGCAGTTGAGAAACATGAAACACGTCATGAATTTGAGATAGGGTGGGCGGTAAAGCGAGTCGATAGGCCACTTTTCCAATCCTCTCAAGAACCTCGTATGGCCCAATAAATCTTGGGCTCAACTTTCCCTTAACACCAAATCTTTTAATTCCATTCGTTGGCGACACTTTTAGAAACACTTTCTCTCCATCTTGAAATTCTAAGGGTCGCCGTTTCTCATCTGCCTAGACTTTGCTCCTATCTTGGGCCGCTTGTAATCTTTGCTTGATAATCTTTATTTTCTCTCAGGCTTGCTCTACTAGGTCGGGTCTAGTGAGAATCTTGTCTCCTATTTCATCCCAGTAAAGAGGAGATCGGCATTTTCTTCCATAGAGTGCTCCGTATGGGGCCATTCCTATGGATCGATGGTAGCTGTTGTTATACGAGAATTCTACTAGTTTGAGGCTTCGATCCCAGCTTTTCCCAAAATCGAGTATGCAAGATCTCAACATGTCTTCCAGTGTCTGGATAGTTCTTTCTGATTGACCATCCGTTTGGGGATGGAATGCTAAGCTCATGTGAATTTCAGTACCCATTGTTTTCTGAAAAGCTGTCCAGAATCGTGATGTGAAACGAGGGTCACGATCACACACGATACTTAGGGGTACTCCGTGAAGACTCACAATTTGTTCTACATACATCGTAGCCAACTTTTCCATAGGAGCCTTGATTGTCATAGCCATGAAATGGACAGACTTGGTTAGACGATCAACAACCACCCAAATGGCATCGTAACCGTTTTTCATTTTCGGCAAGTCAGTCACAAAATCCATAGAAATGTGATCCCATTTCCATTCGGGAACCTCGAGAGGCTGTAGCAACCCCGCGGGTCTCTGGTGTTCCGCTTTCACCTTTTGGCACACGAGGCATTTTTCCACAAATTCGGCAATCTGTCTTTTCATGCCACGCCACCAGAATCGTTGCTTCAAGTCTTGGTACATCTTGTTAGCTCTAGGGTGGATGGATAATCGCGAGGCATGTGCCTCCTTAAGAACTTTGTTCAAAATTTCTTCGTTATTGGGTACGCAGATCTTTCTTGAAACCACAGACTGTTGTCATCCCGAACCTTAAATTCTCCAATGGGTTTGGTCTGTATTCGATCCTTTATTCTTCTTAGGGTTTCGTCCTTTTCTTGCTCCTCTTTAGTTCTTTCTATTAACGAAGGGATTATCATAAATTTTGCGAGCATGCCCTCAATTGAATCAACTTCTTTCAAATCAAATTCCTCCATGTCATGCTGTAAAGGAGGTTGGCGTGGATGACTTGTTTTTCTACTTAGTGCGTCCGCCACCTTATTGGCTTTTCCTGGGTGATATTGAATTGAGAGGTCATAGTCCTTTATTAACTCCAGCCATCTTCGTTGTCGCATGTTCAACTCTTTTTGGGTGAATAAGTATTTGAGACTTTTGTGGTCCGTGAAAATTTTTCACTTTTCGCCGTACAAATAGTGTCTCCATATTTTTAGTGCGAAGACCACAGCTGCTAACTCAAGGTCGTGTACAGGATAATTTTGTTCAAAGGGTTTTAACTGTCGGGATGCATATGCAATTACTCAATCTTTTTGCATTAGTACACATCCTAGCCCGTTCTTAGAGGCATCACTATACACCACAAAGTTTTCTCCGGAAATGGGCTGTGCCAGGACCGGGGCGGAAGTCAGTCTCTTCTTCAATTCGGTAAAGCTACCCTCGCAGTCTGAGGTCCATTCAAACTTGGTTTTCTTCTGGGTTAAACGGGTCATGGGCATAGCAATCCGGGAGAATCCTTCTACAAACATTCGATAGTAACCCGCGAGACCTAGAAAACTTCGTACCTCCGTAACGTTCGTCGGTCGGGGCCACTCCATGATTGCCTCGATTTTCTTGGGATCTACAGATATTCCTTCTTCGGATATCACATGCCCTAGGAAAGCTACGCTTCGTAGCCAGAATTCACACTTATTGAACTTCGCATACAGTTGTTCTCTTTGTAAGATGTCCAGAGCAATCCTTAGATGGGTTGCATGGGTTTCTTCGTCCGGTGAATATATCAAGATGTCGTCTATGAAGACTACGACGAACTTGTCTAATTGTTCTTGAAAAACTCGGTTCATTAGATCCGTGAACGCGGCAGGCGCATTGGTCAGTCCGAACGGCATTACTAGGAACTCGTAATGTCCATAACGGGTTCTGAATGCGGTTTTGTGGACGTCTTCAGCCTTGATCCTCAACTGGAAATATCCCGAACGAAGATCAATCTTACTGAAAATTCTTGCCCCCTGCATCATGATACCTTTAGGTAGGATTCATAAGAAACTTTATTACTAAATAAAATGTTTCGTTTTCTTACCCGAAGCTGATCGAACAGGTTGTCGATCCTTGGCAAGGGGTACTTATTCTTTATGGTGATTTTATTGAGCTCTCTATAGTCGATACCCAACCGTATACTTCCGTCCTTCTTTTTGACGAACAGTACCGGAGCTCCCTAAGGTGAAACACTTGGGCGTATCAGCTTCTTTTCCAATAACTCCCGTAGCTGCTCCTTCAGCTCTTTCAGCTCTACGGGGGCCATTCTGTATGGAGCCTTCGATATTGGTTCAGCTCCTGGAATCAGATTGATCTCGAAAGCTATTTCCCGCTCCGGGGGAAGGCCTGGCAATTCTTCTGGAAAAACTTCCGGGTATTCTCGGACAACCGGAACTTGGGTTAAATCCATGGGTGCTTGGTCAGTGTTTATAGCATAGACCAGATATCCTTGATGTCCTTTCTTTAAAGATTTACTGGCGCGAATTGCATTTACATAAATGTTCCTAGGGTTCTTTCGTAACTTTGATCCCCCTTGAAATGTTACGTCTTTATGCGTGGGGTCCTTAAAGGTAACTTGCTTTTCACTACAATCGATGTTGGCACAGTTCTTGGAAAGCCAGTCCATTCCAAGAATCACATCGAAATCTGTCATAGGTATGGAAATCAAATCGGCATCAAACCGATGGTTATTAGTTTCAAGTTCACAATTGTTGAACACCTGGTGAGCTACGAGCACCTGCTCCCCTGCTGCTTGGATTCTATAAGGTGCATCACTATAGGTGGGGTCTTTCTCAATATTCTTTGCGAATTTCATGGATATGAAAGAGTGGCTGGCGCCACTGTCAAATAGTACGTTGGCAGGTATGGAACATGCTAATATAACTCCTGAATCACATAATTCTTACTAAGCAACCATAAGGCAACGATGTTGTAAAAGAAAAGTAGTATGGTTTTCAGAAAATACCTGTCACTACATTTTCGGCTTTCTCAGCAGCTGCATCAGTCATAGCGTGGACTCGTGCGTTGGTACGCTAGCGCTGAGGTTTTGATGGCTGTTGCTGTTGCTGGGTTCCCTTTTCAGGACATTCTCTGGCCATGTGTCCTTTTTTCCTGCATCTAAAATAGGTGGTCCATTTGTTTTGGCAGTCCTTTAGGATGTGCCAAGTCTGACCACATCCGAAACATTTGTCGGCCTGGACATAACATTCTCCTACATGGAACCTTCCACAGTGAGCGCATTTTGGAATGGCAAGTTGTTGTCCCTGATTCTGTGATTGGTTTTTCTGGGAGCGACGCTGGAATCGGTTCTTCCCTTAGCGCCCTGGCCCCTTGGTGTTTTGCTTGGCGGTCTTATGGGGCCCTCCGCTTCCGGTCGTCTCCCTTCCCCTCTTCTGATTAAACTCATCCCTGCGGATGATATCTCGCTCAATTCGATAGCAGGCATCTAAAAGGGCACCGAAGTTGGCTGGGTTGGCATTAACCAACCTGGTTCGGATTCTAGGGTCCAGCCCTCTCTCAAATTTCAGCGTCTTTGTTTCTTCGTCATTCATGGTGGATGGTTGGAATCTTCCCAAAGCTATAAATTTATTGGCGTAATCCGCGACCATCATTCCTGACTCTTGCATTAAGGATTCAAATTCATGTCTTTTCTGTAGTTTGACTGATGGGGGTATGTAGAACTTATTAAATTCCTGTAGAAACCTTTCCCAGGGAATTGGTCTTGGCAAAGCTTGGAGATTGGCCTTCCACCATTGTTTGGCCTCTCCTAACAGAAAGGGTCTGACTGCTTGAGTTTTCATCTCCTCTGGGGCTCTGATCAGTTCGAAGCAATTTTCTACCTCATCAAGCCATTTTTCAGCCATATCAGAATCTGACTTCCCTTCGAACGGCGGAACATTGGCTCTTTTCAACTTCTCAAAGTAATACTGAGCATCTCTAATCAGCTTGTGAGGTTGAGGGTTATTCTGCTGGAGCATCACTTGTCCAATTTGTGTAACCGTTTGGCAAAAGTTTTGAAAAGTATTCATGTCTGGCATCATAGGCGGAAAAGGTCCTTGTGGTGGAGGGACATTCTGCACTGGCGGCGGTTCTTGGCCTTGAGGTGGTGGAGGTGGAGGGGCCTGAGCGGGTGGAGGTGGGACAGGCTCTTGCACCTCGGGCCTAGCTCTGGTCGGTCTCCCTCTGGGTCGTACCATCTGTAGCACGCAGTGTCGACTTTATTCAGTACAGGAACGTCATAACCGGTAACAAAATGTAACTGAACATATCGGGAGAACATATGCATACATTCATTACTTTTAGGATTGGTCATTAGGTGGGACCTACCACTGGGCCGTGCCCTACTTGGTTGGTCAAAGTCGTTCCGTTCTAAGGTCAACTCTCATCTAAGATCAATTCTTAGGTCTAAGATTAAACTTAGTCGACTATAATCATAACTTAGTTCTACATTCTGCCCGGATCTGGAGCCTTAGCTCTGATACCACCTGTGGCGCCCTGCACTCCGGCCCCGCCGAAGTCGGTGCACCTGCCGTACTTCACTAAGGAGAGTACTAGGCGTCATCCATACGCGTCGTGATCCATGATATAATTGCATGGATTTTCGTGCTTACGCGCAATAAGTAAGCAAAACCGTGGCAGAATTTAAAACTTCAAATTAAAGCATCGTCACACGCAGTTTAAGTTTACAACCCACATAAACCGTAGCAGAAACGACAAAAGCAAATTGTTTCCCCTCACAACTTCAAAACATCATCATCCCTTAATGCTGGTACGCTCGGGCTACTAATCCTGGCCATCCTCCAATGCACTCACGGGTAGGGAACCCTAGGCTCGTCATCAATCCATTCAACTTTATCTCCTGCCACCTCTGGAGAGAAAAATAGGTTGAGTGACAACGTCACCAGCAAGTATACTATAATAATCATGAGTTAAATGGAAAGTACGAGCAAGAACCAAACCCCAAATAATATTTGGTTTGGAAACATACCTGCCCTCCGACCATCATTCGATATGGATCATCGCTTAATGTAATAAGGTCGTAACTCAATAAAATCACTAGTTAGAGCGAAATATAACATAAGGAGGCTGTAACATGCATTGACGAATAACACAATAATCATCATCACTTAGGTTATACAAGATCATGACAACTTAGTCTAAGTATCATGTGTTTCTACACAATGACTCCATACGTGACATGCATGCATAGGCACATGTAATGCGTCATGATAAAATGAGAAAATGACTTTTCATGCTTTACTTTCAAATCATTGTCGTCATAAAACAATAGAGTGTTCAGATCTATCTTCTCGGATCTGAGGCGGTAACTTCACCCCTTCGAATCTATTACTCCCGGATTCGAACGGTAACGTCATCATACTCGCAGGGTCTATTCTATTCCGGGCCCGTATGGTCATCATACTCGCAGGGTCTATTCTATTCCGGGCCCGCACGGTCATCATACTTGCAGGGTCTATTCTATTCCGGGCCCGCACGGTCATCATTCATACTGGCCAGTTCATACTCACACACGGTACCGGTGGGGAAGCGTTCTTTCTAAAAACCCAAAAATCATCTTTTTTTTGAAAACGCTTTCCATCTTTCTTTCACGTAAAATCCATGCCATAAATCATGCATGTGACGATGAATGCAATATATGACATGTGACATGCGAATGACGGCATAGTGCATAACAAAAACGAATGGACACATTCCGTTGACATGCTGGAATTTTCCAGCTTCGTAACGTCTACTTCTTCTTAGGAGATTTCTGCTAAAATGCACGTTTTAGACCCATTTAACCACATGTACTCCTCCGTGACTGTGATAAGTTAATGCCATGCATGTGTTGCGAACTTACGATATCAATATGGGACTCATTTATTCCTTTTCATAAAACAATGCAATCTGAATTCTGAAACGACCATATTTTACTATAAAATTTATTGTGACAAATCCTTTAATCTTTTTCTGGAAATTCCAACTCCCTAACTTAATAAACTCATAGGGCTAGCATCCTGCCAATGTCTAGCACAAAACCAATTCTCTAAGGCCTTTTTCCAGATCATGCAAAACGTGACATAATTTCTTCCTATCCAACATAATTCAGTCTGACCCGTTTTACTAGGAAATTAATTAAAAATAAACCATAACTTATTTTGATAACATTCCAACTGCCATCTCTCCTTTATTCATGAGGCTAGTACCATGCCGAAAATTAATGTATTTGCATACCCCTATGGTCCCTTTTTAGGCTACTAAACACATTACTTGAATTCTGTCCAGTACAACTTTTCCAGTAAGACCAATCTTAGTAGAGAATTCATTAAAAATAAACCGTGGCTCTTTTTAAGGTGATTCCAACTCTAACACCTAACAAACACATAAAACTATTAGCATACCAAAAATTAGTGGAATTGAAGGTTCCTAAGGTCCCTTTTCTGGCTTTACAAAACAGCTAAAATTTCGGTCCAGCTCCAGAATTTTTCAGTGATCATATCTTTTTCCTAAATATCCTTGGTTCACATTTTTGTCACTATTACTTAGCAACAATTTGAGATGAACACACACACACCCTTCACATCAGCCTCATTATTTAGTGCATGCAAGAAAATGACAACTCAAGAGTATTTTAAGCCTAACACACAACAAGATTAAACCTTGTCCCCATTTCCTTGCTATAATGACATTTTTCATTTAAAACTACCCAACCTCCCTTATCCTTCTACCGTGAGCATTTGGTCATGAAAGGAAGAATCTTTAACACATTCAAGCCTAGATTGACACTTAAACATGCATAAGATCATCAAAGAACTCATCTTGGAGCAAAGTGCCTCTCCTACACCTTTACCTACATAGGGCCGAAAGTTTTGGACTTAAAACTCACCATTTCACAACTAAGATCAAATCTTAGACATTTCTAGCCATTCATGCACACACTTTCACATCTAAACCATAAAAAGTATAGTGTACTTGCCTTGTTTGCTTACTCTTCTTGGATAGGTGGAAAGTTGAAGTCTTTCTCTCCTCTACACAACATTCCCACGGTGGTGGGGAAGAAGGAAGGAAAGATGGTTAGTCTATGCTTTTAACTCAAAATTCTTTCAAAAGAAAGCTAGAGAGGCTTACCGAAAGAAGTGTGAGTTGTGTCCAAGCTTCTCTAAGCTAGAGTTCTTGAAAGCTTGGAATCCTTGAGCCTAGAGACCATGAAGGTCACGATTTTGGAGCAAAGAGAGGCACACCATGAGTTTCATCTTCATAAAAGTCGGATGATTAGTCATAGGAAAATTCAGTTTTCTTACTAATTCGATGCTAGCCACATTTGCACAAGAACCGAAATCAATGATCATGGTGCACACTTTACCATTTATCATGCAATGAATATGGAAAATGTTTTCTCTATGTTGTTCGTGATCATCTAATTTCGGATATGCATTTAAAGCTCTATGCACAACAAGAAACTCCTTAGTATCAAAATCATCTAATGCGCCTATATCCTCTTCAGGTTCAATTTCATTATCATGCTCAGACTCGTTTTCATGCTCGGACTCGGACACATATTCGTTTGTCTCTTCAATTAACATGATTCCTTTTGCATTAGGACATTCTTTTCCTATGTGACCACGTCCTTGACATTTATAACATTTAATATCTCTAAACCTGTTTGAGGAATCCGAAGGATTTCCAGTAGGAGCCTTTTGTTGGGTGCGTTCATCTCTCCTTTGCGTAGATTGCACACGATTGTCCATTCTTTGTGACACACCTTGGTCACGTGCTTGGCCTCCTGTAGGCCGTGAACTTCCTGTTCCGGAAGGCTTGCTGTGAAATCTTGATGAAGATGGATTAGTACGATAATTGGAATTGAAATTGGAGGAGTTACGTACCTTTAGTTGTGCTTCAATCTTCTCAGCCATATGGACCATGGTTGTGAGGTCGAGGTAAGGTTGAAGGTCAACCCTTTGCGCAATCTCCCTGTTTAAACCATGTAAGAATCGAGCCTTGGTGGCTTCTTCAGGTTCCTGCAAGTTAGACCTCTCCAACAAAATTTCTAACTCTTTATACTACTCGTCTACACTTTTGGAACCTTGTCGCAAGTTATGCAAACTCGTGAAAATAGAACTCTCATAATTGTTTGGAATAAAACGTTGTCGCATTTCAAACTTCATTTCTTCCCAAGTGGCGATTGGGGGTTGTCTCGTCTTAGTTCTATTTCGACACAAATTCGTCCACCAATTAAGTGCATAACCAGAAAATTCAATGGAAGCATACCTCACTTTTTGCAATTCACTATAATTGGTACAAGAAAAGATCAAATCCACTTTCGTTTCCCATTCTAAATATTCCTCCGCATTACTTTTACCATAAAACATTGGAATACTTATTTTGGTTTTGAGAAAATCGTCATCTTGCAGGAAAAGTGGATTTTGGCATCTTTGGTAACCACGAGGATGGTGGTCATCAAAGTCATAATCATCATGCTCAAAGGGAATGTAATCATCATTGTACCTTCTTGGAGCGTACCTTCTTACTTGTGTAGGAGGAGCAAACCGTCTCGCTTCGGTGTGTGGGGGTCGGATGTTATCGTCTTCAACTTCTTCTGGAGGATGGCGCCTTGGTTGTGGTGGTGGAACGGCCCTGCTTGTTCCTTGGCCATCACTTGTTTTGTAGCTTCGCTCCACGTCTTCCAAGCGATGCTTGATTATCTCATTGTCATGCATGAGTTTCTTAAGCATCTCCAGCATTTGTCGTTGAGTATTGTCAACAGTTTCGGCTTCTTTAGACTTGCTAGATGCGGAATTGCTGCTGGCCATTGTACTTAAGGAATTGAAGGAAAACAAAGGGAAAAAAAAGAAGCAAACTAACACAAAGACAAACAAACGTTAAGGGATTAGTAAAAAAATAAACTATGAACACTCCGCTTTCTATTCTTTCCACTCTCTTACCACTTTGGTTCTTGGATAACCTGAAGTTAAGAAGTCTCAAAGCGATCAATAAGGAAGTGTATTGCCAAGGCTTCTTTCAATCACAATGTTCTCCACTTGTTTCTTCCTTTTTGCTTTCAAGTTGCACCAATTAGTATCAAGGTAGGATCAATTGAAATGAACACAAACTTGAACTTTCTACTAAGATTCAAAGAAAATAAGCAACCAAAGTTGATGTATAAGGCTGAACCAAATATAAACTAAGGGTTGCCGTGGGCAATTTTGTGTCGTGTGATCTTAGTTTTATGTATTTGCTTTGTAGGTAATGTTTGAAGAGAATGTTTCAAGAGAATGTTTCAAGAGAATATTCGAAGAGAATGTTTGTCTATGCTAAGACAAATTCAAAGGTGTCCAAGATAGAATCTCTTGATCAAGTTGAAATCAAAATCATCTCCACAAGAGGGGGGGCGGCCATATTGAAAGCAAATGGATAATGATCAATTGAGTTTAAATTCAAAGCTAGGCTTGAATTTAAAATTCAACCTTAATTTGAATTCAATCTCAATCATTTGGAGACTTAAAGTTCAAGAGGATTTCAGCCTAATCTACATCCACTCCAAACGCCAACATGAAGTCAAATTTGAAGGATAACAAAGATGAGATGACAATTCAAATTTGAATACAAGTTTAAATTCAAGTTCAAGTTAAACTCAATCTCCAACCAGCATTTGAATTCAACATCTCAACCATTTGAAGACATCTCACACACCTAGATATACTTCCACACGCCAACTTGGAAGACAAGAAAAGGATGGGATCATAATTCAAAGATTGAATTCAAGATTGAAGTCAAATTGAATCCAATCTTCAACTAGCCTTTGAATTCAAAATCAACCACTTCATATACATCTCCAACGCCAATTTCATCACCAAACAAGACTAGATTCATTGAAGATAACATCTTGCAAGCATTTCAAGTTTTAGCTAGAATTATCTTAGTTTAAATTTTCAAGCAAAGTTCAAATTTAAACATTTGTTAGATAGCTTTATTTGAATTATCTCTAGCCATTTCAAGCTAAAGGGGGCGTCTTCTAGGCCTATAAATAGACCCCTTTGGTTGATTGTAATCTCACCTTTTTATGAATAACAATTCTTGATATTTCATTCACTTTGTGTGATACTTTGTTTTCTTGGTTTTGCATTAAAAACATAGGTTAAGATCCTTCAAAGTTGAGCATATTGAAGGTGTTGCCATTGCTAAAAGGTGCCGTCCAGGAGGGCCATTTTGGTTTGCCTGATCAACGACCATCTTGTAGTGTTGGTCTTGCTCATTGTCCACACGTTTGATCACTAAGGAAGCAAGGGGAAGTTTACTTCTTTGTGTCTAACCCCTTATGAAGGACGTTTGGAAGGTGGAATTGTTGGAGCCCACAAGTTGCACGCATCAAATTGGTATCAGTGCTAAGTGCAAAACAAGTGAAATCCCAATTCTGCCCTTAGTCAAAAAAAAGGAGAATCTGAACCTTGCTCAATTGAAATAGCAAGGAAGAAAAAAAAAACAAAAGAACAAGAGCAAAGAAAAAGGGCAAAACGTTTGTGCATTACGTGGAAATTTTTTTGGTACGACTTGCAAACCTTGGATACCATATTACCCACATTGCCGTCTCCTATACCCAATTATCCATTTATTCATCTTCTTAAACCAATCACGCACTTGGTTGCTCGATTGTTGCATGACTTGAACCATTTTGTGGATAGTAAGTGCATAGAATCAAAATTAACTAAAGATTGCCCACGGCAACCCTTAGTTTATCTTTGGTTCAGCCTTATACATCAACTTTGGTTGCTTATTTTCTTTGAATCTTAGTATAAAGTTCAAGTTTGTGTTCATTTCAAGTGATTCTACTTTGATACTAATTGGTGCAACTTGAAAGCAAAAAGGAAGAAACAAGCGGAGAACATTGTGGTTTGAAGAAGCCTTGGCAATACACTTATTGATCACTTTGAGACTTCTTAACTTCAGGTTATCCAAGAACCAAAGTGGTAAGAGAGTGGAAAGAATCGAAAAACAGAGTGTTCATAGCTTATTTTTTTTACTAATCCCTTAACATTTGTTTGTCTTTGTGTTAGTTTGCTTCTTTCTTTTTTTCCTTTGTTTTCGTTCAATTTCCTTAGGCACAATGGCCAGCAGCAATTCCGCATCTAGCAAGTCTAAAGAAGCCGAAACTGTTGACAATACTCAACGAAAAATGCTGGAGATGCTTAAGAAACTCATGCATGACAATGAGATAATCAAGCATCGCTTGGAAGACATGGAGCGAAGCTACAAAACAAGTGATGGCCAAGGAACAAGCAGGGCCGTTCCACCACCACAACCAAGGCGCCATCCTCCAGAAGAAGTTGAAGACGATAACATTCGACCCCCACACACCGAAGCGAGACGGTTTGCTCCTCCTACACAAGCAAGAAGGTACGCTCCAAGAAGGTACAATGATGATTACATTCCCTTTCAGCATGATGATTATGACTTTGATAACCACCATCATCGTGGTTACCAAAGACGCCAAAATCCCCTTTTCCCGCAAGATGACGATTTTCTCAAAACCAAAATAAGTATTCCCACGTTTTATGGTAAAAATAATGCGGAGGAATATTTAGAATGGGAAACGAAAGTGGATTTGATCTTTTCTTGTACCAATTATACTGAATTGCAAAAAGTGAGGTATGCTTCCATTGAATTTTCTGGTTGTGCACTTAATTGGTGGACGAATTTGTGTCGAAATAGAACTAAGACGAGACAACCCCCAATTGCCACTTGGGAAGAAATGAAGTTTGAAATGCGACAACGTTTTATTCCAAACAATTATGAGAGTTCTATTTTCACAAGTTTGCATAACTTACGACAAGGTTCCAAAAGTGTAGACGAGTATTATAAAGAGTTAGAAATTTTGTTGGAGAGGTCAACTTGCAGGAACCTGAAGAAGCCACCAAGGCTCGATTCTTACATGGTTTAAACAGGGAGATTGCGCAAAGGGTTGACCTTCAACCTTACCTCGACCTCACAACCATGGTTCATATGGCTGAAAAGATTAAAGCACAATTAAAGGTACATAACTCCTCCAATTTTAATTCCAATTATCGTACTAATCAACTTCATCAAGATTTCACAGCAAGCCTTCAGGAACAGGAAGTTCACGGCCTACAGGAGGCCAAGCACGTGACCAAGGTGCATCACAACGAATGGACAATCGCGTGCAATCCACACAAAGGAGAGATGAACGCACCCAACAAAAGGCTCCTACCGGAAATCCTTCGGATTCCTCAAACAGGTTTAGAGACATTAAATGTTATAAATGTCAAGGACGTGGCCACATAGGAAAAGAATGTTCTAATGCAAAACGAATCATGTTAATTGAAGAGACAAACGAATATGTGTCCGAGTCCGAGCATGAAAACGAGTCTGAGCATGATAATGAAATTGAACCTGAAGAGGATCTAGGTGCATTAGATGATTTTGATACTAAAGAGTTTCTTGTTGTGCGTAGAGCTTTAAATGCATATCCGAAATTAGATGATCACGAACAACATAGAGAAAATGTTTTCCATATTCATTGCATGATAAATGGTAAAGTGTGCACCATGATCATTGATTCTGGTTCTTGTGCGAATGTGGCTAGCATCGAATTAGTAAGAAAACTGAATTTGCCTATGACTAATCATCCGCATCCTTACAAACTTGCATGGCTAAATGACTGCGGTGAAGTTAGCGTAAGTAAACAAGTTTTGATTTCTCTTAGCATTGGTAGTTACAAAGATGATGTTTTATGTGATGTCGCACCAATGCATGCTAGTCATATTTTACTTGGTAGGCCATGGCAATTTGATCGACATGTGACATATGATGGTTATTTGAATCGTTATTCTTTCAAATTGAATGGCAAATTGTACAAACTGCATCACTTCCACCACACAAAGTCCACGAGGATCACCAACGCATGTCCAAGTCTAGAGCCGATCCTAAGGAAAAAGAAGCCGAGAGAAAATTCGTGGAGTGTATGAAAAGTGAGAACAAAAAAAACGAGAGCAAGGGAAAAGAGGTAGTGCCCCTAAATGTCAACGACTCCAAAAAGAAGTGTGGGTATTTCGCAAAGAAAAGAGAGGTTACACATGCACTTTATAACAACCAAACTGTCCTCATCATCATTCCAAAGTCGTGTCAGCTTACCCTTAAAGAACTCCCACCAGACTTACCTACCTCAGTTGCGTCCCTTATCCAAGAATATGAAGTTCTATTTCCCTCCGAACCACCATCCGGATTACCACCCATTAGAGGAATAGAACACCAAATCGACTTTGTTCCAGGAGCCGTGTTACCCAATCGCCCAGCCTACAGAGCCAACCCCGAAGAAACCAAAGAAATCCAAAGGCAAGTAGAAGAGCTCCTAGCTAGTGGACAAATCCGAGAGAGTCTGAGCTCATCTGTCGTCCCCGTCATTTTAGTACCCAAAAAGGATTGAACGTGGAGAATGTGTACCGATTGCCGAGCCATAAACAAGATTACCGTCAAGTATAGGTACCCCATACCTAGGCTAGACGATATGTTAGACATGTTGCACGGATCCAAATTCTTCACCAAAATCGACCTTAAGCAAGGGTACTTCCAGGTACGCATTCGAGAAGGGGACGAATGGAAGACTGCATTCAAAACCAAGTTTGGGCTCTATGAGTGGTTAGTGATGCCCTTCGGGCTCACCAACGCCCCTATTACCTTTATGAGGCTAATGAATGAAGTCTTACGTGCGTTCATAGGACGCTTTGTCGTTGTCTATTTCGATGATATCCTAATCTATTCCCACACCATAGAAGATTATCTTGACCACATTAGAGCCGCTTTTGAAAAGCTTAAGCAAGAACAACTTTACGCCAACTTTAAGAAGTGCTCTTTTTGTTTAGAACGCGTGGTTTTTCTAGGCTTTGTCATTTCGGCGGAGGGAGTAGAGATGGATGAGGAAAAGGTTAGGTCAATTGTGGAGTGGCCTACACCTAAAAATGTAGGGGAAGTTCGCAGTTTTCACGGACTAGCCAGCTTTTATAGACGCTTTGTCAAAGATTTTTCTTCCATAGCTGCACCCCTAAACGAAATTGTGAAAAAAGATGTGCCTTTTAGGTGGGAAGAGCCACAACAACAGGCATTTGACGAACTTAAACGTAGGCTGACCACTGCACCCATACTTAGGCTACCAAATTTTGACGAGACCTTTGAGATCGAGTGTGATGCAAGTGGAGTGGGTATAGGTGCAGTTTTGACCCAAAGTAAGGAAACCATAGCCTACTTTAGTGAAAAGTTGAAAGAAGCATCATTGAATTACTCCACCTATGATAAGGAACTTTATGCCCTTGTGAGATCCCTACAAACTTGGCAACACTATCTTCAACCTAAAGAGTTTGTGATCCACACTGACCACGAAAGCCTTAAGTATCTTAAAGGGCAAGGAAAGTTGAACAAAAGACATGCCAAATGGGTAGAGTTCATAGAACAATTCCCTTACGTGATTAAGTACAAACAAGAAAAGGATAATATAGTTGCCGATGCCCTCTCTAGGAGATACACGTTAGTGACTACATTATCATCACGCTTCTTAGGATTCGAATCACTTAAGGACTTGTACCCCAATGACCATGACTTTGGCACCATTTTCGAGGCATGTAAAGGAGCACCATTTGGGAAATTTTACATACATGAGGGTTATCTTTTCAAAGAACAAAAATTGTGCGTTCCCCAATCATCCCTACGAGAAGCATTGACCAGAGAAGCCCATGGGGGAGGTTTAATGGGTCATTTCGAAGTGTTCAAAACCCTCGAGACTCTTAAAGAACATTTCTATTGGCCCCACATGAGAGTAGACGTCGAGAGGTTGTGTGGTAATTGCATCACTTGCAAACAAGTCAAATCCAAGTCCCAACCACATGGCCTTTACACGCCTTTACCCGTCCCTGATTCCCCTTGGATTGACATTTGTGGTTGATCGATTTTCCAAAATGGCACATTTCATTGCATGTAGGAAAGTTGATGATGCCACACATGTTGCTGATTTGTTCTTCAAAGAAATTGTTAGATTGCATGGCATGCCACGTACAATTGTACGTGATAGAGATACGAAATTTTTGAGTCATTTTTGGCATGTTTTGTGGGCTAAACTTGGTACACAATTGTTGTTTTCCACCACCGCACACGCACAAACTGATGGACAAACTGAAGTCGTTAATCGTACTCTTTCTCAACTTTTGCGTGCCATTTTGCAAAAACACATTAAACATTGGGAAGATTGTTTACCATATATCGAATTTGCATATAATAGGAGTGTCCATCATGGTACTTTGCATAGTCCATTTGAAATCGTGTATGGGTTTAATCCCTTGTCTCCCATTGATTTGATTCCTATTCCCGTGCATGAACGTTCTAGTCTTGATGGTAAACAAAAAGCGGACAACATAAAGAAACTGCATGAACAAGTTAAAACACAACTAGAACAGAAAAACATAGCTTATGAAAGACGAGCTAACAAACATCGGAAAAGAGTTGTGTTCAAACCTGGAGATTTAGTGTGGCTACATTTGCGAAAAGAAAGATTTCCCAATGAAAGAAAGTCAAAATTGTTGCCTCGAGGAGATGGACCCTTTAAAGTATTGAAACGCATAGGTGACAATGCATACATCCTCGATCTTCCTGACAGGTATGGTTCAGTTTCACCTACTTTTAATGTTGCTGATCTCACCCCTTTCAATGATGACCTTTTTGATTCGAGGACGAATCCTTTTGAGGAGGGGGGGATTGATGAGGATCAAGGGTCCGATGAGGATCAAGGGTCCCATCAAGAGGTCAAAGGTCCTATGACAAGAAGGAGGGCAAAGGAACTTTGTCATCAAGTTGCCACCTTCTTGTACAAGCATGTTCAAGCTGAACCTAAGACTCCTTGGGTTCATTTCATTGAACCTTCAACTTGAGCATGTATCACATGCACGTCTACACTCTTTGTTTGTTTGGATTTTATTTTGTGTCGTGTGATCTTAGTTTTATGTATTTGCTTTGTAGGTAATGTTTGAAGAGAATGTTTCTAGAGAATGTTTCAAGAGAATGTTTCAAAAGAATGTTTCAAGAGAATATTCGAAGAGAATGTTTGTCTATGCTAAGACAAATTCAAAGGTGTCCAAGATAGAATCTCTTGATCAAGTTGAAATCAAAATCATCTCCACAAGAGGGGGGCGGCCATATTGAAAGCAAATGGATAATGATCAATTGAGTTTAAATTCAAAGCTAGGCTTGAATTTAAAATTCAACCTTAATTTGAATTCAATCTCAATCATTTGGAGACTTAAAGTTCAAGAGGATTTCAGCCTAATCTACATCCACTCCAAACGCCAACATGAAGTCAAATTTGAAGGATAACAAAGATGAGATGACAATTCAAATTTGAATCCAAGTTTAAATTCAAGTTCAAGTTAAACTCAATCTCCAACCAGTATTTGAATTCAACATCTCAACCATTTGAAGACATCTCACACGCCTAGATATACTTCCACACGCCAACTTGGAAGACAAGAAAAGGATGGGATCATAATTCAAAGATTGAATTCAAGATTGAAGTCAAATTGAATCCAATCTTCAACTAGCCTTTGAATTCAAAATCAACCACTTCATATACATCTCCAACGCCAATTTCATCACCAAACATGACTAGATTCATTGAAGATAACATCTTGCAAGCATTTCAAGTTTTAGCTAGAATTATCTTAGTTTAAATTTTCAAGCAAAGTTCAAATTTAAACATTTGTTAGATAGCTTTATTTGAATTATCTCTAGCCATTTCACGCTAAAGGGGGCGTCTTATAGGCCTATAAATAGACCCCTTTGGTTGATTGTAATCTCACCTTTTGATGAATAACAATTCTTGATATTTCATTCACTTTGTGTGACACTTTGTTTTCTTGGTTTTGCATTAAAAACCTAGGTTAAGATCCTTCAAAGTTGAGCATATTGAAGGTGTTGCCATTGCTAAAAGGTGCCGTACAGGAGGGCCATTTTGGTTTGCCTGATCAACGACCATCTTGTAGTGTTGGTCTTGCTCATTGTCCACACGTTTGATCACTAAGGAAGCAAGGGGAAGTTTACTTCTTTGTGCCTAACCCCTTGTGAAGGACGTTCGGAAGGTGGAATTGTTGGAGCCCACGAGTTGCACGCATCACTAAGTATCACACAAAGTGAATGAAATATCAAGAATTGTTATTCATCAAAAGGTGAGTTTACAATCAGCCAAAGGGGTCTATTTATAGGCCTCTAACCCACGCCTATGACCAGATTTTATTTAAAATAAGCTAGCTAATAATACTTGAAACTTGAAAACTATTTGAATTCAAAGGATGGTTGAAGATTTAATCCAAATGGAGTTTGAATTTGAATTCAAACTTGATTCAATTTTTGTGTTGTTGATTTATCCTCCAAATGGTGTGTATATTAAGAAAATAGGAGCTGAAATCTTATTCAATTTTAAATCTCAAATTTGGTTGAAACTTGAATTCAAATCATGATTGATCGTTATCCATTTGTTTCAAACATGGCCGGCCCCCCCTTTGTGGATAATGGAGATGATTTTGATTTCAACTTGATCAAGAGACTCTATCTTGGATACTTTTGAATTTGTCTTAGCATAGACAAACATTCTCTTCGAATATTCTCTTGAAACATTCTCTTGAAACATTCTCTTCAACATTCTCTTCAAACATTCTCTTGAAACATTCTCTTGAACATTCTCTTCAAACATTCTCTTGAAACATTCTCTTGTACCTAATTTACCTACAAAGCAAATACATAAAACTAAGATCACACGACACAAAATAAAATCCTAAAACAAAGAATGTAGGCGTGCATGTGATACATGCTCAAGTTGAAGGTTCAATGAAATGAACCCAAGGAGTCTTAGGTTCATCTTGAACATGCTTGTACAAGAAGGTGGAAACTTGATGACAAAGTTCCTTTGCCCTCCTTCTTGTCATAGGACCTTTGACCTCTTGATGGGGCCCTTGATCCTCATCGGACCCTTGATCCTCATCACATGTGCAAATAACGACACATCGTAGCACAAATCTACATGAACACTCAACAAGAAGCAGCTCTTTCTAATGTGTCTAGGATGCACTAACATGGTAGGTAGAAGACTCCTCTCATAAGATTTGTCATGCATGAAAGATAAAGTATGTAATACCTGAGGAATAAACAATGTACCTTGTATGCTACTCAGAACTTCCAAATTAGATGTATTTGAGCTATCATGCTCAAAAAAGCACAAATCAGCACTAACATGTAGATTATCATCCCCAAAATCAGTTTGCAATGTAACATCAAGTGGAATTTCAGATTCATACGCACGCAAATTAGAAGTTTCAGCACTATTATATGGAATGTCACTATCAAGACACTCAAACAAAGGATTATTATAAATAACCCATTCATGCTTCTCAACATTATCATGTATATGACCTAAGTCATCGTTACTCTCACTTAAAATGTCACTCCAATTATCTTGTAAATCAGCATGTAAATCAAGCAAATCATGTGAATCATGTGTAGCACACACAACTTTAGATTCAAGCTCATCTTTTTCAGCAAGCAAGTCAGTCTCATGAAGATGATAAATATGAACAAGTCTCTTAAGACCTTGCAATTTATTAAGGATATCTATTCTACGCACCTTTTGTTCTTCTACTTCTGTAAGGATCTCAAAGTTACGTTCTTTTTGAGCTAGAAGTCTCTTATGAATGTCAGAATTACGTTCTAAGAACTTCACACAGTCATGTTCAACTTCAACATCATCATGGAAGCAAACACGCAATTTCTTGTCAAGTTCACACACTTTAAAGTGCAAAACAACATCATTACTGGAATCAGATTCGGACAAAGAAGATTTAGACAATTTAGGATCATGCAATTCAAGAAGCTTATCATGTAAGTCATGTTCATTTGGCACATCAACTTTATCATCATGAACAACATGTGTATCAATTGAAATTTCAGCATCATCATCAAAAGAATCATGCGTAGTATCATCACTGAAATCATCTAATTTTGGATATACAGTCAAAGCTCTACGTACAACAAGAAATTCCTTGGTGTCATATTCATCTAATGCGCCTAGATCCTTTTCAAGTTTAGTTTCATTATCATGCTCAGATCCATTTTCATGCTCAGACTCAGTCACATATTCATTAGTTTCCTCAATTAACATGACTCATTTAGCATTAGGATACTCTTTTCCTATGTGACCAAGACCTTGACATTTATAGCATTTAATGTCTCTAAACATGTTCGAGAGATGAGAAGAATTCCCTGTAGGAGTCTTTTGTTGGGCTCGGTCATCTCGCTTTTGTGTGCCCTGCACACGGTTGTCAAACTTTTGTGTTGCATTTTGATCATGTGTTTGTCCTTCTGTAGGCCATGAGCTTCCCGTCCCTGAAGGCTTGCTTGAAAACCTTGATGAAGATTGGTTAGTACGATAAGTGAAATTGAAATTAGAGGAACTACATACCTTTAGTTGTTGTTTAATCTTCTCAGCCATATGGAATATGGTCGTTAGGTCGAGGTAAGGTTGAAGTTCAACCCGTTGTGCAATCTCCCTGTTTAGACCATGTAAGAAACGGGCCTTGGTGGCTTCTTCGGGTTCCTGCAAGTTAGACATTTCCAACAAAATTTCTAACTCTTTGTTATACTCGTCTACACTTTTGGAACCTTGTCGTAAGTTTTGCAAACTTGTGAAAATAGAACTCTCAAAATTGTTGGGGATAAAACGTTGTCTCATTTCAAATTTCATTTCTTCCCAAGTGACAATTGGAGGTTGTGATGCACAAATACTCAGCTATTGTAGGACCTTTCTTCAACTCAATAAACCAGCTGAAACCAAGAAGGAAGGTGCAAAACATTCATGGAACACCAAAGACTTCAACTTGTCCAGATTTCAACCAAGTAGATGAACTCTTCAGCAAATGACTTCAACTTGAGTGAGCAAGCCTTAAACCCTCTCAAAAAATATCCATCCCAAGCATATGAAGTAATATAATCAAGAATTAGTTCAAGTTTCTTGAAGGGAATCAAAGATTCAAGTAAAAAACTGAAAATAGTTTTTGGGAGCAAAGTTGCTGTTTTTTTTTTGTTTTGAAAATCTGAGTCTTACCAACGTTTTTTCTACCTTAAATAAGCTAAGCTAAACTTCTAAATGAAGATACATATGTACATGGTCCAATAGGAGCAAAGAAGGAAATTTAGACAAGCTAAAAACAAGGAAAAATGATTGTTCTTGGAAAGTGTTCTCGGCAGAAATACTCCTTTTTGTTGCAAGTTGATTTTGTCTTTGATTTTTGATTGGACCAGCTTCTCCTTGCTTTGGAATATTATATAGGACGTCCTTGATGAGTTGGAGTGGCCCCTTGCAGCTGATTGGTTGAAAAGGCTGCTTTAAAAGTCAAGAAACTGAAATCTGTCCAGTTTTGAGCTGTTTTTTGTTTTGAATTATAACATAACCTTCCAGTCCGAATTAGCTCTTCCACTTCAAATACGAAATGTAGATCCTTCTCTTTAGATGTGTTTAGACACCAGAATGACGTCGTTTGGATCTGGGATGAGTGAGTTATGCCCGTTTGAATTTGACCTGCTTGCAGATGTGGACCTTTGGAAGCAGTGACTAGGCAGCCAGCTTGTTGCAACGATTGTGTAGCTTGATACAGACCTTTTTTGCGAAGTGCTGGACATCAAAATTGTAGCTTATCCTCTTAGCTTTCACCTCCAACTGGAATCACGTCAATTGGAGTTGTGGTTGATGAGTTATGGCTGAAATACTAAGAAGGTGTCATCCTGCCGCTTGTCCTTTCAACTCAACTTGGTGTTTGAACGTTTGGCCTTTGTTCAATCATTCTTCCTTGACCTAAAACCAACTCAAACACACACCAAACAACATATGCAACATACTAGGACATGTCTTGGGTAGTTTACAACAATTTATAAAGGAAAGGAAGCTAAGCACTCAACAATATGAACAATACACACAAGGCTAACTAACATATTACAACATGATTCAAAAACTAAGTTAAAGCTTGTAGCAAATGGATCCAATTGATGAGCCAAATGAAGGCAAGAAAAACGTTCCTAGGACTTTGTCTTCTACTCCAAACTGATTTGAACCTCGGCTATGGCAAAGAACATCCCAATGACACCCCTTGAACTGTAACCGTTTGTTCTTGGCTCAATTTATGCCAACACCTCTTCCTCTTTGGCATTCCAACACATCTAAAACCTCATTGAGACCCTAAGATGCTGTAAACTAAAAATGAAGTAAAATACTAACAAGTTCTAGGCTATGAACTTGAAAGAAACCGTTAAGTGGTTTTAACTTCAACTAGAAAGTTGAGAATTCCTTAAAGGAAAATCTGATTGAAATGTGTTTGAAATAGTGTGTTGTACATTCAGGTTCCTACCTTACTTATAACAAACGAAAATGACATAGGTACAAGGTTTAAAGTACAAGGTACAAGACTAAAAAATGACATGCTTGCTTGGAACTTGTTTGAGCAACTTTCGGTTCCAAGAAGGCTGGTTGCTTGTTTCTTCCTTGCTTGATTTCAGCCATAATTTTGATTGGTTAATACAATGAGCAGCTTGGTTTGAACTAGGCTTTGATTGGTTGCAAGTTGGTCTTTGAATTTTCAACCCTTTCTTGCGTGAGCTAGGCTTTAAACAATCTCAATTTGATTGGATCATTTGTTGTGCAGCTTGCTTGCTTGTCTCTTTGCTTGTTTTTGATTGGTTTGAAGATTTGCAAGACTTCTTCCTATTGGTTAAAGCTTTGAGCAGCTTGTCCATCCATTTCAACGTGAAGAACAATTCTTGAATTTGACATGAGTAATTGTCACCACCTTGCTTGTAAGCTACTTGCTTATCACCTCCTTGCTTGGACAAAAATTCAGGTTCCAATTGTATTTTCATGCTAAGTACGTGTACCTGAAAGACAATGTGATAATACAACACAAACTATCCTAAAACAAGGTTAACCGATCAACAAATATTAAAAGAACAACTAAAGATATGTACAACATGCTTTTGATACAACTAGATCAAAGCTTGTATCATATAAACCCAATGGACATCATCTTTGATTGGTTCATCCTCTTCATACCTATAATGAAATGATTCAACACAATGCAACAACTTCTTAGCCATACTCCTTGTTATGGGACCTGTGCGGGGCAGTGAGGTGTCATCATCAGTGTTTGTATCCACAAGGTTAGGCTGTAGCTCATCATTTTCAATGTAAAGCTCTCTTTGACCTATCTTCAAAGACACCAAGCAACACACACAAGGTACACAACATATATGACATGTCCTAAGGGTTAGTTAAGACTATAAGACATAAGAAGTAGCACTAGTGTGTGCGGAGTTAACAGTGATATGCCATGTCTTACAGAACTAACATGTGACAATAAATGATACATGAAAATATGTTGCGTTGACCCCATCGTGGGCTCATCACCAATGTAGGCTATCTTGACTTGGTTCATCCTCAATATGCTTGTAAAGGAAGGTTCCAACTTCATGCATCAATTTCTTGGCCATGCTTCTTGTTATAGGGCCTTTGTCTTGCATTGGCGTACCTCCCGCTGCGGTTGGTTCTTCTTGGCTTGGCTGGGGCTCATCAGGTTGTCGTCTTAGTTCTATTTCGACACAAATTTGTCCACCAATTTAGTGCATAACCAGAAAGCTCAATAGCAGTGTACCTCACTTTTTGTAATTCACTGTAGTTGGTACAAGAAAAGATTAGATCCACTTTCGTTTCCCATTCCAAATATTCTTCCGCATTACTTTTACCATAAAACGTAGGAATATTTATTTTTGTTTTGAGAAAATCGTCATCTTGCGGGAAAAGGGGATTTTGGCGTCTTTGGTAACCACGGGGAGGGTGGTCATCAAAGTCATAATCATCATGCTCAAATGGAGTGTAATCATCATTGTACCTTCTTGGAGCGTACCTTCTTAGTTGGGTTGGAGGAACAAACCTTCTTGGCTCGATGTGTGGTGGTCTAAGGTTGTCATCCTCAACTTCTTCTGGGGGGTGACGCCTTGGTTGGGGTAGGGGGAACGGCCCTGCTCGTACCTTGGCCGTCACTCGTCTTGTAGCTCCGTTCAACATCCTCCAATCGATGTTTGACTACCTCATTGTCATGCATGAGTTTCTTGAGCATCTCCAGCATTTGTTGTTGCGTGTTGTCCAAAGTCTCGGCTTCCTTTGATTTGCTAGAAGCGGAATGAGTGCTGCTCTCCATTTTACCTAAGGAAGTTAAACGAAAACAAAAAGAAAAAGGAAAGAACCAAACTAACACAAAGAGAAACAAACGTTAAGTGATTAGTAAAAACGAAATATGAACACTCCTCTTTCTCTTCTTTCCACTCTCTTACCACTTTGCTTCTTGGATAACCTGAAGTTAAAAAGATTCAAAGCGATCAATTAAGAAAGTGTTTTGCCAATGCTACTCCACATCACAACGATCTCCACTTGTTTCTCCTATTTGCTTTCAATTTGCACCAAATAGTATCAAAACAGAATCAAGTGAAATGGAAACAAACTTGAACTTTCTACTAAGTTCAAAGAAAATAAGCAACCAAAATTGATGTATAAGGCTGAACCAAAGATGAACTAAGGGTTGCCGTGGACAATCTTTAGTTAATTTTGGTTCTATGCACTTACTTTCCACAAAATGGTTCAAGTCATGCAATAATCGAGCAACCAAATGTGTGATTGGTTCAAGAAGAGCGGGATAAGGAGAATGAGATGTGGGAGGACGGTTGTGTGTAGCAAAAACGAAATACGGTATCCAAGGTTTTCAAATTGCACCAAAAAAATTTTCAAGTAATACACAAACGTTTTGCCCTTTTTTTCTTTTGTTTTTCTTCCCTACCTTGCTATTTCAATGTGAGCAAGGTTCATATTCTTCTTCTTTTTTTGACTAGGGGCAGAATTGGAATTTCATGCGTTTTGCACTAAGAACTTTTGTTTTTGGGAATAATAGTGCAATGACTTTAAATTGCAGTTTGCAACCTTGAATTGCAACAAAATAACCTTGGAAAGTGAGGGAAATTGGGGTTGGGCGGAATTGGGATTAGGGTTAGGGTTTTTAATTTTGGGTTTTTTGGACGTTTTGGGTATTTGTAGGATTGGGGTTTTGGAAATTGGATGTATGGTATATATAGCTATTTAGGTTGGTAATTGATGATTTGTGTGATCAATTTGGATAATGGGTAGGTGTAGGACAGAATTGAACTAAAATTCAAATTCTAGGTTTAGGATTTTTTTGAATGAGCTGGGAATTTTTTATTCTGATTTTGTTTGGCAAACTTGGGTTGGGGTTTTTTGTTAAGAGCGTAAATAAGGTAGTTTGGAATCTGGTTGGTGAGATTTAGGGTCGGGTTTGGTTGGGTGTTGGTTGGGTGATGCGTGCAACTCGTGGGCGCCAACGATTCTACCTTCCAAACGTCCTTCACAAAGGATTAGGCACAAGGAAGAAGACTTCCCCTTGTTTCCTTAGTGATCAAACGCGTGGACAACGAGCAAGACCAACACTATAAGATGGTCGTTGATCAGGCAAACCAAAATGGCCCTCCTGGACGGCACCTTTTAGCAATGGCAATACCTTCAAAACGCTCAACTTTGAAGGATCTTAACTTAGGTTTTTAATGCAAAACCAAGAAAACAAAGTATCACACAAAGTGAAGGAAATATCAAGAATTGTTATTCATCAAAAGGTGAGTTTACAACCAGCCAAAGGGGTCTATTTATAGGTCTAAGAAACGTCCCCCTTTAGCTTGAAATGGCTAGAGATAATTCAAATAAAGCTATCTAACAAATGTTTAAATTTGAACTTTGCTTGAAAATTAAAACTAAGATAATTCTAGCTAAAACTTGAAATGCTTGCAAGATGTTATCTTCAATGAATCTGGTCATGTTTGGTGATGAAATTGGCGTTGGAGATGTAGATGAAGTGGTTGAACTTGAATTCAAAGGCTAGTTGAAGATTGGATTCAATTTGACTTCAAACTTGAATTCAATCTTTGGATTATGATCCCGTCCTTTTCTTATCTCCAAGTTGGCGTGTGGAAGGATAGCAAGGCATGTGAGATGTCTTCAAATGGTTGAGATGTTGAATTCAAATGCTGGTTGGAGATTGAGTTTAACTTGAACTTGAATTTAAACTTGGATTCAAATTTGAATTGTCATCTCATCTTTGTTATCCTTCAAATTTGACTTCATGGTGGCGTTTGGAGTGGATGTAGATTAGGCTGAAATCCTCTTGAACTTTACGTCTCCAATTGATTGAGATTGAATTCAAATTAAGGTTGAATTTTAAATTCAAGCCTAGCTTTGAATTTAAACTAAATTGATCATTATCCATTTGCTTTCAATATGGCCGCCCCCCTCTTGTGGAGATGATTTTGATTTCAACTTGATCAAGAGATTCTATCTTGGACACCTTTGAATTTGTCTTAGCATAGACAAACATTCTCTTTGAATATTCTCTTGAAACATTCTCTTGAAACATTCTCTTCAACATTCTCTTCAAACATTCTCTTGAAACATTCTCTTCAAACATTCTCTACAAAGCAAATACATAAAACTAAGATCACATGACACAAAATAAAATCCAAACAAACAAAGAGTGTAGACGTGCATGTGATACATGCTCAAGTTGAAGGTTCAATGAAATGAACCCAAGGAGTCTTAGGTTCATCTTGAACATGCTTGTACAAGAAGGTGACAACTTGAACCCAAGGAGTCTTAGGTTCATCTTGAACATGCTTGTACAAGAAGGTGACAACTTGATGACAAAGTTCCTTTGCCCTCCTTCTTGTCATAGGACCTTTGACCTCTTGATGGGGCCCTTGATTCTCATCGGACCCTTGATCCTCATCAATCCCCCCCTCCTCAAAAGGATTCGTCCTCGAATCAAAAAGGTCATCGTTGAAAGGGGTGAGGTCAGCAACATTAAAAGTAGGTGAAATTGAACCATACCTGTCGGGAAGATCGAGGATGTATGCATTGTCCCCTATGCGTTTCAATACTTTAAAGGGTCCATCTCCTCGAGGCAACAATTTTGACTTTCTTTCATTGGGAAATCTTTCTTTGCGCAAATGTAACCACACTAAATCTCCAAGTTTGAACACAACTCTTTTCTGATGTTTGTTAGCTCGTCTTTCATAAGCTTTGTTTTTCTTTTCTAGTTGTGTTTTAACTTGTTCATGCAGTTTCTTTATGTTGTTCGCTTTTTGTTTACCATCAAGACTAGAACGTTCATGCACAGGAATAGGAATCAAATCATGGGAGACAAGGGATTAAAGCCATACACAATTTCAAATGGACTATGCAAAGTACCGTGATGGACACTCCTATTATATGCAAATTCGATATATGGCAAACAATCTTCCCAATGTTTAATGTGTTTTTGCAAAATGGCACGCAAAAATTGAGAAAGAGTACGATTAACGACTTCAGTTTGTCCATCAGTTTGTGGGTGTGCGGTGGTGGAAAACAACAATTGTGTACCAAGTTTAGCCCACAAAACACGCCAAAAATGACTCAAAAATTTCGTATCCCTATCGCTTACAATTGTACGTGGCATGCCATGCAATCTGACAATCTCTTTGAAGAACAAATCAGCAACATGTGTGGCATCATCAACTTTCCTACATGCAATGAAATGTGCCATTTTTGAAAATCGATCAACCACAACATAAATGCTATCGCGTCCTCCCCGAGACCTAGGAAGTCCTAGCACAAAGTCCATGGAAATGTCAATCCAAGGGGCATCAGGGACGGGTAAAGGCGTGTAAAGGCCATGTGGTTGGGACTTGGATTTGGCTTGTTTGCAGGTGATGCAACTACCACACAACCTCTCGACGTCTACTCGCATGTGGGGCCAATAGAAATGTTCCTTAAGGGTCTCAAGGGTTTTGAACACTCCGAAATGACCCATTAAGCCTCCCCCATGGGCTTCTCTAGTCAATGCTTCTCGTAGGGATGATTGGGGAACGCACAATTTTTGTTCTTTGAAAAGATAACCTTCATGTATGTAAAATTTCCCAAATGGTGCTCCTTTGCATGCCTCAAAAATGGTGCCAAAGTCATGGTCATTGGGGTACAAGTCCTTAAGTGATTCGAATCCTAAGAAGCGTGAAGATAATGTATTCACTAACGTGTATCTCCTAGAGAGGGCATCGGCAACTATATTATCTTTTCCTTGTTTGTACTTAATCACGTAAGGGAATTGTTCTATGAACTCTACCCATTTGGCATATCTTTTGTTCAACTTTCCCTGCCCTTTAAGATACTTAAGGCTTTCGTGGTCAGTGTGGATCACAAACTCTTTAGGTTGAAGATAGTGTTGCCAAGTTTGTAGAGATCTCACAAGGGCATAAAGTTCCTTATCATAGGTAGAGTAATTCAATGCTGCTCCTTTCAACTTTTCACTAAAGTAGGCTATGGGTTTCTTACTTTGGATCAAAACTGCGCATATACCCACTCCACTTGCATCACACTCGATCTCAAAGGTCTCGTCAAAATTTGGTAGCCTAAGTATGGGTGCAGTGGTCAGCCTACGTCTAAGTTTGTCAAATGCCTGTTGTTGTGGCTCTTCCCACCTAAAAGGCACATCTTTTTTCACAATTTCGTTTAGGGGTGCAGCTATGGAAGAAAAATCTTTGACAAAGCGTCTATAAAAGCTTGCTAGTCCATGAAAACTGCGAACTTCCCCTACATTCTTAGGTATAGGCCACTCCACAATTGACCTAACCTTTTCCTCATCCATCTCTACTCCCTCAGCCGAAATGACAAAGCCTAGAAAAACCACGCGTTCTAAACAAAAGGAGCACTTCTTAAAGTTGGCGTAAAGTTGTTCTTGCTTAAGCTTTTCAAAAACGGCTCTAATGTGGTCAAGATGATCTTCTATGGTGTGGGAATAGATTAGGATATCATCGAAATAGACAACGACAAAGCGTCCTATAAACGCACGTAAGACTTCATTCATTAGCCTCATAAAGGTACTAGGGGCGTTGGTGAGACCGAAGGGCATCACTAACCACTCATAGAGCCCAAACTTGGTTTTGAATGCAGTCTTCCATTCGTCCCCTTCTCGAATGCGTACCTGGAAGTACCATTGTTTAAGGTCGATTTTGGTGAAGAATTTGGATCCGTGCAACATGTCTAACATATCGTCTAGCCTAGGTATGGGGTACCTATACTTGACGGTAATCTTGTTTATGGCTTGGCAATCGGTACACATTCTCCACGTTCCATCCTTTTTGGGTACTAAAATGATGGGGACGGCAGATGGGCTCAGACTCTCTCGGATTTGTCCACTAGCTAGGAGCTCTTCTACTTGCCTTTGGATTTCTTTGGTTTCTTCCGGGTTGGCTCTGTAGGCTGGGCGATTTGGTAACACGGCTCCTGGAACAAAGTCGATTTGGTGTTCTATTCCTCTAATGGGTGGTAATCTGGATGGTGGTTCGGAGGGAAATAGAACTTCATATTCTTGGATAAGGGACGCAACTGAGGTAGGTAAGTCTGGTGGGAGTTCTTCAAGGGCAAGCTGACACGACTTTGGAATGATGATGAGGACAGTTTGGTTGTTATAAAGTGCACGTGTAACCTCTCTTTTCTTTGCGAAATACCCACACTTCTTTTTGGAGTCGTTGACACTTAGGGGCACTACCTCTTTTCCCTTGCTCTCGTGTTTTTTGTTCTCACTTTTCATACACTCCACGAATTTTCTCTCGGCTTCTTTTTCCTTAGGATCGGCTCTAGACTTGGACATGCGTTGGTGATCCTCGTGGACTTTGTGTGGTGGAAGTGCATGCAGTTTGTACAATTTGCCATTCAATTTGAAAGAATAACGATTCAAATAACCATCATATGTCACATGTCGATCAAATTGCCATGGCCTACCAAGTAAAATATGACTAGCATGCATTGGGGCGACATCACATAAAACATCATCTTTGTAACTACCAATGCTAAGAGAAATCAAAACTTGTTTACTTACGCTAACTTCACCGCAGTCATTTAGCCATGCAAGTTTGTAAGGGTGCGGGTGATTAGTCATAGGCAAATTCAGTTTTCTTACTAATTCGATGCTAGCCACATTCGCACAAGAACCACAATCAATGATCATGGTGCACACTTTACCATTTATCATGCAATGAATATGGAAAATGTTTTCTCTATGTTGTTCGTGATCATCTAATTTCGGATATGCATTTAAAGCTCTACGCACAACAAGAAACTCCTTAGTGTCAAAATCATCTAATGCGCCTAGATCCTCTTCAGGTTCAATTTCATTATCATGCTCAGACTCGTTTTCATGCTCGGACTCGGACACATATTCGTTTGTCTCTTCAATTAACATGATTCGTTTTGCATTAGGACATTCTTTTCCTATGTGACCACGTCCTTGACATTTATAACATTTAATATCTCTAAACCTGTTTGAGGAATCCGAAGGATTTCCAGTAGGAGCCTTTTGTTGGGTGCGTTCATCTCTCCTTTGCGTGGATTGCACACTTTTGTCCATTCTTTGTGACGCACCTTGGTCACGTGCTTGGCCTCCTGTAAGCCGTGAACTTTCTGTTCCTGAAGGCTTGCTGTGAAATCTTGATGAAGATGGATTAGTACGATAATTGGAATTGAAATTGGAGGAGTTACGTACCTTTAGTTGTGCTTCAATCTTCTCAGCCCTATGGACCATGGTTGTGAGGTCGAGGTAAGGTTGAAGGTCAACCCTTTGCGCAATCTCCCTGTTTAAACCATGTAAGAATCGAGCCTTGGTGGCTTCTTCAGGTTCCTGCAAGTTAGACCTCTCCAACAAAATTTCTAACTCTTTATAATACTCGTCTACACTTTTGGAACCTTGTCGTAAGTTATGCAAACTCGTGAAAATAGAACTCTCATAATTGTTCGGAATAAAACGTTGTCGCATTTCAAACTTCATTTCTTCCCAAGTGGCGATTGGGGGTTGTCTCGTCTTAGTTCTATTTCGACACAAATTCGTCCACCAATTAAGTGCATAACCAGAAAATTCAATGGAAGCATACCTCACTTTTTGCAATTCACTATAATTGGTACAAGAAAAGATCAAATCCACTTTCGTTTCCCATTCTAAATATTCCTCCGCATTACTTTTACCATAAAACGTGGGAATATTGATTTTGGTTTTGAGAAAATCGTCATCATGCGGGAAAAGGGGATTTTGGCGTCTTTGGTAACCACGGGGATGTTGGTCATCAAAGCCATAATCATCATGCTCAAAGGGAATGTAATCATCATTGTACCTTCTTGGAGCGTACCTTCTTGCTTGTGTAGGAGGAGCAAACCGTCTCGCTTCAGTGTGTGGGGGTAGAATGTTATCGTCCTCAACTTCTTCTGGAGGATGGCGCCTTGGTTGTGGTGGTGGAACGGCCCTGCTTGTTCCTTGGCCATCACTTGTTTTGTAGCTTCGCTCCACGTCTTCCAAGCGATGCTTGATTATCTCATTGTCATGCATGAGTTTCTTAAGCATCTCCAGCATTTGTCGTTGAGTATTGTCAATAGTTTCGGCTTCTTTAGACTTGCTAGATGCGGAATTGCTGCTGGCCATTGTGCCTAAGGAATTGAACGAAAACAAAGGGAAAAAGAAAGAAGCAAACTAACACAAAGACAAACAAACGTTAAGGGATTAGTAAAAAAAAATAAGCTATGAACACTCTGCTTTCGATTCTTTTCACTCTCTTACCACTTTGGTTCTTGGATAACCTGAAGTTAAGAAGTCTCAAAGTGATCAATAAGGAAGTGTATTGCCAAGGCTTTTTCGAATCACAATGTTCTCCGCTTGTTTCTTCCTTTTGTTTGCTTTCAAGTTGCACCAATTAGTATCAAAGTAGAATCAATTGAAATGAACACAAACTTGAACTTTCTACTAAGATTCAAAGAAAATAAGCAACCAAAGTTGATGTATAAAGATGAACCAAAGATAAACTAAGGGTTGCCGTGGGCAATCTTTAGTTAATTTTGATTCTATGCACTTACTATCCACAAAATGGTTGAAGTCATGCAACAATCGAGCAACCAAGTGTGTGATTGGTTTAAGAAGATGAAGAAATGGATAATTTGGTATAGGGGACGGCAATGTGGGGTAATATGGTATCCAAGGTTTGCAAGTCGTACCAAAAATTTTCTACGCAATGCACAAACGTTTTGCCCTTTTTCTTTGCTCTTATTCTTTTGTTTTTCTTTTCTTCCTTGCTATTTCAATTGAGCAAGGTTCAGATTCTCCTTTTTTTTTGACTAAGGGCAGAATTGGAATTTCACTTGTTTTGCACTTAGCACTTGCGTTTTTGGACAGAATAGTGCAACGTATTTAAAATGCAATTTGTATCTTGGACTTGCAACAAAAATAACCTTGGAAAGTGAAGGAATTTGGGTATGGCCGAATGGAGGTTAGGGTTAGGGTTTTTTTTGATTTAGGGTTTTTTTGAATGTTTTGGGAATTTGCGAAATGGGGTTATAGGAACGGAATGGGCATTGTAGATGGACTATTTGGGTTGGTAATTGATGATTGGTGTGGTCAATTTGGGTATTGGCTGGTTTAGGACAGAATTTGAACAAAATTCAAATTCTAGGGTTAGGGTTTATTTGGATGAATTGGGATATTTAGAATCTGATTGTATTTGGTAAAATTGGTTCGGGGCTTTTTGTTTGGGGTGTAAATAGGGCTATTTGGGATCAGCTTGGCGAGTTTTAGAGTTGGGTTGGGGTGGGGGTGGTTGGGCCGTGGGGTGTGGGGCTGGTTTTAGGGTTTGGTTGATGTTGCAAGTAGGTTGTGAAGACAAGCACACGTAGGACTACCAGATTCATAGCATGAAATCAATCACAATGCGAATCATAAAATGCATACAATTATCACCAACTAAAACCTTCGGTAGCAACAAGATGATTTGAAACCGAGGTAGCTTTATAGGATGATGGTTGGAATATTTTGAAGAAGGCTGAATGTAACCTAAAAATGCAACGAACCCTAATTTGTTCAAGTTTGAACGACTCAAAATCAGATTGTGATGCGAAAAGGAAATAAAGGAAATGACACTTGAATGTTGAAAAGCAATATGCAGCAACGTGTAAGGACTCAACGCAATGTTTTGTTTCTGGACGTTTTTTTTTTGGAATGAAATGCAAGACAAATGGCGTGTAGAGGGAGGAGTAGAAGGACTCAACTGAAATTGAAATGACTAGACTCAAACGAAAAGGAAATGATAGACGGTGGAATAGAGTAACCTGGGCTCTGATACCAATTTGATGCGTGCAACTCGTGGGCTCCAACGATTCCACCTTCCAAACGTCCTTCACAAAGGGTTAGGCACAAGGAAGAAGACTCCCCTTGCTTCCTTAGTGATCAAACGCGTGGACAACGAGCAAGACCAACACTATAAGATGGTCGTTGATCAGGCAAACCAAAATGGCCCTCCTGGACGGCACCCTTTTAGCAATGGCAATACCTTCAAAACGCTCAACTTTGAAGGATCTTAACTTAGGTTTTTAATGCAAAACCAAGAAAACAAAGTATCACACAAAGTGAAGGAAATATCAAGAATTGTTATTCATCAAAAGGTGAGTTTACAACCAGCCAAAGGGGTCTATTTATAGGTCTAAGAAACGTCCCCCTTTAGCTTGAAATGGCTAGAGATAATTCAAATAAAGCTATCTAACAAATGTTTAACTTTGAACTTTGCTTGAAAATTAAAACTAAGATAATTCTAGCTAAAACTTGAAATGCTTGCAAGATGTTATCTTCAATGAATCTGGTCATGTTTGGTGATGAAATTGGCGTTGGAGATGTAGATGAAGTGGTTGAACTTGAATTCAAAGGCTAGTTGAAGATTGGATTCAATTTGACTTCAAACTTGAATTCAATCTTTAGATTATGATCCCATCCTTTTCTTATCTCCAAGTTGGCGTGTGGAAGGATAGCAAGGCGTGTGAGATGTCTTCAAATGGTTGAGATGTTGAATTCAAATGCTGGTTGGAGATTGAGTTTAACTTGAACTTGAATTTAAACTTGGATTCAAATTTGAATTGTCATCTCATCTTTGTTATCCTTCAAATTTGACGTCATAGTGGCGTTTGGAGTGGATGTAGATTAGGCTGAAATCCTCTTGAACTTTAAGTCTCCAATTGATTGAGATTGAATTCAAATTAAGGTTGAATTTTAAATTCAAGCCTAGCTTTGAATTTAAACTCAATTGATCATTATCCATTTGCTTTCAATATGGCCGCCGCCCCTCTTGTGGAGATGATTTTGATTTCAACTTGATCAAGAGATTCTATCTTGGACACCTTTGAATTTGTCTTAGCATAGACAAACATTCTCTTCGAATATTCTCTTGAAACATTCTCTTGAAACATTCTCTTCAACATTCTCTTCAAACATTCTCTTGAAACATTCTTTTGAAACATTCTCTTGAAACATTCTCTTCAAACATTCTCTACAAAGCAAATACATAAAACTAAGATTACACGACACAAAATAAAATCCAAACAAACAAAGAGTGTAGACGTGCATGTGATACATGCTCAAGTTGAAGGTTCAATGAAATGAACCCAAGGAGTCTTAGGTACATCTTGAACATCCTTGTACAAGAAGGTGGCAACTTGATGACAAAGTTCCTTTGCCCTCCTTCTTGTCATAGGACATTTGACCTCTTGATGGGGCTCTTGATCCTCATCGGACCCTTGATCCTCATCAATTGGCCGTGGGTTTTGGGTATGGATTTAGGGTTTTGTTGGTGTTTAAAATGGCTTGTGAAGACAAACACACGTAGGACTAACTTGATTTAGAGCATGAAATCAATCACAATATGAATCACAAGATGCATACAATCATCACCAACTAAAACCTTCGGTAGCAACAAGATGATTTGAAACCGAGGTAGCTTTATAGGCTGATGGTTGTAACATTTAAAAGAAAGCTGAATGGGACCTAAATGCCACAAACCCTAATTTGTTCAAGTTTGAATGACTCAAATCAAATGTGACGACAAGATTGAAAAGAAAAGAATGACACTTTGAATGATGAATGACAAGATGCAGCAAAAGACAAATACTTAGACCATAGGACGTTTTTTTTGTATGATTGACAAATGACATGTAGATGAGGGGTAGAAGAATGACACAACAGAACTTGAAATGAAGAGACTCAAATGAAAAGAAAAGGATAGAATACGGTGGAATAGAGTAATCAGGCTCTGATACCAATTTGATGCGTGCACAACGTGGGCTCCATCAATTCCACCTTCTAAACGTCCTTCACAAAGGGTTAGGCACAAGGAAGAAGACTTTCCCTTGCTTCCTTAGTGATAAAAACGTGTAAATCAATGAGCAAGACCAACACTTTAAGATGGTCGTTGATCAGGCAAACCAATACGGCCCTCTTGGACGGCACCTTTAAGCAATGGCAACACCTTCAAAATGCTCAACTTTGAAGGATCTTAACTTAGGTTTTTAATGCAAAACCAAGAAAACAAAGTCTCAAATAAGTGAAGAAAATATCAAGAAATTTTATTCCTCCTAAGTTCTTCCTAAAATTTGGCCAAAAGGCCCTATTTATAGACTAGAAAACGTGCTCCTCAAGCCTTAAAATGGCTAGAAATTATTTCAAATAAAGCTAGCTACCAAATGTTTAAATTTAAAATTTGGTTGAAATTCAAACCAAGAAAAATTCTAGCTAAAACTTGAATTTGCTTGTAGAATGCCAACCCTACTATATCCAGCTGTCCTTGATGAGTGGTGAGGATGTTGGAGACTTGATTTGATGTTGATGAGGTGGTTGGAGTTGAATTCAAAGGTTGGTTGAAGTTTGAATCCAAATTGAGTTTGAATTTGAATTCAAACTTGGATTCGATTTTGAATTGTGATTTCCTCTTAATTATCCTCCAAGTTGACGTGTGGAATGTCTCAAGATAAGGCTGAGAATCTCTTAAAATCTAAATCTCAAATTGGTTGAAACTTGAATTCAAATAATGGTTGAATTTAAATTCAAGTTTGAATTCAAATTAATCTCCACTTTTGAACTTCCAAATGGGCGCCCCTTTTGCCGTGGATGGAGATAATCTTGAACTAAATTTAAAAAGAGATTCCAGCTTGGACCACATTTGAACTTGTTGAGACAAACATTCTCCTCATGACAACATTTCTTTTGTCTCCCTTTTGAACACACACGCCTTTATCCCTTTGTGGACCTCCATTTGGCTTGGACTTTTCACGCACCTACTTACCTACAAGGCAAACACATAAAACAAAGATCACAAAATTCAAAATAAGCACACACACACACGCCTCCTACACGTTCATGGTGTAGGTTCAAGGAAGTGAACCCAATGAACCTTAGGTTTATCTTGAACATGTTTGTATAAAAAGGTTCCAACTTGATGACCTAGTTCTCTTGCACTTCTTGTCATGGGGCCCATGACCACTTGATGGGACCCCCGATCCTCATCACATTTCCACTTGTTTATGGACGTTTTGAACTGATAACAAAGGTACAGGCTCAGATTTTTAAGTAAAATCAATCGACAATAGTTGACAAGATTATGTCAACATATAATCTGAAATTCTCACACTTTTACTCCTTGTATGTCGTGATGAATTTCACACCATTAACACCCTTAAAATCTCTACAAGATAATCAATAAGACTCTCCAGTAACATATATAAGAAGGTCTTCAAGAAAAAATAGAATGTGACATCGAATACCATCACATATCCCGCTACCGTCGACAATATCACCAAATAAGAGAATATAATACAAAACCACCAAATAATATTCAAGAATACCATAAATGAACTCCAGAATGAAGATAATAAGATACTCAGGAGATTCTTTGAGTAAAATGACGAAACTGCCCTTGGAGGGTAAAATGACCAAAATGTTCATGTTGAGAGAAAACTCCGAAAATGACCCCGATGGTCAGAAATAAATATAAGAACATCTTTGTGATAATAAATAAGATGAAAATATGTCCTTGAATCATCATCACCATGTCAAGTACCTTCAAGAACTCAAAATACCTCTTTTGCCCTTTTTGGTAAGTTGTAGAAACTTTCAAGGCACATTAGTTACAAGATATTAATTCATCAAAACCACATAATCAAAACTTAATAAACATATATGAAATATGTACAAATGAAAACAACTATTTTATCACATTTTAAAAAAAACTTCTAGAAACCCTAGATATCGAACAATCGAAGTGTCTCTACTTGAGAGATCGATGTCTCACAGTGAGGTTCAGAGTTTGTCTCTAACCTACATCGATCGATCGATGTAGAGATCTATGTGCACATCAATTGATCGATGTGTCTCAGGTTTAGAGATCTATGTCTCACAGTAAGGTCTTGGTTTTTTTCTGCCTTGCATGGATAGATCGATGTGAGGTTCGATATACATCGATCGATCAAAGTATATTAACCTGAGAGATCGATGTCATTTTTCTTCACTTTTCAACTTTTGATCATTTATAACACCATGTGTGTCATTATTACGTATTCAATATTTAAAATCATGACTTTGAAAATTATTCAAATATATTTCTCAACAAATGGCTCATGGGCGCTTTGCCTCTATCCCCTCTTCCTCTACTTCCCATTGATGCAGAACCTCTGGCATCCCCTCCATGTGAGGTCTGTTCGTGTCTTTTTGGGTGTGTGTGGGCTGAATTTTGTTTGGATGTTCTCCTATCCAACTCCTCCATCTTGTTGGAGATTTTTTCTAATTTCTAACACTTTCTCAGGGGACACTTTAGCCCTTGCCTCCTCAGCTATGGCGTTAGTTGATGACATATTTTCACCTGAGATCAAATAAAGAAGAACAAGAAAAGGAAAACTAACACAAAGGAAAAAGAGGTTTTGTTACGCTAGTGATAAAACGCATAACAGTTTTTTGGGGGTGTTTAGCCATACTTTAACCCTCACAATTGTGAATCCCTTCGCCAATCTTGAGCTGAATACGGTCCAAAGCAATTAATCCAAGTGATGAACACAATTTCAAGATGCAAAAACCCTTTCTTGATCGCCAAGTCAAACAATTTTAGCACATTCGAATGCAACAATTTCAAGCCACAAAATAAGACAAATTTCACACTTAATCACTAAGATTCAACGAAAAGAGACCTAAAATTTTGTCAAGAGCTGAGCCAAAGAAAGATAAGGGGTTTCCCTTGGCAATCTTTAGCTAACCCTGGCTTATGCAAATCAATTACAAAGTTATTGATCTTACAACTATCAAGTATCCAAGAATAAAACAATGAAATAGGTAGGGTTATGAGGTGTGGGATGTCTATGTCTTGTGGTGTGATGATGGAACTTGATATGCACCAAAATATATCAATAAACTTAATGTCATTTGTCACACAACTGGACAAACTTGCGGTTTTTTGTAGTCTCGGATTCTGCATTTTTTCGTTGTCCGAGGCTTTTTTTTTCTTTTTCTGTTTTGACTTTTGTAACAAGACTACAAAGATGAAATAAATGTACCACAGCTGTTATTTTTTGATTTAGGGTTTTGATGCCCCTTCTTGTGATTCAAGGAAGAAAAAATGGTACCTTTAAGGGTTGTTTTGGTGTAGCGGCCAAAATAGGGTTTTTGTCACCAAGATGAGACCTTTTGTGGCTTGATGTGGTTTGAAAGATGAGGTCATTGGGTGTAATAGACCAGGCCTTGTGTTTATAAAAGGAAGTCAGCCTTGGATATAAGAAAATTACAACAAAAACCAAGCAAACAATACAACCAATGTCACACAAGCTTAAGATCAACTAAAAGCTTCGTTAGCAACAAGATTTACGTGTGACACAAGGAAGACATTTGGATACAATCGTATTTTATGTAAAATCTAAGACTTAATTCCTAAATAGCATAAAAAACTTAAGTGTGCAAGATTGATGCTTTGATGTAAGAATGGTAGAAGCAAGGCAAAGATGCAACCTTTGATGCAAGGGCATTGGTTTTGCACTTGTTTCTCAAGAAAGAACACTTTTGTCTTCTACTCGTGTTTTTTGTATATGTTATTAGAGATGAGGTGACAAGATATGGAGGAGAACAAAGAAAAACAAAGGGTAGAAAGCAAAGTTGAACCGTGGGGGTATTGGCGTGATTTCAAAGAATAGATGACAAGGAAAGACAGATATGTTAGTTAAAAGGAAGAACCTTTAGCTTTGGTACCAAATTGATACGTGTTTGAGGCATATATGTATGTGCATAGGACCCTTCCTTCAACTCTCCCAAGCCTTCAATCGTCGGTTAAGATGAACAATTGTGCAAGGCACCACCTTTATCCTCAATGGCGTCGAAAACGTCGGGTGCTGAAAAATTCAACTGTCCAATCCACCAAGTCGTTCCTTTTCTGTAGATTGTGGCCACGAACAAGGGTTTCTCAAACCTTAAATTGGATCTAGCTTTTATTTCAGATGTGAAACCAAAGAAAACACACAAAGAAGCAAGCACACAAGGACGCTGAAAATATTCTGGAATTCTAAAAACTGTTTTTTACATGCTGGCCGATTGTCTCCTTATATGGCCATTATTTGCTAATTCTAAAATATAATAAAATTCAATCAAGATATTCAAGATATTCACTATCAATATGCAGTAAGTCTACCTAGGAAAGTAAATCAAAACTAATCAAGAAACTATTTTGTAATGAAATCCTTAAAATTTCGTACTGGATGACACCCTATCAGTTTCAAACTTATAAACGCTTGTACATTCTGGATTAGCTTTTCAACTCTTCATAAAAGTTGTAGATCATGAAATTTCCTTGAATTTTGGCTCTTGAATCACCTCATTGGGACGCGTCTTTGTGGAGATATTATTTTTCTAAAAGTCGGGTACCAATTCAGTGAGCTTCAGGACTTCCTAAATTTTCGACTTCAATCTTCCAGCTGACTTTGGACCATCTTGTAGCCCGAATTAGGAAAAGTGCGAAACATGAATGTCATCCAAAATAGAGTCTTCTAACATATCCAAGTAGTTTGAATACATTTGGGCCTGTCCTCTGATGTGTACGTCCAAAATACAAAGCAGGTGTACTGACTGTCTTCCTAAAAATTAGGGTTTTCACATGCCACTTTCCTTATTTGGTTTTGGCTCCTACAAAGACACTCAACAGTGGCATTAGTCCATCAAACACATAATAAAAGACTCCATATGCTATCCTAGACCTAAACAAAGACAAAACAAATGACTAGACCCGAGACTATGACATGCATGCATGAAATGACCATCATGCCCTCCCACCATCCTTACATCTTGTAATATGCATTATACTCAAGGATAATCAAATCATAGCCTCAATGATGAGCACCCAACGCTGCCCACCATGTCTTGGCACCTCTTGCACATGCCTTCCCAAGAAAGCCACAACATCAAACCCTAGTTGTCTCGCTTGGCTTCTTGTTAAGGGGCCCGTATGTGTCTTCTTGGAGGGTCTTTGTGCAAGTCATCATGAGGAGGCTCTTGAGCCTCATCAGTTTATAAAGGAAAGTATGAGTGATAACACTAATCTCCCAGCAAGTAGTCCGCCTGTGTACGTCGTGCGGATCATACATGGGGAGATAGATGATAAAATAATAATACGTGAATAAAGAACATAACTTATGATGTCTCTATTTTTAACAAGTAAAGTGGCATAACATAAGTGTAATCATACACATGTAACCCATATATAATTAACATCATCATCAAAGTTAACATTTTCCTAATATCAAGGTCCATAAAATCGCTACCTATACATGTCCATCCTTTTGTCTCAAATCAAGGTCTAAGACAATCATCATACTTATTCTTATTCTCTATATGCATCAAGTCACTCCATCAACAATGTAAATGCTATATTCTTACGATGTGATGTCTTTAAAAACGATGCCATAAAAATTTCCATAACGATAAAAGATCGTATAGCACGACCGACATACATCGTCCAGTAAGTAGCCTCACCTTACTTATCATTTGACCATACACGTGGAAACAAGTGTTATAAATTAATATGAACATATATAAAATAGCATGTTTCTATTCGCAAATAAAGTTAATATTATGCCCTTAAACAATCAAACGACAAAGTCAACAAAATCCATTTATCAAGTCAAACAAGTCGATGGCCAATCAAATATTAGTCCAGGTCAAAAGTCAATGATGCAAGTTCCAAATCGATGCGATGCAAAGTTCGATACCAAAATTCCAAAGTTTTCCAAATTCCAAAACCAAATCCGGTTCCAAATCGGTCCAAAAACAAAATGTTCGAACCCGAGTCCAACTCGGTCCAAATCCAAATATCCAAATATGCCCACGCCCATACATGTGCATATACACGCATATACATACATGGTTCTCCCTCTGTCCACTTTTCTCCCAACCCACTACCCAACTCACCTCACCCCTTACTCCAACACCCTCAGCCCACACTAATCAGACCACTGGTGACCCCCACTCCCTCAGCCCAACCCCGTTTCACTCCTCCAAAACCCTAATTCCACTTTACACACTTCCTACTCCTCATTCTCCCTCCAAGACACAAACCAGCCATATTTTCTCACATCTAACACCTCAGGCAGCTAGCAAAATTTATGCTTAACACACTGCCGCAAAAATCGCGGCCAAATACCAATCCACAAGGCCTCATGCACCTCGGCAAGCACTGCCACGTGCGATCACACACACACTGCAACGGTTTGCCAGCACCGACCACCAGAAAATTCCTTTTCTTATATCCAACCTATTTCCACCATAAAATCATACAAAATCCGAACACCACTATCAAATTCATCCAAAATAAATACCGATACGCCAATTTATTTCACATAAAATCATACGAAGTTCACCCGTATTCTTACAAACCTTTTCATCATATCCTAAGCTAACCATCAGTTTGTTAACATTGTACAATCATTACCTCATTCGGCCATTATACAATTTTCACACACAATTTGCGATTCAAATACACATATATCATAAACATAGAAATTATATATTAGCATACTCCCAAAAAAATTGTCAAGTTTCTGGCTGAATAGCCACTTCTAAAAGTTGAACATCCTCGGCCAGTGTTCCATTGGTTGATTGAATTTCCACTTTGGCAATAAACTACACATATAAGCATACGCGACAATCGCACATACGTACATATATTCATCAATCTATGCAATCATATATACTTATGTATGATCCATATTTTGATACAAAAATAATGATACACATTTCACAAATTTCATAATAAGTACGAAAAGGATACTTACATTTATGCTTATTACTATACCGAACGATTGAACTAGTGTTTTCGGTGGACAAAAAATCACCTCTTCTTCCTTCTCCAATGGGCTGGCCGAATAGTTAGAGAGGGGAAAAGGCTGCCAATTTCTCCTTGATATGGTTGGCCAAAGAAAATCTTCCTTTTTCTCCCCAAGGAAGGCCGGTAGATTTGGCTTGATGGGGGGAGATTATGATCGGCTATTTTTGTGCTACCAAGGGCGTTGTGGGTTTTGATTTTTGGCTAGGGGTAGATATATATAAATAGATAAGTATTTTGTTTTAGGTAATATCCTAATAGGTTTAGGGAATATCTATATAGAGTATACTAGTTCAAGTTTAAAACCTATTCCAATCCATTTTAGTTTAAGATAACTCATATTTAATTATATTTTCCTTTCTTCCATTATTTATAATTTATTACTTTTTATCTCTTTTTTTCTTCTTCGACAGGTCACGGTCACAACATTCCTCCCCTCTCACAAAAAGTTTCATCCTCAGAACTTGCATATTATGTAATTAACAACCTAGTGCAGCTCTACTTCATCCATTCACCTAAACACTGACCAAAATAAACATCTATTGTGTATTCTGATATATCAACCATTACACCTCCTCGGAATCGGACTGAGTCCTCAAAATCATTCCTTTTATACCAAAAAGGTAATTTCTAAATCCATTGATTTCTGTTTGTTAAATTATAACATAATCTATCTATGATTCTCGATTAACCTGACGGGTATCATCACCATACGGGGCTTCATAACCTACTAGTCGGCCTATATCTTACTTATATTCGCTGTCATGAGCCATCTTGATGCACAACCACTCAGTTATTGTAGGATCTTTCTTCAACACAAGAAACCAGCTGGAACCAAGAAGGAAGGTGCAAAACATTCATGGAACACCAAGCAATCTAACCTGTCCAGATTTCAGCCAAGTAGATGAACTCTTCAGCAAATGACTTCAACTTGAGTGAGCAAGCCTTAAATCCTCTCAAAAAATATCCATCCCAAGCATATGAAGTAATACAATCAAGAATTTGTGTAGCTTGATACAGACCTTTTTTGGGAAAGTGCTGGACATCAAAATTGTAGCTTATCCTCTTAGCTTTCACCTCCAACTAGAATCACGTCAATTGAAGTTGTGGTTGATGAGTTATGGCTGAAATACTAAGAAGGTGTCATCCTACCAACTTGCCCTTTCAACTCAACTTGGTGTTTGAACGTTTGGCCTTTGTTCAATCATGCTTCCTTGACCTAAAAAAAACTCAAACACACACCAAACAACATATGCAACATATTAGGACATGTCTTGGTTAGTTTACAACAATTTATAAAGGAAAGGAAGCTAAGCACTCAACAATATGAACAATATGTTGATGAGTTATGGCTGAAATACTAAGAAGGTGTCATCCTGCCAACTTGCCCTTTCAACTCAACTTGGTGTTTGAACATTTGGCCTTTGTTCAATCATGCTTCCTTGACCTAAAAACAACTCAAACACACACCAAACAGCATATGCAACATATTAGGACATGCCTTGGTTAGTTTACAACAATTTATAAAGGAAAGGAAGCTAAGCACTCAACAATATGAACAATACACACAAGACTAACTAAAATATTACAACATGATTAAAAACTAAGTTAAAGCTTGTAGCAAATGGATCCAATGTAGGCTATATTGACTTGGTTCTTCCTCAAAATGATTGTAAAGGAAGGTTCCAACTTCATGCATCAATTTCTTGGACATGCTTCTTGTTATAGAGCATTTGTCTTGCATTGGCGTACCTCCCGCTGGGGTTGGTTCTTCTTGGCTTGGCTGGGCTCATCAAATCTTCTTTAATCATTACTTAGGTGTACTACAATCTTAACTTAACGTCTTCGTATTTATAACTTAAAAACTTTTCCTATACCTTCATGTGTGTTCAAGCCTACTTGTCTCTATAGATCGTTATTCCTAGTAACAATATCACAACTTATTACCTCAATGCTCGATCATAACTTATCTCTATTCGTTCTATATTCTAGGATTCAACTTAAATAGTCATTAACTAGCCTTCTTAAGGCATACCAATCCATCACGTTTCCACGCGACATTCTGATCCACAATACTTTTTGTTTGGTTATTTCAATTGCTAAATTAAATCCCACATGAATAGCAGCCACCACTTGTTCCCGCCTATTTACTTTCAATTCATGCTTACTAGATTCAACAGTATCTACTTGTTCATGCTTACTCTATCTTAGTTTAAGCCTACCAGATCCATTGATTCTTACGTGTTTTTATGTTCATCTTAATTTCCTTAAAAGATATTCATATCATCGACTTATGTTGATAATTTATAAGATTTATATCTTAACCACTAGCTAACCCGTTTAGCGGTTATTATCATTTATTAGAACCATTTGCTTACTAGTATAACACTGATCAAGTTAAAGGGTTCAAATACAAGTTACACAGGTACAACTTGATCATTTAAAATTCATAATTAAAGGTACTCGTGATCATGTCACTTGGATCCCTAGGGCCGTCTTCTCGGCTCTGGAGTAATCTTTAGCTATGTGGCCCATCTCTTTGCAATTGTAACATGCTCCCAAGTTTCTCCAGCATTCGCGTGCGTGTCTCCATGATGAGGCCCCACAAGGGCGCCCCACAAGCTTTAGATTCATGCATGATTATTCTATGTTTTATATGTTATAAACAAGATGTAAGGGTTGGAGGGAAGGGATGGATAGTCATTGCATGAATGATAGCATTTTTGTGGTTTTCCGTAGTCGTTTGTGCGTTTTCTTATTCAGGGGCATTTTTGTAATTCACTCATTATTAGGTATTTCACATGCATGACACGCGTTATATTTATCCTTGACAAGAGTGGTTGGTTGTTGGAGTCTTTGTGTTTGTAGGAAGCTTCAAAAAAGGAAAAAATGTTTGTTAAGCAAGAATGGATGTTGAACTTCGAACAAGCATAAATTCTTTGTTTTAGCCTGGAATGGCATCAATCTTGGGCTCAAATGCATGGTCTCAAAGATTTCTACAACTTTGAAGAAGACATCAAAGGCCCATTCTGAATGTACAAGCCTCTACAACAAAACCAAGGATCAAGGCTCAAAAGAAGGCTAAAAAGCTAGGTTCCTACATTTTAGGGGATCATCCTACATTAGGAACTCTTGTTTTTGGCAAGTCCCAAGCCTCAAGAAGGCGATAAGGCTAGCCACTTATGCATTTGGAAGAAGGGATAAGATTCTTTTATGTTCATGTTAATTACCTAATAAGTACGGTTGTGTATAAGGTTATTTCCATATAGTTCAAGTTTTAGTTTAGGACTTTTCCATTTACTACTTGTTTTAGACTAGGACTTTTCCATTTAGTTAGTGTCTTTGTTTGCCTATTTAAAGGGCCTAAAGCTGCCCACTTTGTACACCATCCCAACACAATTCTCCTCTTCAATAAAATTGAGTTTTCTCTCTTAAGACTCTGTGTTTTTGAGTTGTTTCTTGGTTTTTCATAAAATCAAGGTTAGGATCCTTAAAGTTTGAGCAATCTTTAAGGTGATATTTGCCAAGTCCAAAGGGAAGAATGTCTTGGAGGGTGATTTTCTTGCCAAGATCAATGTTATTCTCGTTGCGGAGGTGTTGCTCAACCGTTGTTGCCTTGAAGGAAGCAAGGAGGGAGAGTACCCCTTTGTGCTAACCCTTGAAGTTGAATTTTTGAAGGAAAAGAAGTTCTGAGTACAAAAAAAAGGAGAAAGCAAAGGATTCAAGTAGGCCAAAGAAACGAAAAGCAAAGAAAGGCTTCTAATCTTGTGCTCTCCTTGGTTCTTGAACTAAAGGCCAAACCATACACTTCAAACAACCCTATCTTAACCTCAAAAGGACTTAAACACATACTATATGGCTTGAACACAATTGGGTTAAAAACTTGATTGGGCATTAAGTAAGAAAAGTCTAGGATTAGCTAAAGATTGCACAAGGCAACCCTTAGTTTCTCTTTGGCCCATCCCTTAACATCATTGTTTGTTTCTTATATCTTTGAATCTTAGTTTGTGTACAAATTTGTTCTGCCTTGTGTTGCTTTGGAGTTGGCAAAGGGTTGGAAGTGATTGAAAACAATTGGAACCACTTTGGTACCTTGGCATTACCTCCAAGGAGTGTTTCTTGCTTAAGTGTTTCCAACCCTAAATTAGGCCGAGGGGCACGCTAATATTGAGAGAAAAGAAACAAGACTATATACACTTGATTTTCACTAACGACTAACATTTGTTTGATCTTTGTGTTAGTTTTCACCTTTCTTTGTTTTTTCTTTATTACAATCTCAGGTTATACCATGGATAACGTGTCTCAAATTGGACAAGCACCCCCCAAAGCTCGCAAGCCAAAACTGGGAACAAAGAGCCAACAATGCACCAAATGATGCAAGCCATTGAACGCATCCTACACAGACAAGACATGATGAGAACTGACATTGTGGATGTCAATGTCAAGTTGATATACGTCAATAACATGTTGCATAAGGTGGAGGAGCAAAGCACTGATAAGGCCGAGATTTCTAGACGGCCAAACCATGTAGATAACGACGAAGTCACTCAAGCTCACACACCTCAAGAATCAATAAGGCTACCCCTCATCCCACAAGGGCAAGTCCAACATGACATGCTAGAAGAAGGCAAGGACCCCAAACGCATGGAGAGGGCACCCATAATGAAAGGAGACTTGGATTTGAGGAAGAATCATTTTGAAGAGGGAGGGAATGATGAGGCCCCACAAAGTGGAGGGAAGCCATTCTATGTTTTATATGTTCTGAACAAGATGTAAGAGTTGGAGGGAAGGGATGGATAGTCATTGCATGAATGATAGCATTTTTGTGGTTTTCCGTAGTCGTTTGTGTGCTTTCTTATTCAAGGGCATTTTTGTCATTTCACTCACTGTTATGTATTTTGCAAGCATGTCACGCATTATATTTATCCTTGAGGAGAATGATGCTTGGTGGAGTCCTTATGCTTGTAGGGAGCTTCAAGGAAGGAAAAAAGTTTGTTAAGCAAGAATGGATGGTGAACTTCGAACAAGCATAACTTCTTTGTTTCAGCTTAGCATGCTGTCAATCTTGCGCTCAAATTCATGGTCTCGAAGAGTTCTACAACTTTGTACACCATCCCAACTCAATTCTCTTCTTCAATAAAATTGAGTTTTCTCTAAGACTTTGTCTTTGAGTTGTTTCTTGGTTTTTCATAAAATCAAGGTTAGGGTCCTTAAAGTTTGAGCAAGCTTTAAGGTGGCATTTTCCAAGATCAGAGGAAAGAACGTCTTGGCGGGCGATTCGTTTGCCAAGATCAACGTTATTTTCGTTGCGGAGGTGTTGCTCAACCGTTGTTGCCTTGAAGGAAGCAAGGAGGGAGAGTACCGTTTTGTGCCAACCCTTGACAGTAAAGTTTTGAGGGAAAACATCCAAGATTTTGTGAGGTACTCACATCACTCCGCCTGTATGTGGGGCAAGTAGGGATCACTCTCAGCACATTATCCCCGGGCTCCTGTTGCTGTTGAGGTCGTGGCTGACCTATCTGACCCCTCTTAGGAACTTTAACACACCTCTCGGTTCTACCATCGTTGCTCTCTTCTCGGGGCCTCTTACTTTTCTCTTCCGCTGCCACCCTCTGCAAATCAGCCTCGACTCGGTGGCATGCCTCCAGTAATTCTCTAAAATTTCTTGCATTAGCATTAACAATACCTGAGCAAATGCGAGAATTCAGCCCCATCTCAAACTTCAACATTTTCAGCCTGGCGTCTGACAGGTCGAAGGGACAAATTGTCCCAAGGCATAGAACTTATCAGTATACTCTAACACCGATAGGCTTCCCTCAGTTAGTGCCTGAAATGCCACCATCTTCTGTAGATTGCAGTGGTCGGAACAAAGTACTTTTGAAACTCTTTCCTGAACTAATTCAATGAAACTGGCTGAGGTAGGTTTAGCATGGCTCCGTTCCACCACTCCTCAGTCTCTCCCAGAAGGAATGGTGTCACAACCTCCACCCTGATCTCCTTAGGTACCTGGAGTAGTCGTAGATTGTTCTCGGCCTCCTTCAACCATGACTCTATCTCGTTTGAATTAGAGTTCCCCTTGAAAGACAAAACATGGCCTTCTTCATCTCCTGGTAAAAGAATCGGAGGGTCGTCTTTGGCGCCTAATTCTGTTGGTGCTGGTGCTGCTCCAGTTTCTGCGCTATAGTCGTTAGTTTGTCTATCAGGGCCTGGGGTAGAGCATTCTAGTTACCGCCATTGTCGTTCCTGTTATGATCTCTCCTTGGAATCATTGTACTACAACATGACAATTTACTCGATTTACCAAATTTATACTTATGGAATAATTAAGTGAAAACTACAATGATCAGGTCTACAGGCATATGGAAGGCGAAAATTAAAACTTAAATAAGGTAATCAATTAAAATACCTAGCATATACTACCTATTATGTGCCTCGTCCGATCATCACTTAAGTCTAGTGTCATAACTTACTTCTAAAATCGATGCTTAATATCATAATTCTTAAGTCTAAAATCGTGAGTTGTGCAAAATCGTAACTTAATTTCTAAGATCATGCCCTAAATCTACGTTTCTGCCGTGGATCTAGAGCCATGCTCTGAAACCATCTGTAGCGACCCGTCCCGAGCCCTAGTACTCGAAATGACTCACCCGCCATATTTTGTTGAGGGAAAATACAAGGCGTCCAAAACAAAACAATTACACGTCAACAAAGTGACGCAAATCGATGTCAGCAGAAGTCAAAATAAAAGTCCTTAATAAAATAATCATTATTAATATAAATGTCTAGGCAAATCTAAATTTGATACAATGATCAAACGTAGATAAATACTAAATCTCCAACACACATAAACCTCGAGTAGCCAAAATAACTATCTCAATTAAGTCCTCCAAAATCTAGTCAAAATATCTTCAAATCTCAAAATCTCCTTTCAGTGCCATCCTCTATGTATGCTAATCATATACCTGCTTACTGCAAAACAACACCAACGAGTGACATGCATCGTCCAATAAGTAGCCTCATCGTATTTACCATGGGACTGTTGAGAAATATGTTTGGATATTTTTCGAAGCCATGAGTTTAACTGCTGAGTACTTAAATAATGTCACACATGATGTTATAAAATTAAAAAGTTGAATAAGTGAAGAAAAATGACATCGATTCCCAGGTTAATGCACTTCGATCGATCCATGTACATCGATCCCTCAACCAATACCTTATTGTGAGACATCGATCTCTAAACCTGAGACACATTGATGTAGGTCAGAGACAAAATCTAAACCTCACTGTCAGTCATCGATTTCTCAAGCAGAGGCACTTTGATCGATGTCTGGGGTTTTTTAGAAATTTTTTTCTAAAATGTGATAAAATGATTGTTTTCATTCGCATATGCTTCATATATGTTTATCATGATGTTATTATGTGTTTTTGATGATTATAAATATATCTTGTCACTAATGTGCATTGGAAGTTTCTACAACTTACCAAAAAGGCAAAAGTGGTATTTTGAATTCTTGTAGGTACTTAACATGGTGAAAACGATTCAAGGACTTATTTATATTTTTTATCATTAAAAAGGTGTTATTATATCTATTTGTGACCATCGGCGTCATTCTCAGAGTTTTCTGTCATCAGGGGCATTTTGGTCATTTTACCCCCCAAGGGCAGTTTGGTCATTTTACTCAATGACATTTATTACCAAATTATCTGAATTATGGAGCTTATTTGTGGTGTTCTTGAAGATTATATCATGGTTTTCTATTCTATTTTCTTATTTAGTGATATTACCGACGGTAGCGGATGTGGCGATATTCGATGTCACATTCTTTTCTATTCTTGAAGATATTCTTGTATATGTTATTGGTCTTCTTTATCATTTTGCAGATATTCTAAGGGCATCCTCGGTATAAAATTCACCACAACTAAGAAGGAGAAAAATGTGAGAATTTTGAATTATTGATTAGAAAAGTCTTGTCAATTTTTATCTATTATTTTCTCTTCATTAAATCCGAAGTTGTACATGTGTATACAGTTCCAAAACATGGTTGCACAAGTGGAAAAGGTGTTTTAATCATTTTATGACTTGTGCACAAGTGGACCAACCAAATACGAGCTAGTTGGCAAAATTGTGAACTTGGAAATTTCAAAGTTGAAAAAAAACCAGCTAGTTTGGGAGGTTACAGCTGATTTTGGATTCAAATATTCAGCCATGACATGGCCTGTTATCTCGCCATGAAGTTGAGGTATTCTTGTGGTATATTCCCTTCTTATTATCTCCATAATTTTCAAGACAATTTGAGGTGAAAATTTCGGCCAAGATACAGATGACAAGGTGGACCAATCATTTGTTATCAAGTTGCCAAGTGTACAAGGTGATTATGTGGTCAACCAATGAGGTGAAGACACTTAAAGAGTTGATGATGAAGATGTTGACACATGGGTATTCTTATCTTCAAGGGCCATTGCACACCATAAATACAAGGCAAGGTGAAGAAGAGATGACACAAACTTGAAAGCAAAAGTTGAAGATCATTCTTGCTATTTTTTCTTTTGTTCTTGATTCTTTCTTTATGTAGCTAAGGTGTTCCATTCTCTAGTTGTTGTATAGATACACTATACATGCCTCTTGTGTTGTTTTTGTAGGATTTATTAGCCAAATTTATAAGGCTACATCAATAGGTGGTAGAGGTGTTGCAACCAAAGTTACATAGAGGTGATCATCCATGTCTTGAATAGAGTTGGTGTATAACCCAAATATCAAGCTTGGTTCTTGTTGTATTGTTGTTCATTCCTTACTAAAATCCAAGGAGAGGTGTTTCTTGGGACTGGAGTAGGTCACATTGACCGAATCAGGATAAATCTTCGGTGTTCTTGTCTTCTTTCCTTATTTACTATTTTCTATCATTTTTACTGCAGTGTTCATCCAACTTCACACATCTTGAAAAAATAGCAAAACACTTTCAAAATTCGTGATTTTTGGTGGAGTAATACTTCAGAATGTGATCTTTAATTTGCAACAAGAATCAATTGATTTGAGCAAAGGAACGTTAATCTTTCAATCTTTGAAAGATAACTGCTCCATTCTGGTTGCAATCTGACATCAAGGAACCTTGCATTCTGATTATCAAGCATACTTTCAGGTCAGAGCCTTTTTGAAACTTAAACTAGACATCTTAAAGATTATTTTGACTTTGCAAAGTTCGGCATCATTCTGTCCAATTCTGTCCAGATTAGCCATCTGAATTTTTTTATTTGTTTGAAGGGTCAAACGATCTTATTTTTGTCTCATTTTCAGAAAAAGTCTAGTCAAGATATTGAAATTGATTTCTAGAAAGTTTCATACGTTTTGGAGTTATGTACAATGACTTTTGAATTTTTCAAAAACAGGTACTGAATTTGAGTAGCTCCCAGATTCTGTTTTTGAGGCGAGTTTTTAATTTAAGGGTAGTAGTGTAATTTCCGCTAACTACTATTCACCCCTCCCTCTATTGGTGTTTATTGCAGGTGTTGCAATCCAGCAATTGGTATCAGAGCCAAGCCTACACCACTCTAAGAAGACAAGCCTTAGACACAAGAATTCTTAATAGCCTGCTTATCTCAAATCAAAGGTATATACAATGTTTATAGTTTCTCACAAAGGTGAGTTGGAAGGTATGTATACACAACGTCCTCTTCTTTTCGATGGTAACAATTTTGTACATTGAAAACTTAGGATGAGGCTATTTTAATGGCTATAAACATTTATGCAGGTAGAGCCGGGGGTCTCACTGGAAGCAGGCTCTCTATTCCTTGGGATAGAGGTATTGTCTGCCTACCACTTACATTCCCTAGACCCTAACGATAGCTTTTGCTGTCGTTGGGATAAACTGGGTCCGGATGATGATGATGATGATGATGATGATGATGATGATGAGTTGAAGATGTGCCTTACATTCCGATGAAAATTGTGCAAGTTAGTGGAGTCACACAAGAAGTGGAAAAATACAAAAGTGAATGGTCTATAGAAGATAAAAAGAAAATGTCCATGAATGCCAAAGCTATGCAATTACTTATAAATGGACTTACGACTTCTAAAGTGGGTTATGTTTCAAATTGTATTAGTACTCATGATATACGGAAATCCTTAGAGTTAAAACATGAAGGAACTAGTGGCGTAAAAGAGTCGAAAATAAACATGCTTATTACTGAACTTGAATCTTTCAGAATGTTGCCAAACGAATCTATAAAATCTATGGATTTGAGAATTACAAACATTTTCAATACACTTGAAGCTTTAAGAAAATCCTTTACCAACAACGAGAAAGTTCAAAAATGGCTACAAAGTCTTCCTGCTGAATGGGATCCAAAGGTGACAGCAGTTGAGGAGACAAAGTCAATCACTAAAATGGATGAATTGATCGGTTCATTTAGAGTATACGAGGTAAAACTGAACCTACGAAAGTCCGAGTCATCTAAATCATCCAGTAATCTATTGCTTTCAAATCAACTGAGTCACATATAAATAATAATGAAATTAATAGTCAATTGGATGATGATTTAATTTTAGTAGCTAGAAAACGTAAGAAGTTTTTCAAATGACCTAATAGAAATAAGTCTTCTTCTTTTTCTCAACCTATGAAAAATAACTAATAATAACAAGTGGTATGTATAATAAAGAGTTAAAATGCTGCGAATGTGGTCAAAAAGGACATATTTCATATGACTGTCTGACAAAAAAAAAAGAATAATAATAACAATAATAAACAAAACAAGGAGGCGCAAAAAAACTAAGGCAAAAGAGCCCAAGGAAAGAAAAGGCAAACATGCAATGAAGGCGAGCACATGGAGCGACTCGTCCGACTCAGAATCCGACAATGAGGAAGCTCAAGTTTGCTTCATATCTAACAAGGTAATTTTTTCTTTTGACATAGATTCTGATAATGAAATGTCTTTTGATGAAATGTACAAAGCGTTTTTAAAGATGCATGCTCACTGTAAAAGGCTATCTAAAGAAAAGAAGAAACTAATTAAAGAAAATGACAAGTTGAAGACGTCCAACTTGGAATTTTTTGATCAATTAGAATGTTATAAACAAGAGTCTACTAATAGTCATGATTCTGCATAGATTAAAATTGAATCATATAGGAAAAATGAACAAACATTAAAACCAAAAATAGCATGTTAAAAGCTAAAGTAGATAGTTGTGAAAATGGAATATCTCAACTTCAATCTTCTAAACTAAACTTAGAAAAAAGTTTAGAACAATTTTAAGTCGAGAACTAATATGTTAGACACTCATATCGTCACAAAAATATGGAAATGATAAAAAGGGCTTAGGCTATATAGAAGAAAATGACAAGTTAGGCAAAAAGACTAACTTTGTATCATCTAAGTCTAAATTACCATATAGTACAACTAAATCAAATGTACACATTTTGCCTGCTACTCCTCCTACTCATTCTAAGGCAAAAATGCAACATGCACCCACAAAAGCATCTAAGTAATACTTTGTATGTAGACAACCTAGAAATTATGCATATATATATACACACACACACACAAAAATGTGATTAGGCAAAATAAACAACATTCAATTGGTTATGATGCATATAGACATAAACATAGGCAATCTTCATATTTTCCTTATAAGACTAATAAGAATACTTATGATTATACTTATAAAGCGCCGGTTAAGAAACAAAATTATATGCCTTACACTCAATGTCAAAATCGACCAAGTTATATGCCTCATACTCGGCCACAATATAATAAACCAAGGTATAACAATTATATGCATACATCTATTTTTAAATGGAATGGTCAAATACATGTTAATCCTCTTTATGCAATGAATTATAATGCCAAATATGTGCCTAGAAGGTACATCCTAACACTCAAGGAACCAAATAAAGGATACTTAAACTTTTTTTTCTATTGTAGGAAAATCATAAAGAATACAAGAAGAAGACAAAGCCAAAGAATCCAAAAACCAAGTGGTTTTTAGATAGTGGGTGTTCAAGACACATGACGGGCAGCCCAAACTATTCACCGAGCTAGAACATATCGAGAATAGAGAAAAGGTGATGTTCGGTGACAACAACCAAGGCAAAGTTGTTGGAAAAGGGTCATAAGGACCCTAACAGATTTCAAATACGAAATGTATTGTTAGTAAGTAATCTTTCTTATAATTTATTAACTATTTCGCAACTTATAGATTCCGTTTATCATGTTTATTTTCTCCCTAATTGTTATGATATAATAAATGATAAGGGAGAAATCGTATTAAAAGGAAATAGAGATGGTAGTATTTACACTCTTTCTCTAAATAATGTGTTAGATGCTAAGATTAAGTGCTTAGTATCACATGATTTAGATGTAACTTATGGCATAGACGACTAGGCCATATAGGAATTTCAACCATAGAAAAATTATCTAAGAAGAATCTAATTAGAGGTATGCCTAAGTTAGACTTAGATAATTTTCAACTATGTGAAACATGTATAAAAGGTAAACATGTAAAAGAAACATAAAGCGAGTACTAGTCATGTAATAGGATTGTTTCACTTAGACTTATTTGGTCCAAGTAGGACAAGGAGTCTGTGGACACTACTATGTATGTGTCATAGTAGATAATCACGAAACACACGGACATTGTTCTTAACACACAAAGACGATGCTTCATTGGCAATCGAAAATCTTGTTAAGCAACTTGAAAATCTTTACCAAGAAAATGTTTAAAGGATTAAGAGTGATAGAGGTGGAGAATTTAAAAACAAAGATATAGTTAAGATTTGTGAATTACATGTAATAAAACATGAATTCTCACCACCTAGAACACCACAACTCAATGGAGTTGTTGAACATAAAAATAGAACAATCTAAGAAATAGCTAGGACAATTTTATGTGAAAACAAAGTATCTGGATATTTATGGGCTGAAGCTGTTAGTTGTGCTTGCTATATAATAAATAGGCTTTCTATTTGAAAGAAATTAAATAAAACACCTTACAAATTATTAAACAATAGACAATCTAAGGTAGATTTTCTTGGAGTTTTTGGATGTAAGTGTTTTGTACTCAATACTAAAGATAATCTAGACAAATTTGAACAAAAGTCTATTAAATGCATATTTGTTGGTTATTCAACTAATTCAAGAGCATATAGATATTATAATCCTACATCTAGCAAAATAATTGAATCCATATATCGAAAATTCAATGAGAATGCATATTTTGAAGTTAGTGATAAAACTCAATATAAACAAGAGAATAATGTTGAAAATATGTTTGATGATGGTGACTTGTTACTTGAGTCTGTACACGATTGTCTATTTACAACTCTCCCTGAACAAGACATGCATGAACCCTTAGGTGAAGTAAATGAAGAAATTTTGCAATTGGAAGATAATCCATCTAATTTACAAGATGTTCCAATTGTATATGATAATGTACACACCAAAGAAACATTTGAATAAGATGAAGGTGAACCTAGTCAACCTAGGAATTGGTGGTACATAAAAGATAAATATAAACACCCTAAAGAATTGATCATTAGGAATCCTAGTGATGGGGTTAGAACACGTTGAAACATAGTTCAAGCTGAAGGACATAGCTTACTCTCACACCTTGATGAGCCCCAGCCAAGCCAAGAAGAACCAACCGCAGCGGGAGGTACGCCAATGCAAGACAAAGGCCCTATAACAAGAAGCATGGCCAAGAAATTGATCATGAAGTTGGAACCTTCCTTTACAAGCATGTTGAGGATGAACCAAGTCAAGATAGCCTACATTGGATCCATTTGCTACAAGCTTTAACTTATTTTTTGAATAATGTTGCAATATGTTAGTTAGTCTTGTGTGTATTGTTCATATTGTTGAGTGCTTAGCTTCCTTTCATTTATAAATTGTTGTAAACTAACCAAGACATGTCCTAGTATGTTGCATATGTTGTTTGGTGTGTGTTTGAGTTGTTTTTAGGTCAAGGAAGAATGATTGAACAAAGGCCAAACGTTCAAACACCAAGTTGAGTTGAAAGGGCAAGCTTGTAGGATGACACCTTCTTAGTATTTCAGCCATAACTATCAACCACAACTTCAATTGACGTGATTCCAGTTGGAGGTGAAAGCTAAGAGGATAAGCTACAATTTTGATGTTCAGCACTTTCCCAAAAAAGGTATGTGTCAAGCTACACAATCGTTGCAACAAGCTGGCTGCTTAGTCACTGCTTCCAAAGGTCCACATCTGCAAGCAGGTCAACTTCAAACGGGAATAACTCACTCATCTCAGATCCAAACGACGTCATTCTGGTGTCTAAACACATCTGCAGAGAAGGATCTACAATTCTTATTTGAAGTGGAAGTGCTAATTCGGAATGGAAGGTTATGTTATAATTCAAAACAGAAAACTGCTCAAAACTGGACAGATTTCAGTTTCTTGACTTTTCAAGCAGCCTTTTCAACCAATCAGCTGCAAGGGGCCACTCCAACTCATCAAGGAAATCCTATATAATATTCCAAAGCAAGGAGAAGCTGGTCCAATCAAAAATCAAAGACAAAATCAACTTGCAACAAAAAAGGAGTATTTCTGCCGAGAATCACTTTTCAAGAACAATCATTTTTCCTTGTTTTTAGCTTGTCTAAATTTCCTTCTTTGCTCCTATTGGACCATGTACATATGTATCTTCATTTAGAAGTTTAGCTTAGCTTATTTAAGGTAGAAAAAACGTTGGTAAGACTCAGATTTTCAGAATACAAAAAACAGCAACTTTGCTCCCAAAAAAAACTGTTTTCAGTTTTTAACTTGAATCTTTGATTCCCTTCAAGAAACCTGAACTAATTTTTGATTGTATCACTTCATATGCTTGGGATGGATATTGTTTGAGAGGGTTTAAGGCTTGCTCACTCAAGTTCAAGTCATTTGCTGAAGAGTTCATCTACTTGGCTGAAATCTGGACAGGTTAAAGTGTTTGGTGTTCCATGAATGTTTTGCACCTTCCTTCTTGGTTCCAGCTGGTTTATTTAGTTGAATAAAGGTCCTATAATAGCTGAGTGTTTGTGCATCAAGTGGTATCAGAGCTATAAGGTATGTTTCATCTCAAACTATCTTTTTTTAAGTTGCTGAAATTCTGAAATCGTATGATGTTTGGTTTGCTACTAAATTCATGCGAATATTTTTGGATTCCAGCCATTGAATTTAGTCTAAAACGTAGTGTGAGATGTTAGCTAATGATGTTTAGTACTTGTTTAGGCGTTTTAAGAGTTATTAAAATCAGAAAAACCAAAAACAGTTAGCTAGTCACTAGGTTATATTCTGTTTTTTTTTGTGTAGTAGTTCAAATCTTATTTTTTGCATTTTCTAGTAACAACCTGGGCATTAAACTTGATAAATCACCTACTATACTAAACCTTTGCTCATGATGTGCTAAAGTTGGTTTGGTGATTTGGTATTGTTTGGTTTAAGAAAAAGCAAGAAATCTGCCCAAGTGTCCTGTTTGGCCCGCCGGCGAGCAATCTGAATTAGGAGCTGTTTTCATTGAGTTTTTCTTATCAAACTTTGCATGAACATCCATAACATACTAAAATATAATGTGTTAGAGTTTTTTTGAAGTTGGATGTGGTTTGGCATAAGAAACAAGCAAGGGAAAAACAACCAACCGGGTAGAACATGTTTTCAGCCGTGTGCTATTAAGACTTGTCCTAGTTTAAAAACTTGTTTTAGTTAATGTTTTGCTTGAGGTTTCAGGTCATAAACGTGTTTAAGCACCCTTCAAGTGTTTAAATATATTATGTTGTAGTTTGTTTAGTTTTTTTAGTTAATTAAAACTAGAAAATCGAAGAAGTGTATGCGTGTATCTTTGTTGCAAGCCGTATCCTAGTTAACTAGTTCTTTTTTTCCTTGATTGAAATCATCATCCATTAGTCTAAGATATGTTTGTATGTCTTGCATTCATGTTGTTTTAAAGTGGTAAAACCGAAAATCACAAGGGAACTTAACGTTAGTAGGCTGTTTAATCAAAGCAGAGGAATAGCTAGTTACACAAATAGTTGTTGCTTATCCTTTGTTTAAGACATATCAAACTAGTGTAGTACCTTTTGTATGATACATTTTACATTATTTTTAGGCATATGAACTGGAAAAAAAAGACTTGCATGCGAACCATGGCTTAGGAATATACATTGATTGATTACAAGCATATTCGTTCATACTTAACCGTTGACTGAATATTCACCTTTACTTTGTGTTGGTTTAAATTGATTAAAGACTTTGTGGACTTAGGTTCTCATTTAAAATTATTCTTTCCATATTTTAGCACATATTGTTATATTGCCAACCCGAACGAATCATCTTGTTGTCATTACACTTTCTAAACTTGCATTGAACTTTATACATTCTTGGTTGTTATATTTATGAAATACTTGTCACTTCACTAGCGTTCAGTCGTGTTGTAAAGGGAACTTTTTCACAAAAGAACAACCAAAACTTGTGCAAACAAAACCAAAGCCATGAGCAATGTCTCATAAAGGCTGTGAGCAGTAGTCTCACCAAACAAGCCAAAAAGCACAAAGAAAGAAAATAGAGCTTGTTTGAGAAAGAAACTGAGAGAAAAGCCAACCTACGTCACAAAAGTAAGAGGCAAGACGCATGAGAGATTGCACAAGAGGAGAGGAATAGCCTTACATTAGAAAGTTCCAAATTCACAAAAAGAGGAACTTAGAAATGAAATTTGTGCAAAAGTACCATCGCCCAAAGTGTTGATCTTTGTTGAAAAAGTTTCAAGAACAAACCCTTACTGAGCACTTGTGTATGTGTACTTGGCTTTCACTTTATTACCATTGAGATTGTGATGAGCAACAGCTTAACCTTGTGGATACAAACATTGATGATGACACCTCACTGCCCCACACTGGTCCCATAACAAGGAGTATGGCTAAGAAATTGTTACATTGTGTTGAATCATTTCTTTACAGGCATGAAGAGGATGAACCAAGCAAAGATGATGTCCATTGGGTTTATATGATACAAGCTATGATCTAGTTGTATCAAAAGCATGTTGTACATATCTTTAGATGTTCGTTTTAATATTGTTGGTTTGTTAACTTTGTTTTAGGATAGTTTGTGTTGTATTCTTGCCTTGTCTTTCAGGAACACGTTTTTTAGCTTGAAGATGCAATTCAAACCTGAATTTTGTCCAAGCAAAGAGGTGATATTCAAGTAGCTTACAAGCAAGGTGGTGACAAGCATTCATGTCAAATTCAAGATTGTTCTTCACGTTGAAACAAAGAAGAAACAAGCTGCTCACACCTTTAACCAATAGGAAGGAGTCTTGCAATTGTCCAAACCAATCACAATCAAGTTAGAATAAGAATGCAAGCTGCTCAACATTTGATCCAATCAAATTCAAAGCAGAAAATAGGCTGGTTCATGGCTGATTGGTTTGATTATTCAAAGCCTAAACTATAACCAATCAAAAGGGAGTTCAACCAAGCTGCTCACTACAATATCCAATCAGAATTTTGGCTGAAATCTAGCAAGGAAGAAATGGCTGGACTAAGGAATATTTGTTTGAAAATTCAACACCAAATTGCAACCAATCAAAAGGCCATTCCAAAGCAAGCTGCTCCATGTATTATCCAATCAAATTGATGAAGAAAGAAAGCTAGAGACAAGCATGGGGAGCACGTAAAAGACAACCTGAATTCTTGGAACCAAATTGCTCAAACAAGTTTCAAAGCAAGCATGTCATTTTAGTCTAGTACTTTGTACATTAAAACTTGTACTTTTCATCATTTTCGTTTGTTATAAGTAGGTTTAGAACCTGAATGTAAAAGACAACTATTTTCAAACACATTTCAATCAAATATCCTTTAAGGAGTTCTCAACTTATGCTAGTTGAAGTTTAAGACCACTTAACGGTTTTCTTTCAAGTTCCTAGCCTAGAACTTGTTAGTATTTGCTTCATCTTTTGGTTTACAGCATCTTAGGGTCTCAATGAGGTTTTAGATGTGTTGGAATACCAAAGAGGAAGAGGTGTTGGTATAAATTGAGCCAAGAACAAACGGTTACAGTTCAAGGGGTGTCTTTGTGATGTTCTTTGCCATAGCTGTGGTTCAAATCAGTTTGGAGTAGGAGACAAAGTCCTTGGAGCGTTTTCTAGCCTTCGTTTGGCTCATCAATTGGTATCAGAGCATTGGTTAGTCTTCTATTCATGTTTACATTGTTTAAACTAGCATATGTTTGTTGCTGCCCAAACCGTATGTTGAACTGATTTCATTTGCGTTTAGTTGCTGTTTATTTAGATAGTTTGTTTATGTTTTAAAGTGCTTGTTAGATAGTATACTATAGTTTGGTAACTTAGTTAAGTAGGCAAAACCGAAAACCCCCCCCCCCACACAAAAAGAACTTAGACTAGACTTAATGTTGTTAGAATCTGATTGTGTAGCTTAGATCAAAACCGTGTGAAACTGATTGTTCCTGTTCAATCTAGCTTAGTTAATCTTCATTAGACCCTAATCTAGAAGTTTAAGTGTTAGTTTAGTTAAGTCCTTAAATCAGAAAACTTGAACACAATAATTAGAATAGTTGATAGTTTAATTGTAATCAAGTTGTTAAAATTCTGTTTCTTGTACTTGTGTGCAAACTGATTAGGCGTTATATAGTGCTGCGTTATTTAGCTTGGTTAGACTAGTTTACAACATAGTTTAAGTGTTTTAGTTGGTTGATTAGTTTAAGCACAATAAATCCGAAAACCAAAGAACAAAACAAAGTAGTTTTAGCTAGTAAGTGTGCTGCCTAGTTCAATTGACATACGTTAGAACATCAACCCTTGCATCTAGTATCATTTAGTTTAGAATCTGATTGCATCATACAAACAAAAACCAAACAAAAACAAAGTAGGATAGATCACTTAAAAACAAAACAAACAAGTTAGCTTAGTTTGCATCAAAACTGATTTTCCATTAGTTGATATAGTAATCAGCCTTATAGATTGCATTTAGAAACAACTAAGTTGCATTTAGCTATCTTAAGATTAGTTAGATCACTTGCATCAAAAACAGAAAAAGAAAAAAAGAACAAACTGCCCAAAACCGTGTGATTTAGAACAACTTTTAAAGCTCATTTGAAATCTTGGTGAATGCTAATAGCTTTATCTTTTTGTTGATTTCAATTGTTTCAAACAACTTGTTGGACTTAGATACATTCTGAAAGTTAGGAATTGTTTAAGCCCCACACTGTTAAAGAGCTATCCAATTGTTGTTTTAGATCAATTTCTGGACTTACATTGCACTATATACAATTTGAACTTGTTGTAATTGTGAATTGAATTCTCACTACATAGTGTTTAGCTGTGTTGTGTACGAGGAACTTTCAAATTCCAAATACAACAAATCTTGTGCAATTAAAGGTTGTGGGCAATGTCTCATGTAGGCCGTGAGGAGTAGTCTCACAACAATCAAGCAAACCCCTCCAAAGAAAGAAAATTAAGCTTGATTGAGAAATACGCGAGAGAAAAGCCAATATTTGTCAACAAGTAAGAGGCAAGACAAGAGAGAATTGCACAAGAAAACCAAGTGAGGAAAAGCCCAAAAATAAACATTGCATAAAAGAAAAATTCCCGTGCAAAGCTCAAAAGAAAGAAAGTGCCCAAACCAAACCCAAAGTGTTGTAGTTTTGAAATATTGAAAGTTTCTAAAGCAAACCCTTGCTAGCACTTTGTTTGTGTGTCTTTACTTTCACTTTACTTCAATTGATAATTGCATATGCTGTAAAGTAATTGAGGGATTGTCTTAAACAACCCCGTAGATTTCATTCAGCCCGAACAACAATTTGACTTCTGTAATTTTTCTTGCATCTTTAGGAGAAATAGTCCAAATTGCTGTTTTGAACAATTGTCAACATAAAGTAGAGTATTTGCATCTTGTCAATATTTTAAATTGGTTTTTGAGATTGTCTTTTGAATCATGGGTCCCCAACAGAAAGATAATGCACCATCCCCATCCCCATCTACTCCTGTCCCATCCCCAGTCCCTGTTACCCTTGAGAATATACAGCAAACACTCACTTTCCTTGTTAATCAGTTTGGTTTAATGAGAAGTGACATAGAGGATAACAAACAAAGGATAAACAACGTAGAAAAGCCAACCTCAGATCAAAAGGAACCTAGTATACCTTTTCAAGAAGGCACCTCTTATGGTAATGAGTCTCATGTTCAACCTAGAAGAGTCACATCACATAGAGGTAGAAGTCGAGGTCGAGGTAGTAATGGTGGTCGTAGGAACATTTCTTTTGAGAAGAGATTTGATTATCTCCCTGAGTACAATGAAGAACACTATCCGGAAGAACGGTATGATGAACGTCAACCTGATAGAAATGAACATCTTGAAGAAGAGTTCATTACTACTAAACTGACAATACCCTCCTTCCAAGGGAAAAGTGATCCTGAAGCTTATCTGCAATGGGAAACAAAAGTAGATCATATGTATTCTTGCACTAACTATTCTGAATTGGCCAAAGTGCAGTATGCAACTTTTGAATTTGTAGATTATGCTTTACTCTGGTGGGAGCAATTGCAGAACACCAGGAGAAGAACAAGACAGCCCCCTGTTGTTACTTGGTCCGAGCTGAAACAAGAGATGAGGAAGATATTCATATCTCCTTCCTATGAAAGAAGCATTTTCCAGAAATTGCAACAACTTTCTCAAGGTAATAGATCTGTCGATGAATTTTATAAGGAATTAGAACATCTGCTTACCAGGGCTAACATAGAAGAAGCTGAGGAAGCCACAATGGCTAGATTTCTAGCTGGCTTGAACAAAGAGATTGCATTCAAGGTGGAACTTACACCTTACTCTGATCTGGCTTCTATGGTTCACATTGCTGAGAAAGTGGAAAGACAATTGAAGGTGAAAACTTCTAACCATTCTTTTCGGACTAATCCTATGAGTTTTCCTAGAACACAGCCCAGGACGCCTTTCCGTCCACAACAAGGTCAAGGCCGTGGATTCCAAGGAAAATCAACCCAAAACATCCAAAATCGCCCAAAGTTTCCAATCACTGATAAAGGCAAAGCCAAGGTGGAAGGTACGCCTAATGTTAAGACTCGTGATATTCAATGTTTTAAATGCTTAGGAAAAGGTCATTTTGCTAATCAATGTCCCAACCTTAAACGCATCAAGTTTATTGAAGAGTCTAATGAGTATTATTATGAAGAAGAATTGGAAGAGAGTGAAGAAAACAATGAGATTGAACAAACATGTGAGGAAGAAGAAGAGGTTAGTGAAGAGACTAATGAGTGTGAAACAAAAGAATTCTTAGTTGTCCGTCGAGCTCTAAGTGCCCAAATTAAAACTGAAGAACCTGACATACAAAGAGAGAACATATTCCACATTCATTGCATGGTTAAAAAGAAAGTCTGCACTTTAATCATTGACTCCGGTTCATGTACCAATGTGGCAAGTTTTGAACTTGTTAGGAAACTTGAGTTACCTTTAATTAATCACCCTCATCCTTATAGGCTTACGTGGCTTAATGAGTGTGGTGAAGTTAAAGTAACAAAGCAAGTCCTAGTTTCTTTATCAATTGGTGGGTATTTTGCTGAGGTGTTATGTGATGTAGCCCCTATGCAATCAAGTCATATCTTATTAGGTAGATCGTGGCAAATTGACAAGGTTACATATGATGGTTACCTAAATAGATATTCCTTTAGGCATAACAACAAGCTGTACAAATTAAATGCCTTGCCCCTGCACAAAGTCTTTGAGGATCAACAACGAATGTTAAAAAGCCATAAAGATCCAAAAGAAAAGGAATTGGAAAGGATTTTCATCAAGGAAAACCAACTGAAAAGTTCACATCTTAAAATTGAACCGAAAGAAATCAAAGTTTCTGCCGAACCATCTCTAAAGAAAAGCGCATTCTTTGCATCTCAAAGTGAGGTATTCCACGCTATCAATTCAAAGAAAACTGTTTATATCTTGCTTTACAAAGAAACTTTGTTCTCTTCATCTGAAATACCATCTACTTTACCAAGTGAAGTTGCATCTTTACTTCAAGAATTTTCTAGCTTGTTTCCTGAAGGAGATCCCCCAGGTTTACCACCTCTAAGAGGCATTGAGCATCAAATAGATTTCGTTCCAGGAGCTGTTCTACCAAACAGACCTGCCTATAGAGCCAATCCAGAGGAAACTAAGGAAATCCAAAAGCAAGTTGAGGAACTATTGACCCAATGTAAAGTAAAAGAGAGTATGAGTCCTTGTGCTGTTCCTGTTATCATTGTCCCTAAGAAAGATGGAACTTGGAGAATGTGTACTGACTGTAGAGCCATCAATAAGATCACTGTGAAGTATAGATACCCTATTCCTAGGTTGGATGACATGTTGGATATGTTGTATGGGTCTAGGTGTTTTAGCAAAGTAGATCTTAAACAAGGCTATTTCCAAGTGAGAATTAGGGAAGGTGATGAATGGAAAACTTCCTTTAAGACTAAATTTGGATTGTACGAATGGTTAGTTATGCCCTTTGGTTTAACCAACGCCCCTAGTACTTTCATGAGGTTAATGAATGAGGTCTTAAGGAAATTCATAGGGAAATTTGTAGTAGTCTACTTTGATGACATTCTTATCTACTCCAAAACCCTAAGTGAACATCTGATCCATCTTCGAGCTGTTTTTGTCACCCTACAGAAAGAAGAGTTGTATGCTAATTTCAAGAAGTGTTCTTTCTGTCTGGAGAAGGTTACATTCTTAGGATTTGTGATTAGTGCTGAAGGAATTGAAATGGACCAAGAGAAAGTTAAATCCATAACTGAGTGGCCAACCCCTAAGTCTGCTGGAGATATTAGGAGTTTTCATGGATTAGCTAGCTTCTATAGACGTTTTGTGAAGGATTTCTCTACCATAGCTGCACCCTTGAATGAGTTAGTCAAGAAAGATGTAAGATTTGAATGGGGAGAATCACAACAAGAAGCCTTTGAGGAACTTAAGAAACGTCTAACTTCTGCACCTATCCTGAGATTGCCCAACTTTGACGAAATGGTTGAAGTTGAATGTGATGCAGTGGAGTTGGCATTGGAGCTGTATTGCATCAAGGTAACAAACCTGTTGCCTACTTTAGCGAGAAATTGAAAGGAGCTTCCATAAATTATTCAACCTATGACAAAGAATTGTATGCCCTTGTCCGTTCTTTACAAACTTGGCAACATTATCTGCAACCTAAAGAATTTGTGATTCATACTGATCATGAAAGCCTTAAGTATCTAAAAGGTCAAGGAAAATTGAACAAAAGACATGCCAAATGGGTTGAATTCATTGAGCAATTCCCTTATGTGATCAAGTATAAGCAAGGAAAAGAAAATGTTGTTGCTGATGCCTTATCTCGTCGCTATACTTTGATTACTACTCTTTCATGTAACATGTTTGGTTTTGAGTCTATCAAAGAGATGTATCATTCTGACCATGACTTTAGTTCTATATATCAAGCATGCATTGATTCACCTTTTGCTAAATATTACTTGCATGATGGTTATTTGTTTAAAGAACATAAGTTATGTGTACCAATGTGTTCATTAAGAGAGTTGTTGATAAAAGAAGCTCATGGAGGAGGTTTAATGGGTCATTTTGGCTCGTTAAAAACTTTGGAGACACTTAAGGAACATTTCTTCTGGCCGCATATGAGAGCACATGTTGATAAGGTTTGTGACCAATGTATTACTTGCAAACAAGCAAAATCTAGAACACAACCACATGGATTGTACACTCCCTTATCTGTTCCAAGCTCGCCTTGGACTGATATTTCTATGGACTTTGTATTGGGATTGCCTCGATCCAAAACTGGTAAAGATAGCATCTTTGTTGTTGTTGATAGATTTTCCAAAATGGCACATTTCATTGCATGTAAGAAAGTTGATGATGCTATTCATATTGCTGATTTGTTCTTTAAGGAGATTGTTAGATTGCATGGCATGCCACGTACAATTGTTAGTGATAGAGATACAAAGTTTTTAAGTCATTTCTGGCGTGTTTTGTGAAGTAAACTTGGTACTAAATTGTTATTTTCTACAACTACTCACCCACCAACCGATGGTCAAACTGAAGTTGTTAATAGAACTTTGTCTCAACTGTTACGTGTTGTCATTCAAAAGAATTTAAAGAATTGGGAAGACTGCTTAGCTTATATTGAGTTTGCATACAATAGAGTTGTTCATAGTGGAACATTGCATTCTCCTTTTGAAGTTGTTTATGTCTTTAACCCTTTGTCACCGCTTGATCTTGTTCCCATACCTGTTCATGAACGTGTTAGTTTAGATGGTGAACGAAAAGCAAAACTTGTGAAAGAATTGCATGAAAAGGTTAAGTCACAACTTGAAGCTAAGAATAAAGTGTATGCCAATAGAGCCAACAGGAATCGTAAAGTTGTTATCTTTGAGCCTGGTGATCTTGTTTGGTTACACTTGAGGAAATAAAGATTCCCTAAGGAAAGGGACTCAAAGTTGAAGCCAAGAGGCGATGGACCGTTCAAAGTATTGAAACGGCTTGGTGATAATGCCTATGTTCTCGATCTTCCTGAAGAAAGGTATGGTCCTATCTCTAAAACTTTTAAAGTTGCTGACCTTTCTCCGTTTAGTATTGATTCAGATTCGAGGACGAATCCTTCTCAAGTGGGAGGGAATGATGAGCAACAGCCTAACCTTGTGGATACAAACATTGATGATGACACCTCACTGCCCCACACTGGTCCCATAACAAGGAGTATGGCTAAGAAATTGTTACATTGTGTTGAATCATTTCTTTACAGGAATGAAGAGGATGAACCAAGCAAATGATGTCCATTGGGTTTATATGATACAAGCTATGATCTAGTTGTATCAAAAGCATGTTGTGCATATCTTTAGATGTTCTTTTTAATATTGTTGGTTTGTTAACTTTGTTTTAGGATAGTTTGTGTTGTATTCTTGCCTTGTCTTTCAGGAACACGTTTTTTAGCTTGAAGATGCAATTCAAACCTGAATTTTGTCCAAGCAAAGAGGTGATATTCAAGTAGCTTACAAGCAAGGTGGTGACAAGCATTCATGTCAAATTCAAGATTGTTCTTCACGTTGAAACAAAGAAGAAACAAGCTGCTCACACCTTTAACCAATAGGAAGGAGTCTTGCAATTGTCCAAACCAATCACAATCAAGTTAGAACAAGAATGCAAGCTGCTCAACATTTGATCCAATCAAATTCAAAGCAGAAAATAGGCTGGTTCATGGCTGATTGGTTTGATTATTCAAAGCCTAAACTATAACCAATCAAAAGGGAGTTCAACCAAGCTGCTCACTACAATATCCAATCAGAATTTTGGCTGAAATCTAGCAAGGAAGAAACGGCTGGACTAAGGAATATTTGTTTGAAAATTCAACACCAAATTGCAACCAATCAAAAGGCCATTCCAAAGCAAGCTGCTCCATGTATTATCCAATCAAATTGATGAAGAAAGAAAGCTAGAGACAAGCATGGGGAGCACGTAAAAGACAACCTGAATTCTTGGAACCAAATTGCTCAAACAAGTTTCAAAGCAAGCATGTCATTTTAGTCTAGTACTTTGTACATTAAAACTTGCACTTTTCATCATTTTCGTTTGTTATAAGTAGGTTTAGAACCTGAATGTAAAAGACAACTATTTTCAAACACATTTCAATCAAATATCCTTTAAGGAGTTCTCAACTTATGCTAGTTGAAGTTTAAGACCACTTAACGGTTTCCTTTCAAGTTCCTAGCCTAGAACTTGTTAGTATTTGCTTCATCTTTTGGTTTACAGCATCTTAGGGTCTCAATGAGGTTTTAGATGTGTTGGAATACCAAAGAGGAAGAGGTGTTGGTATAAATTGAGCCAAGAACAAACGGTTACAGTTCAAGGGGTGTCTTTGTGATGTTCTTTGCCATAGCTTTTGTTCAAATCAGTTTAGAATAGGAGACAAAGTCCTTGGCAACGTTTTCTGGCCTTCATTTGGCTCATCAGATTGCATAAACATTGAAGTAAGTTAAGGGATTGTTTTGTACAAACCCTTAGTTTTCTTGATCCGGCCTAAACATCACTTGACTTCTATGCTTCTTTGATTCTTAGATAGTACAAGATTGTTGTTTAATCAATTGTCAACTTATAGTAGAAGTAAATATCTTGTCAACTTTATGGTTGGACTTCTTTACTTGCTTTCAATCATGGTTACTTCACAAGAAAGAGAAAATTCACCCCCTTCTACCCCCAGTATACCCCAAGGTCCTGTCACACTTGAAACATTGCAACAAACTATTGCTAGCATGATTCACGCTTTTTGTCACATGAAAATTGAAATTGAAGATCTTAAAAATAATTCTCGAGCTCCCAAGGGAGAAAGTGCTAGTCAAGGTCGAAGAGAACCTTCAAATGTATCTTTTAACGAAGGAACATCTCTTGTTGGTGAATCTTGGACTGAACAACGTGGAAACATGTCCCACAGAGGATGTGGTAGGATTTGTGGTCTAAATGGTGATCGTAGGAACATTTCATTTGAGGATAGATTTGATGATCCCCCTGAGTATAATGACTGTTATCAGGAAGAGAGGTATTATAACAACAGGTTTGAAAGAAATGAACCCCATGAAGAGGAGTTTATTACAACTAAATTGAATATACCTCCCTTCCAAGGCAAAAGTGACGCTGAAGCATGCTTGCAATGGGAACTTAAGGTAGATCATATGTATTCTTGTACTAATTATTCTAAGTTGGCCAAAGTTCGGTATGCTACTTTTGAGTTTGTAGATTATGTTTTACTTTGGTGGGAACATCTACAAAATGCAAGAAGACGAGCTAGGCAACCTCCTGTTGTCACATGGGCAAAACTCAAGCAAGAGATGAGGAAGAGGTTAATATCACAGTCCTATGAAAGAAGTGTCTACCAAAAGCTGCAACAACTCTCTCAAGGTAACAAATCTGTTGATGAGTATTATAAAGAGTTAGAACATTTGCTTACCAGGACAAACATAGAAGAAGCTGAGGAGGCCACAATGGCAAGGTTCTTAGCTGGCCTTAACAAAGAAATTGCATTCAAAGTGGAACTCACACCATACTCAGATTTGGCTTCTATGGTTCACACTGTTGAGAAAGTGGAAAGGCAACTTAAGGTACGTACCTCTATCCCTTCTTTTCGGCCTAATCCTTCAAACTTTTCCAAGGTACAGCCTAGGACAAGTTTCAGATCTCCACAGAGTCAAGGCCGTGGATTTCAAGGGAAGGTGCCACAAAGCTTTCCAAAACGTCCCACAACAAGCAACTCTCCAATTATGGACAAAGGCAAAGAAAAGGTGGAAGGTACTACTTCTAACACTAGATTCTATGATATTCAATGTTTTAAATGCTTAGGTAAAGGACATTTTGCAAATCAATGCTCCAACCCTAAACGCATCTTGTTCATTGAGGAGTCTAATGAGTACTATTCTGACGAAGAATTGGAGGAGAATGAAGAAGTTGAGAAAACGTGTGAGGAAGAGGAAGAAACAGTTGATGAGAGTAATGAATGTGAAAATAAAGAATTCTTAGTTGTAAGACGTGCTTTAAATGTTCAAGTCAAAATGGAAGAACAAGATTTGCAAGAGAGAAAACATTTTTCACATCCATTGCATCGTTAGAGGCAAAATGTGTACACTCATCATTGATTTTGGTTCATGTACAAACGTTGCATGCATTGAAATTGTTAGGAAACTTGATTTACCCTTAATCAATCACCCATATCCTTGAAGACTCACTTGGCTTAATGATTGTGGCAAAGTTAAGGTTAATAAACAAGTCTTGATTCCTTTATCAATCGGTGGGTATTCTGATGAGGTCTTATGTGATGTAGCACCTATGCATTCAAGTCATATCCTGTTAGGTAGGCCATGGCAATATGATAACAAAGTAACATATGATGGCTACTTAAATAGGTATTCCTTTAGGCACCAAAACAAACTATTTAAGCTGCACACTCTACTCCCACAAAAGGTGTTTGAGGATCAAAAGAGAATAACAAAAGTCAAAATGATCCAAAGGAAAAAGAATTGGAAAGAGTCTTCCTTAAAAACATTCGTTCTGACAAAGCTGAATCAAAGGGGAAAGAAGACGTGCAAATGATACATGCTCAAGTTGAAGGTTCAATGAAATGAACCCAAGGAGTCTTAGGCTCATCTTGAACATGCTTGTACAAGAAGGTGGCAACTTGATGACAAAGTTCCCTTGCCCTCCTTATTGTCATAGGACCTTTGACCTCTTGATGGGGCCCTTGATCCTCATCAGACCCTTGATCCTCATCAAGTATGTTCAGAGTTTTAATAGCAAGAATATGTAAAATATATGTTTCTATATGATGTATATTTTGTGATGTGTGAGTCTCATAAAAATCGGCCAACACTACAAATATGGGCTCATATGTATAAATAAAATGAAATGAACAACTTCTATGTGACTTATGAAGAAACTAATGAATGAAAAATAAATTCATATAATAGTTAAGTAAAGAGTACCAAGAATGTAACTTGATACAATTGTGCATGTATTTTACCATGGTGATCATCATCTATGTATCTATAGAGAAATATAACACAATTCATGTAGAAAAAGCCCAAAATTTGTGAGAAATTCACTTGTATATTCAAATAGTTGGAATAAGGTCAATATATACACCAAGAATCAATGGCTGGTTGTCTGGTTACCCAGGACACCTCCAACGACTCTTTTGCCGGACAAAAACCAATGTGTAAAAGTCTACACTATCACTAAACTGATGATTGACCTTTAGTCTAATAATTAACCAATGTAACTACATAATTACAACGTGATTTCATCCAAGTATCAGTGAGAAATCTGTGAGAATGAATGTGTTCGACGCAAGTATGAATATGTTTGATGAATTACCTGAATAAGGAAACAGACTTTGTCACCAACACTGTCTTCCTTATTTGCACCGTATTTCAGTCTTGGGTTGTATCTTCACTGTGGTCACCATGTATTCCAACACTCTCCCTCAAGCTAGAATTGTAGATGTTGATACAACCTAGCTTGTCCAGTAATGTCTTGAAAACATTCACACTCATAGGTTTTGTTAGTATGTCAGCCACTTGGTCCCAAGGTCTGATGTAATGAAGCTTCAACACTTTATCTTCAATTTTCTCTCGCAAGAAATGTCTATCTATCTCAATATACTTTGACTTGTCATGTTGCATTGGGTTCTCAGCCATATTTATGGCTGATATGTTATCACAATATACTTGAACATGTAGCTGAACACTTAGTTTTAGGTCCCTCATTACCCTGTTGATCAACAATTCTTGACACACATGAAGAGATAATGCACATAATTCAGCTTCTGTCGTGCTTCTCGAGACAACATGCTGGTTCTTACTTTTCCATGTAACCAGGTTCCCCATAGATAAGAAGCATAACCTGAAGTTGATCTCATATCTGATTGGAGTCAGCCTAGTTAGCATCAGTGAAAATTCTCGATATTCATGTCCTGAGACTTCTTGAAGAAAAGTCCATGTTGAGGAGCAACTTTCAGATACCTACGGATTCTCAATGCATAATTATAATGCCCAACTGAGGGATCATGCATGTATTGGCTAATGAAACTAATCCCATAGCATATGTCTAGCCTAGTATGAGATAAATAAATCAATTTACTTGTCAGTCTTTGATACATTTGTTTATCTGTTTTATCAGAATTCCATACCTCTTGGTTTATGTCCTAGTTTAGAGATTTAGCAGGCTTGCAGTCGATCATGTTGGTGTCTTGCAAAACATCAAGAATGTACTTCCTTTGTGATAAGCATATGCCTTGAGGTGATCTTGATACTTCCATACCTTGGAAGTATCTCACTTGACCCAAATCCTTTACTTCAAATGACTTGGCTAATTTTTTCTTTGTGTCAATGATTCCATTAGAATGGTTACCAGTTAGAATTATGTCATCCACATACACTAAGGTGATGATTATGTTGTCAAGGTCAATATGTTTGGTAAATAAAGTGTGATCACTATGACTCTGAACAAATCCAAGAGAACTAACTGCAGAATTAAACCTTCTAAACCAAGATCTAAGGGATTCTTTTAGCCCATACAGAGATTTTTCAGTCTACATACCATGTTTCTATTTGTTTCAGTTATAAATCCAGGTGGAATATGCATATGTACCTCTTCCTCTAAGTCTACATTAAGAAATCCATTCTTAATGTCAAGTTGGAATAAAGGCCAGTCAAGATTAACAGCAAGACTAAAGAAAATTCTAACAGTGTTAAGCTTTGCAACGGGTGCAAAGGTCTCATCGTAGTCAATGGCAAAGGTCTGGGTAAACGCCTTAGCTAGTAACCTTGCTTTGAACCTGTTAACTGAGTCATCGGAGTTACGTTTTACAGAAAAGATCCATTTACACCCTTCTGGTCTCACTCTCTCAACAACAGGAATTAATTCCTAAGTTTCATTTTTAAGTAGGGCAGACATTTTATCTTGGACAGCCTTCCTCTATTCAGGCTGTGCCAAGGCCTCATTAATAGTTTTTTGAACTTTTGTAACATCAAGAGAAGTAATAAACGTTTTGAACTTATTATTAAGACAGTCATATGAAATGTAATTGTTAATTGGGTAAAGTTTCTTTACACGAGCCCTGACCCTCTTTCTTATGGCAATTGACCTATTGTCTATAGGAGATACCTCTCCGTAGGAGGTTGTGACCTCATTGGTCTCCCCCACACTTCTGGGAGATTTAGAGAGTCGATTAGACTCAAGTGAGTCCTTTTGAGGAGGGAAAATGTTCTCCCCCTCAGTGGGATTGCCAACTTCTCTGGTGGGATCAGTTCTTGGCAATTCAACAATGCTCCACAGATTGTTTTCAGATTCATAATCAACCTTTGTAGTTGAGCCGTAATATTAGCTTGACTCATCAAATACTACATCAAGGGAAACATACGTTTTCCTTGAGCCAGGAGAGTAGAACTTGTATCCTTCTTTAGTATGAGCATACCCAAGAAAGATACTCTTCTCTGATCTCATATCCAGCTTGCTTCTGAACTTCTCAGGTATATGTCTATACACAACACACCCAAATATCCTTTAAGGCAATTCTAAAAATAACTTTGAATTAGGATAGGATTGGGACAAAACATGTTTAGGAGAATCAAAACTACGGACTTTAGAAGGCATTCAGTTAATGAGATGAGTAGCACTAAGTACTCCCTCATCCCAGTAATGTTTAGGAACCTTCATTGACATCATCAGTAGCCTTGTGACTTCAAGGACATGTCTGTTCTTCCTTTCTGCCACTCCATTTGGCTGTGGAGTGTAGGTACAAGAGGTTTGATGAAGGATTCCCTTAGTCACTAAACTAATTTATCCAAATATTCCATTCGATTATCAGTCTATAGGACCTTAACGGAGGAGTTACATTGGTTTTGAACCATACATATAAATCTCTTAATTATATCACTCACTTCATATTTATGTTTCGTTAAGTATACCCAGGTCACTCTGGAATGATCATCAACAAATGTAATAAACCACCTGCTACCATTGATGTTAGCTATCCTTGAAGGTCCCCAAACATCTGAGTGCACCAGGCTGAAAGGAGAGCTCATTTCATAACATTTTGCAGGAAAGGTATTTCTACAGCTTTTGGAAATCTTCACAACACAAATCACTTTGATTAATATTGACAAATAAGGATGGCATAACTCTCCTAAGTTGCAAGAATTTAGGATGTTCTATTCTCTTATGCCATAGCAAAATGCTCTCAGTATTCCTATTAGCTGTCATACATGAGCCTAGACTAGTTGATTACTGAGAGGACTTGATTCTTCAGCCTGAAGAAGGAAAAGTCCATTGAGCTTGTTAGCATGCCAATCACCTTCTTGGAGAAGATCTCCTATAAATAACAGGTAAAAGGTGAGAACCTAACATCACATGCATTATCTTCAGCAATTTTACCCATAGAGATTAAGTTGAAACTTATTTCAGGGATGAACAATACATTCTTCAATCTTAAGGTTCCTGTCAACTGTATATTTCCACAACCAGATACTAATCCCAGTTCAATTTGCAGCTTTTTCTTTAGCAGGATTATGAAATAGTACAAAGTTAGTTAGTTTATTCTTATTCCAGGTCATGTGATGTATAGCACCTAAATTAACAATCCACGCAGTAAAAAGTTTAGAAGTTGTACCATACTTAGCCATGGTACCTGGATGGCTTCTTGATTGATCTCAACAACTTTGGTTGAAGCTGCTTCACAAATTGAAAAGTAGCATCATGTTGAGATCTGATAGGAAACTCTGATGGTCCGGTGACACAGTTGCTAGAGACTGCTGCACTGGGTCTTCTCTACCTTCCTTGGTTTGTAGCTTGTGATCTCTATGGTTCAGGGTTCCTCCATTGCTCATTGAATTTAGGAGGAGGTCTCCCATGCTTGGCATAACACTTTTCCTCAGTGTGGCCTATCTTTTGCAGAACTTACACGTGGGCTTCTTGATGCGTGCAACTCGTGGGCTCCAACAATTCCACCTTCCAAACGTCCTTCACAAAGGGTTAGGCACAAAGAAGTAAACTTCCCCTTGCTTCCTTAGTGATCAAACGTGTGGACAACGAGCAAGACCAACACTATAAGATGGTCGTTGATCAGGCAAACCAAGAAGGCCCTCCTGGACGGCACCTTTTAGCAATGGCAACACCTTCAAATCGCTCAACTTTGAAGGATCTTAACTTAGGTTTTTAATGCAAAACCAAGAAAACAAAGTATCACTCAAAGTGAAGAAAATATCAAGAATTGTTATTCATCGAAAAGGTGAGTTTACAATCAGCCAAAGGGGTCTATTTATAGGCCTCTAACCCACGCCCATGACCAGATTTTTATCTCAAAATAAACTAGCTAATAATATTTGAAATTTGAAAACTATTTGAATTCAAAAAAGTAAAACAAATCCTAGCTAAAATTTGTATTGCTTGCAAGGTGTCTTCTCTTCACGTTCAGCCGTGTATGTGGACTAAAAATGGAGCCTTGGAGGAGCTGATTTGATGACTGGATATGCTTGAGCTTGATTTCAAAAGTTTGGGAGAAGTTTGACTTTCTAGTTGAGATTGAATTTTTAGTGCACTTTGAATTTGATCCTAGGATATCCTTAACCTTCCAGCCGTTTCTTGATGAGTGATGAGGGTCTCGAAAATCTGATTTGATGATGATAAGATGGCTGGACTTGAATTCAAATGTTGATTGAAGATTGAATTCAAATTGAGTTTGAACTTGAATTCAAACTTGATTCAATCTTTGTGTTGTTGATTTGTTTTCCAAATGGCGTGTATATCAAGAAAATAGGAGCTGAAATCTTCTTCAAGTTTCAACCAAATTTGAGATTTAAAATTGAAGAAGATTTCAGCTCCTATTTTCTTGATATACACGCCATTTGGAAAACAAATCAACAACACAAAGATTGAATCAAGTTTGAATTCAAGTTCAAACTCAATTTGAATTCAATCTTCAATCAACATTTGAATTCAAGTCCAGCCATCTTATCATCATCAAATCAGATTTTCGAGACCCTCATCACTCATCAAGAAACGGCTGGAAGGTTAAGGATATCCTAGGATCAAATTCAAAGTGCACTCAAAATTCAATCTCAACTAGAAAGTCAAACTTCTCCCAAACTTTTGAAATCAAGCTCAAGCATATCCAGTCATCAAATCAGCTCCTCCAAGGCTCCATTTTTAGTCCACATACATGGCTGAACGTGAAGAGAAGACACCTTGCAAGCAATTCAAATTTTAGCTAGGATTTGTTTTACTTTTTTGAATTCAAATAGTTTTCAAATTTCAAATATTATTAGCTAGTTTATTTTGAGATAAAAATCTGGTCATGGGCGTGGGTTAGAGGCCTATAAATAGACCCCTTTGGCTGATTGTAAACTCACCTTTTCGATGAATAACAATTCTTGATATTTTCTTCACTTTGAGTGATACTTTGTTTTCTTGGTTTTGCATTAAAAACCTAAGTTAAGATCCTTCAAAGTTGAGCGATTTGAAGGTGTTGCCATTGCTAAAAGGTGCCGTCCAGGAGGGCCTTCTTGGTTTGCCTGATCAACGACCATCTTATAGTGTTGGTCTTGCTCGTTGTCCACACGTTTGATCACTAAGGAAGCAAGGGGAAGTTTACTTCTTTGTGCCTAACCCTTTGTGAAGGACGTTTGGAAGGTGGAATTGTTGGAGCCCACGAGTTGCACGCATCACTTCTGTTCCCTTCTTTTATCATACTGACTTGGAGAGGTATATCTCTTGATAACAACATTAGCAGAGATCTTATCACCTTACGTAGCATGGGGTGCAACAACTGCTATAACATCCCCTTCAGTGGAGGTAGTGGAACTCATCATAAGTTTGATCCTATTTTCCTCTTGTCTAATTTCTGAGAGCGCAGCATTGATCGAAGAAAACGGCTTAGTACCAAGGATCTTTTCTCTAACAACATCAAATTCTTTATTTAAACTAGCCAAGAATTTGAAGATTCTCCTGGTTTTAGCGATATTCTTATACATTTTATCATCTTCTTGGTTTGCCACTTATGTGTGTCAAACACATCAATTTGCTACCATATTCTTTTCAGTTGTCCAAAGTATACGTTAACTGGTGAGTCTCCTTGCTTTATATCATGAAGCATAACATCAAGTTCATAGAACTCAGAAACATTATCTACTTTGGAATACATCTCCTGTGTTGCTTTCTATATATCAGCAGTAGAATCATGCATGATGAAATTGTCACTTATATCAGCAGCCATGGAGCTAATTAACCAGACATAATCATGGATTTCTCAGCGTTCCATACTTTGAATTGCTCAGAGTTCATATTAGGAACTACAGTCTCAGGTCGTAAGTAAGCTTCCTTACCCTATCCAGTTATGAACATCTTGACAGCTCTTGACCAGGTCAAATAATAATTGTCATTGAGCTTATGATTGGTTATAGTTACATGATTTGAAGCAATAGCAGAGTGAGATGAACTAGCCCACGTCGAGGTGACTGGAGTTATAGGATCAGGAAAGATGGTGCTGCATTATAAGCTGATTCCATTATCAGATTTCAAAATAAAACACAGGAGCTGAGGAAGAAAATGAACAGTGAGTGATTTGAAGCAATGATCGCTTCTCAACTCAATGGCTTTGACACCATATACAAAAATATAACACAATTCACGTAGAAGAAACTCACAATTTGTGAGAAATTCACTTGTATATTCAAATAGGGGGAATGAGGTCAATACATACACCAAGAGACAACGACTAGTTGGTTGGTTACCTGAGACACCTCTAACGGCTCTTTTGCAAGACAAAATCCAATGTGAAAAAGCATACACTATCACTAAACTGATGATTGACCTTTAGCCTAATAAATAAACAATGTAACTACATAATTACAACGTGATTACATCCAAGTATCAGTGAGAAATCCGTGAGAATGAAGGTGTTCGATGTAAGTATGAATCTGTTTGATGAATCGCCTGAATGAGGAACCAGACTTTGCCGCCAATGCTGTCTTCCTTATATGCACCATGGTTCAATCTTGGGTTGTATCTTCATTGTGGTCACCATGTATTCCAATAGTATCTTCTATGATGTTTTGGTTTTCATATGTTTTCGTGGTCTTGGTGTAGCATGTTTATGGATGCACCATAAGCATGACTAATATGCTAGATAAATGTTTTTATGCATACTAGACAATTAGGAAAATTGGGAAAAAGATTTGAGAATTTTCTGTTCTTGACTGATAACCAAAAATGCCCCAAAATACCAAAACTTCAAATTTGTCCAAAAAAGTGCACTTGACATATTTGGAATGTTTTTATGCATACTAGACAATTAGGATTGCATTGTTTGGTTGTATTATTAACAAATTTTGGCTAAGAATTTTCTGAAGCAACCCCTTAGAAATTCTTTAATTCATCCATACTACATCATATTGGTTTCTTGTATTCTTTGATTCTTAGTTGTCTTGTCTGAGTCTTGATACTGTCATGTCTTTTATTATTGTGTCTTGAATTGCCTTCTATTGTCTTGGCTAACCTCCATTAGACGAGAAGAACATTGCACAAGCTGAATTGAATAACACAACTTATTGCTCGACTTGATTTAGTCTCTATCTTAAGACCTTGAGAAAGAAACACAAGAAAGAGTGTTAGAAGGCTTGTGTGTTATATGAGAACAAAAGAGGGAATGTAAACACCTAATTGAGTGAATCCAAACACGAGCGTAAAAAGACACCCAAAATATGTTTTGTAAATACTAACGTAAAAGAGTCTCTTTTTTCTTCGTATTAGCTTCCTTTTCTTTTGTTTTAGGTCTTGTTATAGCATGAGTAATTCGAAATTCATAGATATCTACATGTTGATTAGCACATTATGGGGCGTGAAATGTTTCAAGGTTGACATTGATGAACTTGAATGGCACATGTATCATTTTGGCATCCAATATGATATAGGTATGTGAATCGCGTAGCAAAATTTCAAGGTATCAATCCTACTCTCAAACTAGTCTAACAGTACAAAAATATTACAATAAGTTGTTAGATGGCTTGTGTAAAGCTTACCTTGAAGAACCTGAGGAATTGATTATGTTTATTTCATTGCTTGCTATGAAAAGATTGATGATAAAATGGTGCATGAAAAATTTAAAACTCTTAATGACATGTATTATTTGGCAAAATATAGAAGGTAGATTGGGATTTTAAGAACTTAAAGGAACAAGTGGTTCCTTTAAAAAATGCTATAGCTTTGCATGCTAGGAATGAAGTTCCTAGGGAATCACCTATTTCTACTCACGATTTGCTTGTTGTTGCTTATGACGAGCATGAAATTCATAATGATTCATCCATTTATAATCATGAAATGCACTCTGCCCTTGAAATGCAAGAAAGAGATAATGATTGGCATGAGATTAAACCTAATGTGCAAGAGAATGTCAACATTGAAATGCATGAAAAAGGACGATGCTGATGATGCGTATGATACTGAAATTGATTTCCATGAGGTTCAAAAATGAATTGCATGTTGCTACCCTTGATTTGCATGAAAAAGTTGAAAGTGAATTGCATGCTATCAAAACCGAATTGCAAGTGCATGAACTTGAATTGCAAGCAAAAGTTGATGTTGAATTGACTATGGAAGAGTTGCGTCAAAAGTCGGTTGAGATTTCGCATGATACTGAAATTGAAAGCTTGCATGAAAGTGTGTTTAAAGCCGTAGGTGAGCATGAAGAAGAATCTGAAATTAAGCGTGAAGATGAAGGCAATAGAATGCAACTAACATGTTTGATATTTTATTGCCTACTCTTTTGCCATCTTTATTTGTATATGAGTTTACATGGTTTCATGTTCAAAAGGATCAAATGAAAGTGTTAAACAACAATGATCCACCAATAACTATTGTGTCTAGTGTATGATATCCTTTTGATGTGTGACTACTTGTCGAAAGTTATGTAAATTCAGCAAGCATTCTCTTTTCAAAAGCATTGATTTGCATATGTATGTGTCTAAGCCGCCCCCTAATGGTTGAGATTATTTGGATTATCTATGTGTTTGATTCAGTAGCTTGGTGTCTTGGTGTGATGAGCTAGTAAGTAGCTATGTAAGTGTTGTATATGTTCAAAGTTGTAGTTGTTGTACTTAATGTTGTAGTTCTCTAGGACTCGTACTTTCCCTTCTAAAAAGAGTAATTTCATAAGCATTTGTGTAACATAGAAATTTATACATGCTGAATTTGAAGCTAAATATGGCAACACATCGCTTGACATAAAACACCCTATGTCACTTAATGTACTATATTCTTTGCCATTTCTGTGTATAAAAAAGATTGCTTGCAGGTTTTGCTACACCCAAAACATGTTGAAAAGAGACGATTCAAGTTAATCAAAAGCATGGAAGTAAAGGAACGTATATTCCTTCAGTTTGAGTTTCTTTCAACCTTACCCTACATTTGTACTATCATATTGATATTCGATCTGGGTGGTGTTGGGAGCAAACTAGTCATCATTGTACATACAAGTTTGAACTTTTCTTGTTATGCTACAAGCATATTTTTAGCTAAATTCTCTTCTTTCGGAGTAGATCATGATTTGAGGCCGAACCTTTTTGAGCAGGGAGAGAATGATGAAGTGAAAGGAGTTAAATTGCATTAAAAGGATGTGAAGCAGGATGAAGTTAAAGGAGGCACATCCGCGGTGTCTTGCATGACCCTGTTTTTGGCCTATATGGCTTGTACACTTTGCTTATTATGTTTTTCAGTCATTTTAGAAGTTCTTAGAGTGATTTAAAGTGTTTAAACTGTCAGTTTAAGTTATATTAAATGGACTTTTTAAATTAAGAAAAAATCCTAGTTTTTAGGGATTTCACATGATGATCCTTTGATGATTTTCTGGCAATATATCACGCGTATGAAATGTGAAGAAAGCTTACGTATTTATCTACAACTCTCAAGGAGGCGACGTTTTAAAAATCGGCTTCTAAAAGGTCTAGAAGTCGTGAGGAAAGTCTAACTGTTATGACCCGCACCTTCGGATTAATGGAAAAGAGAACAAAAGAAATTATGACAGAATTAAGATGCGATCGCAGGTCGCACTAAGCGATATAGTTGGGAAATCCTAACTGCGCACTAAAATACACCACAAAAATTTCGAAAAAAACTAATTCCATTATAATCTTCCCAAAAAAATTCGGCCAAATAAGAGGATTGATGCGTACACAATGTGGGCTCCAATAATTCCACCTTCCAAACGTCCTTCACAAAGGATTAGGCACAAGGAAAAAAACTTCCCCTTGCTTCCTTAGTGATAAAAAAGTGTGGATCAAACGAGCAAGACCAACACTTCAAGATGGTCGTTGATCAGGCAAACCAATATGGCCCTCCTGGACAGCACCTTTTAGTAATGGAAACACCTTCAAAATGCTCAACTTTGAAGGATCTTAACTTAGGTTTTTAATGCAAAACCAAGAAAACAAAGTCTCACACAAAGTGAAAGAAATATCAAAGGATTTTTATTTCATCAAAGTTGTGCTCCTAGGCGCCCCAAAAGGCTCTATTTATAGGCTGAGATTGAGCCTTAAAACGTCTAGAACTAATTCAAAATAAAGCTAGCTAGCAATGTTTGAAAATTGAAAATTATTTGAATTCAAAGCTAAAACAAATTCTAGCTAAAATCTTCAAATCTTGCAAGACATTATCCTCAATGAGTTTGGCCGTGTATGATGATGAAGTTGGCGTTTGAGACTTGATCTTGAGTAGATGAAGTGGTTGGAATTGAATTCAAAGGTTGGTTGAAGATTGAATTCAAATTGAATTTGAACTTTTTTTCAAACTTGAATTCAATCTTTGAATTTTGATCTCACCTCTTTTGATCTCCAAGTTGGCGTGGGAAGGGATGAAATGGCGTGTGAGAAGGTCTCCAAGTGGCTGAGATGTTGAATTCAAATGTTGGTTGGAGATTGAATTTAAATTGAACTTGAATTTGAATTCAAACTTGGATTCCACTTTGAATTGAGATCTTATGTCTTCTTGCTGCAAGAATGGCGTGTAGATGGGCTAGGATAAGGTTGAGAACTTCTTGAAATTTAAGTCTTCAATTGGTTGAGACTTGAATTCAAATTATAGTTGAATTTAAATTCAAGTTTAACTTCAATTTGATCCTCATCTTCTCTTCAACCTTGGCCGGCCCCCTTTTGCTCCTTGGAGATGATTTTGAGTTCAATTTTGAAAAGAGGAATCCATCTTGGAGACATTTGAATTTGTCTTTGTGGAGACAACAAACATTCTCTTCAAGACAACATTCTTTTTGTCTCCCATTTTGCGACACACGGCTACATTCCTCATTTTTGGGCCTCCATTTTATTTGGACCTCCCATCTACTTAATTTACCTACAAAGAAAACACATAAAACAAGGATCACAAGAAAACAAGACAAACTTTAAAAATGAAGACACACACGCACTCTCAAAGGGATTAAAGGGTGGGATCAATGAAATGAACCCATGGAACCTTAGGTTCATCTTGAACATGCTTATACAAGAAGGTTCCAACTTGATGACAAAGTTCTCTTGCCCTCCTTCTTGTCGTAGGACCCTTGACCTCTTGATAGGATCCTTGGTCCTCGTCGGATCCTTGATCCTCATCAAGGATAGGAAATAAAAATTTCTCCTTTCACTAATTTAACCCAACCAATTACTAACTACGTAAATTCCACCTCGAAATTACCTTTTTTCCCCACCATGAAATAAAATAATTTCCACTACCCTTTCTCAAGCCTTGAAATTCGGATGACTAAGTGAAGGAAAAGAGGGAAAGACTTTACTGCACCTATTGTCCTACATGCAAGAAAGAACAAGGAGTAATACTATAACACTCCTTATTAACCAATGGACAAAAGATACTCTTATCTTTTCCTCTTCCCAACCACACAATAAGACAAAAACCTTTCTTTTCTTTTCTCCCAACCCCTCACGCGGTTAAGCCCCTTCCTTTACCCTTTTCCTCCATCATTTTTCTGCATCCACTATTGCACTCTTGCTCACTTTATTTTCCCTCCACTTCTTTTTCATGCCACTTTACCATCCTTTTCCCCACTACAAGCCAAACAGTCCTCCGGCAGATAGGGAAGAATAGGACCTATCATTTCTTCTTCCCGCAACACTTCACCTACTATGCTTTTTCTTACACAATTTATACTTTCCTTACACCATCATATTTTCCTCGTCCCAATAACATAAAGGACAAAAGGATTTTTCTCTTCCTCTCCCATTTCCATGGTTAAACCATAGGCAAGACCAACTAGTCTTACACTCCTTCACTCATCCATCACCTCAACTTTACATCACCCTTTTTCCCACTAATGGTTCTTTATGCAAATTACTATTTCCACATCACCGTCCTTCATCCTCTTTTCAATCAATATAAGACAAAAAAATTTTCTTCCCCAATTTCCCCATTATAGTTACGGTCAAAGATCCCCACCAAGGGAGAAATAAAACCCTTTTCTCAACCTTTTCCATTTCATCTTTTAGCTTAAACAAAGTGATACATTCTCTCACATAAAAGTTTCTCTTCACTCCATCATCCCTGTTATTCCACACACAATACTTTTTCTCTTCCTCTAAACCCTTCCGTGCCGAGAATATCAAAGAAAAGAGGGCTAGTCATCATCTTCATTTCATTCTTTAAACTCCATTTTTCCCAACCATAATCAATCTCTCTCTACTCTCTTTCTTTTAATGAAATCTCTCTCCTCCTTCAAACTCTCAAGAAATGCTCAACTCTCTTTTTTCCTACTTGACAACCGTGAGCTTAAATGAAGCAAGAAGCCAATTTCTCATCTTTTCTTCATCCATTTTTCATTCTAAGTCCAAATCAAAAATACTTCTATTTCCTCTTATCAAAAGAAGGACAACATTCATTCAACTCTTTGGCCTCCAAACCGTGGCCTTCTCAGAGTGAGAGAAGAAGGGAGATTCTTCAATTCAAGTGATACAGGAAACATGCAAGCTTGGCAGAGGTCCAATCAACACTTGAGTAAGAGGCTAAAATTATCATTTTAAATGACTTCTAATTCACCATCTCTTCTCAAAATATTGAACCCCCTTCTTTATACTATCTAAGGCCATGACATTCGAGGTTCAAAAAGAAGGGATCTTTGGTTGGAAAGGTAGAGGACTTGTAAGAATTTCAAGGTAAATCCTCATAAGAATTCAATTTAGCTCTTACTTAGCTCTTATACTTCAAGGCTAACTTATTTTCCTCCTATTTTGGCCTTAGGACCGTGGATCACCAAAGGAAAAGGCTAGAAGTTATCTTTTTCTTCATGAGGAGTAAGGATCAAAGAGAAGGCAAGTAGATCTCTTTAGTTATTTCATGCATGATTAAATGGAGTCTATTATGTTAAAAATTTAAGAATGGATCATGCATGCTCTAGACTAAATATGTGAGGACTAAGAACATGAAGAAAGTACACATGCATGTTCCTCATCTTAAGATTTGATGACATTCTTGAGTACAAGTATCATAATGAAACGAAGAAAAATATCTTGCATGTTGGGTTTCATGACAGTATGTGCGACATATGTACATAGGTATGTGTAGGCATCCTAGTTATCATTGTGCATGTTCTTGAAAGGTGCACATGTGAGAAAAGATGGTTGAGTGTGTATTAATCAACTTGTGTACATAGAAAAGATAAAAATCAAGTATGTGTGAAGAGTGCAAATTTTGGCCATGATGGAATATTCAAGTATTTTTTATTTTGAAACCTTGTTACTTGCATGTGAAATATATTGTAATAAAGTGTTAATGATGTGGGTAAACTCACTTCACGGCATGTGCATGATTCTTTTTACATACTAGCAAGGTTCTTTGATAGTTAAATGGTTGCATGCATATGAACTAGGTGTAGGAACATTACGAAAAGTAGGAAGTGGGGAACTTTGCATCATTATGATGTGGATTCATATGCCTAATGACCTTAAAATGTGATAATGGCATCTATGAACTATTAAATACACATATAGGCAACTTGTGATAGTCATATAGGTAGCAAGAGGTAATGTGGATAAATGTGTATGTGTGCTTGTGGGTGTACATAATTCGGCCAAGTGGCCTTAAGGAAATTGGTGACAAATTGACTAGTATGTAAATGACATCATAAATAAATATAGGTATTGCATGAAGATAATAAGTCATATTTGGTATGTAAAACTTCGGCCAAGTGGTCTTTTTGGGTGTTAAGACAATGTTGCAAAATGAACATTGGTGTGATATCTATGTTTCGGAAAAGAAACCATAAGTAGGTCTTGATGTTATTTTGTAAATTATTCATATGTGCATCTTGTTACATTTATGCAAGTGACATAATTGTAATGTGAGTAAGTGCATATGTGCGTGTGTATAATGTCTTGGCCAAAGGCCATTTTTGTGACATGAGGATGAATTGCAGATGGCATAATCAATAGAAGTATAAGTTTTGCATGAAATTAACAAATTGTAAAAGTGTGTGTGATTGTTGGAAATTTTCGGCCCAAGGCCAAATTGAGGCCTTATCATAGATTAACCTCATTCAAGAATAATCATGTAATAATATGTATCGGGTATGTTATGTAAAGTATTTGTATTATATTTAAAGAACAAGCATAAACAAGACACTAAATAAAATGAGAAATTAAGAAAGAAACATATACTAACTTTCACGTCATAAGACCCTATGGGTATATCCAAATGAATTATGCATACTTGTGCACACTTAACTAAATATAAGTGTTATACGCATAATATGCGTAAGCCATTAGCAAAACCGTTGTCCACCTCAAATTACAAAAATTGATAAAAGCATGTATGATGACAAACGGCCAAGAGGGATCATTTGGCCCAATTATAATACGATAAGCTATTTGAACAAATATGAAGTAAATACATCTATAAAACAAATAAGTACATAATCAAAATCAAAGATAATCAAGATGCTAATTTAAAAAAGAGACCTATGTTAAGCATTCCCTCATGCATGCTGTCTTCATGATTTTTATTTGCGAACATGTTTATGAAACGATTTTTGCAAGAAATATTTTAAAGTTTTCATGATTTAAGGAATAGTACCGCGAGGCGAGTGATTCCATACAACTTATGCATGTATCTATGGTTGAGTGTAACACCTTGTCAGGGACAGGGGCTCTCTACCTTTCTGTATACGCATGATCTGTTGGCTGAGTGTAATACCTTGTCCAGGACAAGGGATCTCTGCCTTTCAGTTACGTCTATGACGTTCTGTATGGAGAGCTGCCTGATGTCTGGTCCTGGGGGAGGATGTCAATGGCAAAACACGTTATGGCAGAGTGTAACACCGCATCCGGGACTTGGGCTCTCTGTTATAACACGTCACCGTTAGTCCTATGTACGTATGATGTAACACCATGGTTGGAACATCAGGATTCATTGACAGTACTCGTGGATACTCGGGGAGTCATTCGATATGTCGTGGATATCTTATATTACGAAAAGTGCTATAGCCAATCCATATCATGTCATGTTCATGTATGCATGAAAGGAAATGTTTTTCAAATGTTTTACAATGTATACATCACGATCATGTCTCATGAAGCCCTAGTGTTTAAGTTATGACTCTTGTAGTACGAGACCAAGTATGATTAAAGAACAACAAGAAATAGAACCAAAAAGATTGTGCGCAAGAAAAATACCGACTATATGCTAACATAAGGATGATCAAACTACTTTCAGAGTGTTGCCTTCTTTTATGATATCTTTACCTTATTTGTTAATGCATGTTAAGATTATATTATGACACTATCCATGACTTGAAATATGCCTGCTCATAGATACATGTGTTACTTTATTTTAGCTGTCATCACATAATGTTTTGTGTCACCATTCACGCCGCATCTATTGTTCACCATGCATGATTCACATGGCGAACCTAGGTGGATAGACTTGCTGAGCGATTTGTTATCGCTCACCCTATTATTTACCATACCATAGGAATGAAAGCTAGCTCGGACACAGAAGAGGATACGCCGGAGATAGAGTGTCAGTGATGAATGTACGTCCCGTTGATGTAGTTCTTTTATGTTATATCAGTGTTATATCCCGATTTTATACTGGTAACACTTCTGACGTATTCGGATTTAGTTATTTTGTTATATGCATGTCGATTATGCTTTGTACATTATATATTGCTTCTGTGATTTCGATACATGTTATGACGACGTGCATAATAATAGTATCGATGCCTTGTACTTCGCGTAGCAGAGTAAAGCGGATGCACCGTGCCGAGACTCTAGTCCCGGACAGGGTGCTACAGGTGGTATCAGAGCGAGACTCTAGATCCATAGCGGGCAACATAAAAGCAGCAATGACATGTATTAGGCTATGATCATAGAGACTGAGATATGATTTTAGTCCAAATGTGACGATCTTAGAATAGATTCCCTTGAACAATAACCCAGATAAGGAAGGATGATTGGATAGAGTAGCACAACGGAAGCGTGGAAATAGAATAATCTAAATGGATAATTTGAAGTCTTTCAACATAAGATAAGTGCCCATTAGTGGATAACCAGATGTCTAGGTCAAAGCTGTAAGTTACAATTCTAGAAAATCCTATTCGAACCCAAGTAACACATCAGCAAATGTTCTAGTGATGAGCCAAATGAAGGCTAGAAAACGTTGCCAAGGACTTTGTCTCCTATTCCAAACTGATTTGAACAATAGCTATGGCAAAGAACATCACAAAGATACCCCTTGAACTGTAACTGTTGTTCTTGGCTCAATTTATGCCAACACCTCTTCCTCTTTGGCACTCCAACACATCTAAAACCTCAATGAGACCCTAAGATGCTGTAAACCAAATGATGAAGTAAATACTAACAAGTTCTAGGCTATGAACTTGAAAGAAACCGTTAAAGTGGTTTTAACTTCAACTAGATAAGTTGAGAGAACTCCTTAAAGGAAATCTTGATTGAAATGTGTTTGATAATTGTTGTAAATTGTTTTTTTTTTGAGTTGTTTTATACATTCAGCTTCCTATGCTATTTATAACAAATGAAAATGACATAGGTACAAGTTTTAATGTACAAAGTACAAGGCTAAAATAAGGTGGTTGCTTTGAACAACTTTGGCTCCAAGAAATCTGGTTGTTTTGCCGTGTAAACCATGTTTGTTTCCAGCCTTTTTCTTGGTCAATTTGATTGGATAATACTTGGAGCAGCTTGCTTGGAATTAGGCCTTTTGATTGGTTGCAAGTTGGCTTTGAATTTTCAAAGGATGAAGCTTGATTCAACGTTTCCTCCTTGCAAGTTTCAGCCAATGTTTTGATTGGATAATGTAGTGTGCAGCTTGGTTTGAACTTGGCTTTGATTGGTTCCAAGTTTGGTGTTGAATATTCAAACATATTAGCCATGAACCAGCCGATTCTTCCATGGTTGTGATTGGATGGTTTAAGGTGCAGCTTGCTAGTTTGTTTCCTTGCTTGTTTGTGATTGGTTTAAGCATATGCAAGACTCCTTCCTATTGGTTAAAGATTTGAGCAGCTTGTCTCTCCATTCTTACGTGAAGAACAATCTTGAATTTGACATGGTTGCTTGTCACCACCTTGCTTGTAAGCTACTTGCTTATCACCTACTTGCTTGGACAAAAATTCAGATTCTAATTGCATCTTCAAGCTTTGTTTGAATAATGATATCATCTGATCAGATGGGACATGGATCGATCGGTGTTCATGCTTCTTCAATTTAAAGCTCTCTTTGACCTATCTTCAAAGATACCAAGCAACAAACACAATATGCACAACATATATGACATGTCCTAAGGGTTAGTTAAGACTATAAGACATAAGAAGTAGCACTAGTGTGTGCGGAGTTAATAGTGATATGCCATGTCTTACAGAACTAACATGTGACAGTAAATGATACATGAAAATATGTTGCGTTGACCCCATCGTGGGCTCATCATTCCCTCCCTCTTGAAAATGATTCGTCCTCGAATCTCAACATGGATAGAATAAAGGAAAGGGGTTTAGGATGTACACGTATGCTCAACTACACCATAACCAAATAGGAACATGATACAAATGGTGAAGGTGAAATACCTTGGTGCATCCTTATCTTTGAAGAAAGAATAAGGTGTGTACACGCTTTTTAAAATGTTTAGGATGTATTAACAATATGATAACAAAAATTTTAGAAGACATACATCCTAACAGATAAAACAACATCCAACAAACATATTGCAACATGTTAACACTAAATGTACAAATCTTACAAACATGTGCAATATTTAGACAAGATGTACCAATTGAGATGACAACAGGCAGACATTCAACAAGATGAGATGAAATAGATATTTCAGAAATAGAATCTTCATCTATACTAAATATGTCATTCAATTCATTAACTAGTTCATCCAAGGATTTATGTTCATTTGTAGCTGAATCTATTTCAATAATGACATCATGATCAAGCTCAACATCAAGTAGACAATCTAGTTCAGCTAACATCAAATCATAAGAATCTAGTTTATCAATGTCATTCTCAACAGAATTACTTACATCAATGTCATCAATGAAATGTACAGGATGTAAATCAGATTGTAACCCAGAAACAAGCATCTCAGCAGAATGCAGATCATGCACAGGGATTTCATTTATATGCATGTCACAATGTAAATCATTTTCAGACAAAGTGTTATCACAATTAACATCATCTATAAGCAAACGACTAACACTTTGGAAATCACCAACAGATTCAAGTGAAGGGTCTTCTTCAGACAGTACACAAGGTTGAACATGCAATTCAGATAAAGGAGTTCCAGTTTCAGGCATGTTGGGGCTAATTTCATACAAACCATCATTCACAGAAATGTCAGATTGCAAGTCTTTGTTCTTTTCAGATTCTATCAATACTTGCACCATGTCTCTAAGTTGAAGCAATGCATTTTCAATATTACCCATAGTCTGACTCAAATTGCTTAACTTAACTGGATTTGGTTTGTCAATTTCAGAATCACAAGAGTTCAGTTCATACCCATAGTTTTGATTAACTTGCCATGGGATTAGGTTTGATTGAACAATCTTTGCCTCTTTATACATGTCATAAAGTGATGAGAATTTTTTAGACAACATGCAATCAGCGATCTCTTTATCTAATCCAGCAAAGAACCTAATCATGCTTAATTCCTCATGTTCTTCAACATAAGCATAGTACAAATCATCAAGCATTTCATTGTAATATGCACTAACGTCTTTATTGCACTGAGAAAGAGTTTGATATCTAGGAGTTTTACATTCCCAATATCCAACCCATAAACCATTCGTACGACCAAAGGAGTTCATACGTTTTTCCAGTTCATCATAGTCTCTCCTATGGCATTCAACTCCCCAAATGGTTTTTAGAATCATGTTTAATCAAAACAATCTCAAAAGCCAATTAAAATATTGACAAGATGCAAATGCTCTACTTTATGTTGACAATTGTTTAAAACAGCAACCTGGACTATTTCTCCTAAGGATTCAAGAAAATCACAGAAGTCAAATTGTTGTTTGGGCTGAAAGAAATCTACGGGGTTGTTTAAGACAATCCCTCAATCTACTTTACAGCATATGCAATTATCAATTGTAGTAAAGTGAAAGTAAAGACACACAAACAAAGTGCTAGCAAGGGTTTGCTTTAGAAACTTTCAATATCTCAAAACTACAACACTTTGGGGTTTGGTTTGGGCACTTTCTTTCTTTTGAGCTTCGCACAGGGATTTTCCCTTTTTGCAACGTTTATTTTTGGGCTTTTCCTCACTTGGTTTTCTTGTGCAATCCTCTCTTGTCTTGCCTCTTACTTGTTTGACAAATATTGGCTTTTCTCTCGCGTATTTCTCAATCAAGCTTAATTTTCTTTCTTTGGAGGGTTTTGCTTGATTGTTGTGAGACTACTCCTCACGGCCTACATGAGACATTGCCCACGGCCTTTAATTGCACAAGGTTTGTTGTATTTGGAATTTGAAAGTTCCTCGTACACAACACGGCTAAACGCTATGTAGTGGGAATTCAATTCACAATTACAACAAGATCAAATTGTATAAAGTGCAATGTAAGTTCAGAAATTGATCTAAAACAACAATTGGATAGCTCTTTAACAATGTGGGGCTTAAACAATTCCTAACTTTCAGAATATATCTAAGTCCAACAAGTTGTTTGAAACAATTGAAATCAACAAAAAGATAAAGCTATTAGCATACACCAAGATTTCAAATGAGCTTTAAAAGTTGTTTTAATCCACACGGTTTTGGCACTTATCTTTTTTTTTTGTTTTTGATGTAAATGATCTAACTAATCTTAAGATGGCTAAATGCAACTTATTTGTTTCTAAATGCAATCTATACGGCTGATTACTATATCAACTAATGGAAAATCAGTTTTGATGCAACCAAGCTAACTTGTTTTGTTTGGTTTTTAAGTGATCTATCCTACTTTGTTTTTGTTTGGTTTTTGTTTGTATGATGTAATCAGATTCTAAACTAAATGATACTAGATGCAGCTCTTTGTGTTTTACCTAACAAACGTACATGAACTAGAGACTAGGCAGCACACTTTATTTAGCTAAACTACTTGTTTTGATCTTTGCTTTCGGTTTTCTTGTGCCAAACTAATCAACCAACGAAAACACTTAAACTATGATGTAAACTAGCCTAACCAAGCTAAATAAGGAAGCACTAAAATGTTTTAATCAGTTTGCACACAAGTGACCAAAAAACAGAATTTTAACTACTTGATTATAAGCTAAACTACCAACTAATCTATTTTTGTGTTCAAGTTTTCTCTTTTAAGGACATAACTAAACTAACACTTAAACTACTAGATTAAGGTCTAATGAAGATCAACTAAGCTAAATATGGCAGCATATAAACGTCTAAACAGTTTGCACACAAGTACTAAAACAGAATTTTAACTACTACAACTTGATGAAAACTAAACTATCTAAACAAATAGCAACTAAACGCACAACAAACAGCTTACTAAACGGTTTGGGCAGCATCAAACATATGCAAGATTGAACAATGTAAACATGAATAGAAGACTAACAAACGCTCTGATACCAATTGATGAGCCAAATGAAGGCTAGAAAACGTTGCCAAGGACTTTGTCTCCTATTCCAAACTGATTTGAACACAAGCCATGTCAAAGAACATCTCAAAGATACCCCTTGAACTTTAACCGTTGTTCTTGGCTCAATTTATGCCAACACCTCTCCCTCTTTGGCACTCCAACACATCTAAAACCTCAATGAGACCCTAAGATGCTGTAAACCAAAAGATGAAGCAAATACTAACAAGTTCTAGGCTAGGAACTTGAAAGAAAACCGTGAGTGGTCTTAAACTTCAACTTGAAATGTTGATAACTCCTCAAGGGAAATTCTGGTTGAAATGTATTGATAAATGGTTGTTAAATTGTTGTTTGTACATTCAGCTTCCTATGCTATTTATAACAAATGAAAATGATAAAGAGTACAAGTTTTAATGTACAAAGTACAAGACTAAATATAAGGTGCTTGCTTTGAACAACTTTGGCTCCAAAATTCTTGTTGCTTTTGCCGTGCTTCTCAACCTGTTTTTCCAGCCTTTTCCTTGTTCAATTTGATTGGTTGATGAATTTTCAACAAAATATTCCTTAGCCAACGTTTCTTCCATCTTTGTGTCCAGCCAAAATTGTGATTGGATATTGCAATGAGCAGCTTGCTTTGATCTTGGCCTTGATTGGTTGTGAGTTGTGGTTTGAATTTTCAACCAATTTCCCTTAGACAACCGTTCCTTTCCTTGCTTGAATTCAGCCAAAAATTCTGATTGGATGTTGTAGTGAGCAGCTTGGTTGAACTCCCTTTTGATTGGTTGCAAGTTGATCTTTGAATTTTCAAAACATCTAGGCCTTAAACCAACGTTTTTCTTCAAGGAATTTGATTGGAGCAATTGTTGAGCAGCTTGCATTCTTGTTCTAGCTTGATTGTGATTGGTTTGGACATTTGCAAGACTCCTTCCTATTGGCTAATGATGTGAGCAGCTTGTTTCTTCTTTGTTTCAACCATTTTAACGTGAGGAAAAATTTTGATTTTGACATGGATGCTTGTCACCTCTTTGCTTGTAAGCTACTTGCTTATCACCTCCTTGCTTGAACAAAAATTCAGGTTTTAGTTGCATCTTCAAGCTTTGTTTGAACAATGATATCATCCGATCAGATGGAACATGGATTGATAGGTGTTCATGCTTCTTCAATGTAAAGCTCTCTTTGACCTATCTTCAAAGACACCAAGCTACAAACACAATATGCACAACATATATGACATGTCCTAAGGGTTAGTTAGGCAATAAGACATAAGAACTAGCACTAGTGTGTGCGGAGTGAACAGTGAAATGTCATGTCTTACAAAACTAACATATGACAATAAATGATACATGAAAATATGTTGTGTTGACCCCATCGTGTGCTCATCATAGTCCGAATGTGGTGCAGCCACCGTACTTCACTACGGAGAGTACAAGGCGTCATGCATAACATGTAAAATCCATCACTGAGTCATGGACTACCATGCTAACATTTAACAGAGTAGCAAAATATAGGCAGAATTAAAACTTCGAAATAAACATGCTTGCCGAAAATATTAGGTCCAAAACATCGGTCCAACAAAACGAGGTAAAACGTAAATCCCAAAAGTTCCAAACATAGTCCATAGTACAAATATCATGTCGGCACAAAAGTCCTTAAGCAGCGTCTTCTCTCGGCTTCTTGCCTACAGGTATGGCACTCTTGGTTCATCATCGATCCACTCAACATTGGCATTCTCAAGCTCTGGGGAAAAAATAAAGGTATAAGTGATAAATCACCCTGCAAGCATACAATAAACCATCATGAAATAAATAAAGAATCATAACATGAACGCAAAACCCCAAAAAAACCAACATTAACTCATACCTGGCCTTTAATCCTTGATCCGCTGAAAATATAACCTAATCATACTTAAGTAATACCACTCTGACATTATCATAGCACTTCCTAACTTAACCGTCCTAACATGCAAAGTGTACATGAAATATGCAACATGCAATGCATGATGTCATGTCGTGGCAAAATCACCATTTGGTCCCATAAAGCAAGCATAAAAGAAAACAGAGTGTCAGATCAATTAAACACAGATCTGAACGGGTCCAGAACATATCATCAGACCAAATAATCCTGGGTCTGGGACGGGAACGTGTCATCAGGCCAATTAACCCCGGGCCTGGGTCGGGTCCAGAACATATCATCAGACCAATTAACCCCGGGTCCGGAACAGGTCCAGAACATAATCATCAGACTTATTAACCCTAGGTCTTAATCAGCTTATGAGCATGCTTAGCCGGCAAGGAAATCATAGAGCTTTTCTTTTGAAAATCATGGGACCACAAATAACTTGTATAAAGAAAACTTGCTTACTTGAAAGGACATTGCTTGCATAAGGAAAATTTAAAGAGAAATCAGATTCGTAATGCACATGATCATGCATGATGCAAGGGATGAAATGCAACGAGAGTCATGGCATGAATCATCTTAAAAATTACTTAGGACATGACATAGACATAATCGCCTAGGCTGAAAAACTTTCTAGCAGTTCGCACTCATTTTCCTTGGCTTAAAATTTAACCAAGACAACTTATTTCCTGAACCTTTTTATACGGCATGCACATTAGGCTCCTAGCTATCAACCATAAATATTTCGTGACAATCCAATAAGCATAAGGGGTTCAAATTCGGGTTCCATCAAGACTTGGCACAACCAAACTTTCTGCTGTGTAGTACCTGTTCCATTCTATTTTCATGACCCTTAAATCGTCAATTATTCATATATACCACCTGGAAAATAAATCTAACATACTGGGGAATAATTTTCTTAAGCCCAAATACCACCTTCATGCCTAAACAATTAAGGATAAGTCCAAACATTATGACTCAACATTCTGTCAAGATTTCTAGAAACGTTCATCCGTCTTTACTTCGGTTGTTAACCCCTCAAATTAATGCTTTTAGCCAATTTCTTTACATAGACATCTGACCCAATGCTTTAAGTGACTCTCATAAAAATTTCAAGGCAATCCAAGACCTTTAAAGTGGTTAAACAGTTATTATACACCCAGAATTTTGTTTTGCACAGGTTCACCTTAAGGTCCCTTTAAGATTATAAAACTAGACTTTTTATCGATCTACCACCACAGCCTACCAGCACACCAAATTTGAGGTTATTTGCACACTCACAAGGTTCATTTCAAGGCCGATCAATACGACACTCAAAACAGTTCTGTTTCTGGAATTTTTCTTAAACCACTCTTTGTCTCTTGTCACACGCATTATTCACCCTTTAATCCTACTTAATACCACAATATCACATCGACAAAGTATATTTATTCTTAGATTATAAGTCACTATTATAGATACACAGGTGATGAATCCAAGCAACCCCACAATACCAACACCATGACTAATTTCACTTTTAACCTCTATAGCACAACTTGGAACACATAGACTTCACTTAGCACTTGATATCCAAATTTTCCAGCCATAAATCATTATGAGAATAGGTCCTCAACATGCTCCTAAATAAAGAAAAATAAACACCATCCATTTCCTATTGGACCCTGTTACGGCCGAACTAGCACACACAAAAATACTCATCCACAACTCATGATTTAACACTATTCTCAACAAAGTTCATCAAGGGTGATTAGACCAACATTCTTGTGGACCACAGTACCTTATTTTAACACACCTTAATACTTTCAAATGTCTTCTAAGGCTGTTTTTCAAAAGACCTCAAAACAGTCCACTTGGCTTGACACATTTGGCTATTTCAAGAATCATAGAGCAGTTATGGTTCATATCTTATTGTAACTAAACATTCGAGTCATTATTCCTTAAATAAATCATGAACGTCTAGAATATACTTGCCTTTTGTTGAGTCCGAAATTCTTCTTAGCTTAGAGTGGACCAAATAGCTTGAAATCCCCTCCTACTTCACCGTGGTGTACACGTTTTTAATGTCAAAGATGGGGTTAGCATTATCCTCAAATCCAAAGGTAAATGAACTATATTCAAGATAGATTTTCTTACCAAAATAGCTTAGTGTTGCAATCTAGCCACCAAACTATCACCACTCCTTGAGAGCTTGAAGATATCACCTCCCTTTACTTCCTAAAACTCACGGTTTATAGGGTTGGGGGAACATCCGAATTTGAAGCTTCATGGAATTTAGAATGGACATATAAAGGTCTAGAATCCTTACCAATATGGAACTTGAGTTGGAATGGTTCACTTGAAAGACACCTACACCAAGAAGCTTGAAGATTCCTCACCTAGAGGCACATGCAATGCCACGGTATTTGGGGAGGAATGGAGAACGAAGTGAGCTTCACAAGTTGATAACTTAGGATTAACTGAGATGTTAAGAGGCTTCCTTACCTATCTTGAAGCTTGGGAGTTGAATGAAATGGTCTTGAAGTACTTCTAAGAACACCTTCGGTCAAGAGGCTTCTTGGGTGTGTGAATCTCTTGAAGTGTTTGGATATTGTTTCGAGAGGGGTTAAGTGGATGGAATGGAGCTTTCTTGTAATGAAGTTGAAGGAAAATCCATGGAGGCTTCAAGGGGTAGCCAGCCGGATTGTTTAAGAGGAGGAAGGGGAAGACTCTTCAATGGTTCTTGAAACATAATCATTTTAGTGGGATGAATGCATGTTGGCTACTTAATAGAAGTTAAGCTTTTGAGAGTTAATCAATGAAAGACCCCTTTTAGTTGGTTAGTTGGGTCATTAAGGGTAGAGGGTTCTAGATCCTCTTAGGGTTGAGCTGATTTTCCTCTCTTTTTTTCGAAATGTTGGGAGGGCATAATTGGTATTTCACCATGAAGCATTATACATATTTATAATTTAGATATTTACTTATAGAATATTATTTATCTTAAGGGACCTATAAAAGAAAGAAAATAATTGGAATGTAGAAAATTGTAATTGGGAAATAGGATTTTTTGTTAAGCCACTTCATATACATCGGGGGTACATAATAGTTTCACGATGGGTACAACAACCCAAGTAACAGTACATCAAGCATTCGACTAACAATTAGATGCAATGTGCATGAATATGCAAATGTGATGCAACGTGATGAAATGAGAATTAATTCGATCTTTCTTTCTTTTAAAACATCATCTTCGTAAAACGAGGAGCAGAGAGTGTTCAGATCTATTATATCCGGATATGAGGCGGTCATACCATTCCCTTCAGATCTATTATTTCTGGATCTGAAAATGATCATACAATCAATCATCGTCAGCAGGTCTATTCTCTCCGGGCCTGAACGGTCATAAATCATCATCATTAGGTCTATTCTCTCCGAGGCTGAACGGTCATAAATCATCATAATTAGGTCTATTCTCTCCGGGCCTGAATGGTCATAATCATCATCAGATCAATTAACCCCAGATCTGGATCGAGTTGTGCTGGCCAGGAATCAATGGTACCAATAGGAGTTCTTTATTTTGAAAACTGAAATCTTTTTTTCAAAAAGAGCTTGTCTTAATTTTCTTTGGTATAACATCAGTTTCATAAATCATGTAAATGGAGACAATGCAATGCATGATGTGCAATATGCAATTCATGACTAAATGCACCACATAACACATATACGGTCTTGTTCTTTAAACTGGACATTATTCCATCAATAACACTCTGTTCATGCGGCCTAAAACTTATCAAATCAGGCCTATTTTCATAATCTTATGCCACACATATGCATAATGGAGTCTTATCTACATGCCATAAAAATTTCATAACATTTCGAGGTAGTTAAGACCCTCCAATCATTAGTTTACTGAAAAGGGGTACTGCTGAATCCAGCAATGCAGTACCCGTCCTTACCTTAGCAAAGCCATAAAATCTTATTTAATTTGGGCCATCACCTGGAAAACATAGTAAACACACCAAGGAATAATACTCATATGCCCAAACAGCACATACAAGTCCACATCAAAAATCAAGGTCTCACAACTCATGTCATTAATCTGTCCTGTTTTCCAGTTTTGTAACACAAAATTCAACTCAGTTGTTAACCCTCAAAACTATGGTTCCAAGCTAATTTATTTATATCAACATGTTCATCTATGTTTTAGGTAATTACCATAAAAATTTCAGGGCAATCCAATAGGTTTAGAGGGGTCGTTTAATTATTTTTTCAAAACTGGGTACGTGCAGAATCTATGGTGACCAGTTGCCACTAAACATTCCATTGAGGATAAACCATAAGTCCTTTTACCGATATTCTAACTCACAGATTTAACAAACATACAAGGCTAGCATCCTACCAAAATTTAGCTAAATTGCACGTTCCTATGGTTCATTTTCAGGTCATACAATACACCACTTAAAACTGTCCAGCTCCATTAGTTTTTCCTTTTGTCAATTTTTCTTGTCAAATGCTTACCAACTAGCATTATTTTTCTAAAATGACTTACTACCCACTAAATACCTATTTAACATAATCTTTCCAAGTTCCATAATAGTCTTTAGGCTGCATATGAATCACACCAAAAACAGCCTTGCCATTTTACATATAGTACACGTCATTTCTATGCATTTCACACCTTATAAAATCTATTCTCCACAAGACTAATTCATGCATCCAATAACCATCATAATAGCCCGTTTGTTGCACATAGTAGGTCTCATGTCATATTTTAGTTTGAGCACAAACATATCCATGTAGTAATTCATTCAACCATACCATTTTCATACATCTTTTGCTTCACAAAGTCTATTCTTCACAAGAATTAGTATTCTATCCTCCTAGCCCTTAAAACCGTCCCCCCATGGTGAGAAGGATGTCTCATACCATGTTTACATTATGCATGCAACATATCCATAGAGAGAATTATCCACATGCAACCACATTTTCCTTATGAACAACTAATTGCTCACACTTGGTAGTTATAATTTTCAACTAAGATTCATATCTTAGATATGGCTAGTCACTCAAGCATACACTTCACAAATAGTCAAGATAACTTAGAGTACACTTGCCTCTTTGAGCTTAGATGTTTCTTTAGCTTGAGCCTTAGTTGAAATAGAGCAGAGTTTCCTCCAACTTTCCCCTTATGACATACGGTTTTGAGGGAGGAGTGTAAGTAAATGTTTAGCTACTATTTAAAGACATAATGAAGCTAGTTTGAAGCTAGATTAGCTTACCAAATTGAAGCTTGAATGGAGATTGAAATGAATTCAACCCACCAATAGGTTAGCTTCTCTTAGTAGCTTGAAAAAATCTCCACCTAGTGACCATTGAAGGTCACGGTTTTGGCAAGAAATGGGAGGCACAATGTGAGCTTCATCATTTGAAATATGAAATTCACTTAGGGAATTCAACATGCAACTTACCTAGAGGAGTCTTTGGACCTTGAAGATGAAGATATCCTTGAATCTCCTAGCTCCTATCAACCGTATGAAATGAGGATGATGATGAAATTGCCTAAGTGTTCAATGGTCTTTAGTGATTTGCTTGGAGCAACTCTTGACAATGTTGAATGTTGGAGATGGAGGAGAAGCTCTTAGCTAATTTGAAGAAGGCTTCATGGGTAGAAAAAAGGGGAGGGGCGGCAGTCATGGGTCAAAGGGAGGAGACAAGGAATCCCATGTGTGCTTAAAAGAAGAAAGCACTTCTTGGAGTCTTGCATTTGACCATCTTTTGGTCTCCCATGCTTGGATCTTTTATCTTATTTTAATCCAAGAGTAGTCTTTAAATGGTATTATTAAAATTTAAGGAGGGTTCTAGGACCCCTTATGTTGGCCGAATTTTACTAAGGTTTGGGAGGGCATTTTTTTGTCATTTCACATGCTCTATAAGACGTACTTGTATAATTATATCAATTCTTATAATATTTACTTTAAGGAAATTTAATTAAAGAAGCAATAATAAAACTTAATAAAATGCACTTGAAAGGTCCAAGCTTTCATTAATTCACTTTATACGAGTCTCAAGTACAATACAATTTTCGTTGGGTACAACGGTGGGTGCGGAAAATTTGGTTTTTAAAAACTTTTAAACCAAAAACTTCACTTCTGAAAAAAATTTCTGTTTTCGGATTCTGTTTTGAAATAATTAAAAGACCTAGTTAAAGACCTCCAAAAATTATGAAATTCAGTGTGAATGAACTCTCAGATGTTTTGAGTATCTCATAAAACTTTCAAATTAAAATTCCACTCATAACCCCTTGAAAATATGTTCTTGGTCAGATTGCGCGAATCTGCCAAAAATCGTACTCTGACTTGCAAAATTTATTCCGATTAATTTTTGACTCCTAAAGGATTTGAAAATTTTATGTAATGACGCTTAGGATATCTACGTTAATGTGTTGAAACAGTTTTTGAAAATTTCTTTGGCAAGTATGTCAAATACATTGATGTCTCAACCTTCGCAAGTCTGAAAATCAGATTGCACTAGTCTCAGAACTATTCAAGTTTGACTGACATACACTTATACAAATGAGTTGAAACTTGCGCCAAATGAAAGCTAAGAGGTGTGCCTATGTTTCTGCAAAATTTCGTGATTTTTTAAATTCATTTGCTATTTTTACCTTTGCAATGAAATTGATGCAGAATGCTAGAAACTGAAAGTAAAGTGCTGAAAAGTAAGAACACCAAGAATTTTATACTGGTTCGGTTAAAACAACCTACTCCATTCTTCAAGGACACCTTCTTCGGTTATCACTAAACACCAAAAACACCTTACCACAAGGGTTACTAGAGTTATACACCAACTCCACCCTTTTACAACCAAAACAACCAAACAAACCGATTATGAACACCACCACCAATCGAATGAAGGTTTGATCACACCTTGATCAACCTTTTACAACAATGAATGAGTGTGAGTGGTATATTCAAAGCCTATCTAATATCAAGATTATATGAACAATAGGCTTGAGAGAAGAAGAAGAAAGAAAAAAAAAGAGAAGAAGAAAGTAGTAGAGCTTCTTGATCTTGAGAGAATGAGAGTTGTGTTCTTAGCCTTGTTTGCACTATTCTCTTCTTTTTAACCATGTGTGGTTGCCCCCTAGGGCCTTCTTCCTTTCTTGAAAATTCTCTTTAATGCCCTTGGAAGATTGCCTTATGTAGAAATGACACCATCTTGCTTACTTGGCACACTATAATTGGAAGAATGACTTGACATTGCTTACTTGTCACTTGATAATTGGTCCAACTTGTCATCCTTAAATATGTGCTAAAAAAATCTGAAAACAACTCATAAAACATGTGCCAAAAAGTAGTTAAAATATTAGCAAACAATCACCATTCAATCCCTTCAATTTTGGGAAGCAAATTAGGGTGCATTAAGTCACAAAAATCGGCCACCATTTTACATGCGCTAAAAATTTTCAGCATGTGTAGTAGTTTGAAATCTTTTGAATTGTTACCTTGTGTAGCTCCTTCTTTTATGTCACTAACCTAGTGTGGCATATTCTCCACCTATTGAGATGCCAATTAAGCTCCACATAGGTTTTATCATGGTTGAGAATGGCATGTAAGCTGAATGTACATGTGCTGAAATTTCACTTTAGTAATCTTTGTCAAATAATGCACAATATCTACACATATATGGTAAATTCCAATCAGCCCTAATTTGAATTTTCTAGAATACTTTAACATGTCTTGAATGTGTAAAAAGTGTCTAGATACATGTTACAACTCATGCCAAAAAACGTTCCATGTGTTGTGTTCGTAGAAAACCGAATTTTCAACTTTCGTCGATTACGCGATTTTTCTCCGATTAAATTCAAACTTCTTGCACATGTCATATATGTTATGTCACACATGATAATAATAAAATAAAGTGTATATTTAGCTCTAATGGCTGATGGTATAGGCGCCCCATGTGCTTAAAAATTTGAATTTGAAATCTCCACAAATTTGGCCTAAATTGTGGGTGATTTGTGTATGCCAACATGAAATGGTTTAGTGGCTGATTTGAACATGTGAGCCTCGAAATTTATATGGCAAGTACGTGACACACCGGTGAAGTTTCAGTAGTCATCCGATACAACAATTTTCGGTTTATAACCTTATAACGTGTCGTTATAATTTTGTCATCACCATAACTTATATCATATGATATAAGACCTGAATATACTCATAAATATGAGGTGTATATAGTGGTGTGATGTTGACGTACGTTTGTAATATATGTAACGTGTTGGTAGTACGTCAGAATATATGCGTATTGTGCCTTTTTAATAAAAATATGAATATGTATATAATATATATTAGGCGTGTATATTGAAAGAATGAGGAGACTTTCCATTTTCAATTTGTTGCCATCAAGCTTTCTCTGAATATGTCTTCATTTAATGAACTTTACTTAATGAACTAGTTTAGTTTATTAATTGTGGCACCTGAAAATAGTTCAAAGGCAACAAATGTTGGCCATATGATGTAGGCTTTAACGCTTCATGGCTTGTTAGTACGACAACAATATATATAAAGCATATGAGGCATGTATATCACAAAAACGTGTCAATTAATAATTTTGTCATGCATTTCGTAAACTCGTACTATTTAAATCATGCATTTGTAATTCGTTCAAAAACATGTTCTCAACAAACCATTGGTGGGAAAAAGGGCGACGTAAAGTTGAGGTGATGGATGAGTGAAGGAGTGTAAGACAAGTTGGTCTTGTCTATGGTTTAACCGTGGAAATGGGAAAGGAAAGATAAAAATCCTTTTGTCCTTTATGTTGTTTGGAGCAGAAAAATATGATGGTGTAAGGAAAGTATAAAATGGTGTAAGAAAAAGCATAGTAGGTGAAGTGTTGGGGGAAGAAGAAATATTAGGTCCTATTCTTCCCCATCTGCCGAGGTTAATAAAGAAGGTAGGGAGGATTGTTTGGCTTGTAGTGGGGAAAAGGATGGTGAGGAGGCATGAATAGGAGTGGAGGGAAAATAAAGTGAGTAATAGTGCAATAGTGGATGCTGAAAAATGGAGGAAAAGGGTAAAGGAAGGGGCTTAACCGTGTGAGGGTTTGGGAGAAAAGAAAAGGAAGGTTTTTGTCTTATTTTGTGGTTGGGAAGAGGAAAAGGTAAGAGTATCCTTTGTCCATTGGTTAAAAAGGAGTGTTGTAGTAATACTCCTTGTCCTTTCTTGCATGTAGCATAATAGGTGCAGTGAAGTTTTTCCCTCCTTTCCTTCACATAGTCGGCCAAATTTCAAGGCTTGAGAAAGGGTAGTGGAAATTATTTTATTCCATGGTGGTGAGATAAAGGTAATTCCAAGATGGAATTTACGTAGTTAGTAATTGCTTGGGTTAAATTAGTGAAAGGAGAAATTGTTATTTCCTATCCTCTTATTTGACCGAATTTTGTTGGGAAGATTATAATGGAATTAGTTTATTCGAAATTTTGGTGGTGCATTTTAGTGCGCAGTTAGGATTTCCCAACTATATCGCTTAGTGCGACCTTCGATCGCATCTTAATTCTGTCATAATTTCTTTTGTTCTCTTTTCCACTAATTCGGAGGTGTGGGTCATAACATTCCTCCCTCCTTATAAAAAGTTTCGTCTTCGAAACTGGTAATCTAGTCATGATCGAGTGCTTAGTGTTACTCTACTGATTCCAATCTTATCATGTATCTAGATGATGAGCCCACGATGGGGTCAACGCAACATATTTTCATGTATCATTTACTGTCACATGTTAGTTCTGTAAGACATGGCATATCACTGTTAACTCCGCACACACTAGTGCTACTTCTTATGTCTTATAGTCTAAACTAACCCTTAGGACATGTCATATATGTTGTGCATATTGTGTTTGTTGCTTGGTATCTTTGAAGATAGGTCAAAGAGAGCTTTAAATTGAAGAAGCATGAACACCGATCGATCCATGTCCCATCTGATCAGATGATATCATTATTCAAACAAAGCTTGAAGATGCAATTAGAATCTGAATTTTTGTCCAAGCAAGTAGGTGATAAGCAAGTATCTTACAAGCAAGGTGGTGATAAGCAACCATGTCAAATTCAAGATTGTTCTTCACGTAAGAATGGAGAGACAAGCTGCTCAAATCTTTAACCAATAGGAAGGAGTCTTGCATATGCTTAAACCAATCACAAACAAGCAAGGAAACAAACTAGCAAGCTGCACCTTAAACCATCCAATCACAACCATGGAAGAATCGGCTGGTTCATGGCTAATATGTTTGAATATTCAACACCAAACTTGGAACCAATCAAAGCCAAGTTCAAACCAAGCTGCACACTACATTATCCAATCAAAACTTTGGCTGAAACTTGCAAGGAGGAAACGTTGAATCAAGCTTCATCCTTTGAAAATTCAAAGCCAACTTGCAACCAATCAAAAGGCCTAATTCCAAGCAAGCTGCTCCAAGTATTATCCAATCAAATTGATCAAGAAAAAGGCTGGAAACAAACATGGTTTACACGGCAAAACAACCAGATTTCTTGGAGCCAAAGTTGTTCAAAGCAAGCACCTTATTTTAGTCTTGTACTTTGTACATTAAAACTTGTACCTATGTCATTTTCATTTGTTATAAATAGCATAGGAAGCTGAATGTATAAAACAACTCAAAAAAAAAACAATTTACAACAATTATCAAACACATTTCAATCAAGATTTCCTTTAAGGAGTTCTCTCAACTTATCTAGTTGAAGTTAAAACCACTTAACGGTTTCTTTCAAGTTCATAGCCTAGAACTTGTTAGTATTTACTTCATCATTTGGTTTACAGCATCTTAGGGTCTCATTGAGGTTTTAGATGTGTTGGAGTGCCAAAGAGGAAGAGGTGTTGGCATAAATTGAGCCAAGAACAACAGTTACAGTTCAAGGGGTATCTTTGTGATGTTCTTTGACATAGCTATTGTTCAAATCAGTTTGGAATAGGAGACAAAGTCCTTGGCAACGTTTTCTAGCCTTCGTTTGGCTCATCAATTGGTATCAGAGCGTTGGTTAGTCTTCTATCCATGTTTACATTGTTTTTGCATATGAATGTTGCTGCCCAAACCGTATGTAGAACTGATTTTTATTTGCGTTTAGTTGCTGTTTGATTAGATAGTTAGTTTGTGTCTTAAAGTGCTTGTTAGATAGTATACTATAATTTGGTAACTTAGTTAAGTGGCAAAACCGAAAACACCCCACAAAAACAACTTAGACTAGACTTAGTGTTGTTAGGATCTGATTGTGTACTTAGATCAAAAAACGTGTGTAACCTGGTTGTTCATGTTCAATCTAGCTTAGTTAATCTTCATTAGACCCTAATCTAGAAGTTTTAAATGGTAGTTTAATTGACTCCTTAAAACAGAAAACTTTGAACACAAAAATAGACTAGTTGATAGTTTAGTTTTTCACCAAGTTGTAGTAGTTAAAATTCTGTTTTAATACTTGTGTGCAAACTGTTTAGACGTTTTATATGCTGCCTTATTTAGCTTAGTTGATCTTCATTAGACCTTAATCTAGTAGTTCAAGTGTTGGTTTAGTTGAGTCCTTAAAAGAGAAAACTTGAACACAAAATAGATTAGTTGATACTTTAGCTTGTAATCAAGTAGTTAAAGTTCTGTTTTTAGTACTTGTGAGCAATCTGTTTAAAACGTTTTTAGTGCTGCCTTGTTTAGCTTAGTTAGACTAGATTACAACATAGTTTAAGTGTTTAGATGGTTGTTTAGTTTAGCACAATTAGTTTAGAACCTGATTGCATCATACAACCAAAAACCAAACAAAAACAAAGTAGGATAGATCACTTAAAAACCAAACAAAACAAGTAAGCTTAGTTGCACCAAAACTGATTTTCCATTAGTTGATATAGTAATCAGCCTTATAGATTGCATTTAGAAACAAATAAGTTGCATTTAGCCATCTTAAGATTACTTAGATCATTTGCATCAAAAACAGAAAAAGGAAAAAGAACAAACTGCCCAAAACCATGTGGATTAAAACAACTTTTAAAGCTCATTTGAAATCTTGGTGTATGCTAATAGCTTTATCTTTTTGTTGATTTCAATTGTTTCAAACAACTTGTTGGACTTAGATATATTCTGAAAGTTAGGAATTGTTTAAGCCCCACATTGTTAAAGAGCTATCCAATTGTTGTTTTAGATCAATTTCTGAACTTACATTGCACTTTATACAATTTGATCTTGTTGTAATTGTGAATTGAATTCCCACTACATAGCGTTTAGCCGTGTTGTGTACGAGGAACTTTCAAATTCCAAATACAACAAACCTTGTGCAATTAAAGGCCGTGGGCAATGTCTCATGTAGGCCGTGAGGAGTAGTCTCACAACAATCAAGCAAAACCCTCCAAAGAAAGAAAATTAAGCTTGATTGAGAAATACGCGAGAGAAAAGCCAATATTTGTCAAACAAGTAAGAGGCAAGACAAGAGAGGATTGCACAAGAAAACCAAGTGAGGAAAAGCCCAAAAATAAACGTTGCAAAAAGGGAAAATCCCTGTGCGAAGCTCAAAAGAAAGAAAGTGCCCAAACCAAACCCCAAAGTGTTGTAGTTTTGAGATATTGAAAGTTTCTAAAGCAAACCCTTGCTAGCACTTTGTTTGTGTGTCTTTACTTTCACTTTACTACAATTGATAATTGCATATGCTGTAAAGTAGATTGAGGGATTGTCTTAAACAACCCCGTAGATTTCTTTCAGCCCAAACAACAATTTGACTTCTGTGATTTTCTTGAATCCTTAGGAGAAATAGTCCAGGTTGCTGTTTTAAACAATTGTCAACATAAAGTAGAGCATTTGCATCTTGTCAATATTTTAATTGGCTTTTGAGATTGTTTTGATTAAACATGATTCTAAAAACCATTTGGGGAGTTGAATGCCATAGGAGAGACTATGATGAACTGGAAAAACGTATGAACTCCTTTGGTCGTACGAATGGTTTATGGGTTGGATATTGGGAATGTAAAACTCCTAGATATCAAACTCTTTCTCAGTGCAATAAAGACGTTAGTGCATATTACAATGAAATGCTTGATGATTTGTACTATGCTTATGTTGAAGAACATGAGGAATTAAGCATGATTAGGTTCTTTGCTGGATTAGATAAAGAGATCGCTGATTGCATGTTGTCTAAAAAATTCTCATCACTTTATGACATGTATAAAGAGGCAAAGATTGTTCAATCAAACCTAATCCCATGGCAAGTTAATCAAAACTATGGGTATGAACTGAACTCTTGTGATTCTGAAATTGACAAACCAAATCCAGTTAAGTTAAGCAATTTGAGTCAGACTATGGGTAATATTGAAAATGCATTGCTTCAACTTAGAGACATGGTGCAAGTATTGATAGAATCTGAAAAGAACAAAGACTTGCAATCTGACATTTCTGTGAATGATGGTTTGTATGAAATTAGCCCCAACATGCCTGAAACTGGAACTCCTTTATCTGAATTGCATGTTCAACCTTGTGTACTGTCTGAAGAAGACCCTTCACTTGAATCTGTTGGTGATTTCCAAAGTGTTAGTCGTTTGCTTATAGATGATGTTAATTGTGATAACACTTTGTCTGAAAATGATTTACATTGTGACATGCATATAAATGAAATCCCTGTGCATGATCTGCATTCTGCTGAGATGCTTGTTTCTGGGTTACAATCTGATTTACATCCTGTACATTTCATTGATGACATTGATGTAAGTAATTCTGTTGAGAATGACATTGATAAACTAGATTCTTATGATTTGATGTTAGCTGAACTAGATTGTCTACTTGATGTTGAGCTTGATCATGATGTCATTATTGAAATAGATTCAGCTACAAATGAACATAAATCCTTGGATGAACTAGTTAATGAATTGAATGACATATTTAGTATAGATGAAGATTCTATTTCTGAAATATCTATTTCATCTCATCTTGTTGAATGTCTGCCTGTTGTCATCTCAATTGGTACATCTTGTCTAAATATTGCACATGTTTGTAAGATTTGTACATTTAGTGTTAACATGTTGCAATATGTTTGTTGGATGTTGTTTTATCTGTTAGGATGTATGTCTTCTAAAATTTTTGTTATCATATTGTTAATACATCCTAAACATTTTAAAAAGCGTGTACACACCTTATTCTTTCTTCAAAGATAAGGATGCACCAAGGTATTTCACCTTCACCATTTGTATCATGTTCCTATTTGGTTATGGTGTAGTTGAGCATACGTGTACATCCTAAACCCCTTTCCTTTATTCTATCCATGTTGAGATTCGAGGACGAATCATTTTCAAGAGGGAGGGAATGATGAGCCCACGATGGGGTCAACGCAACATATTTTCATGTATCATTTACTGTCACATGTTAGTTCTGTAAGACATGGCATATCACTATTAACTCCGCACACACTAGTGCTACTTCTTATGTCTTATAGTCTTAACTAACCCTTAGGACATGTCATATATGTTGTGCATATTGTGTTTGTTGCTTGGTATCTTTGAAGATAGGTCAAAGAGAGCTTTAAATTGAAGAAGCATGAACACCGATCGATCCATGTCCCATCTGATCAGATGATATCATTATTCAAACAAAGCTTGAAGATGCAATTAGAATCTGAATTTTTGTCCAAGCAAGTAGGTGATAAGCAAGTAGCTTACAAGCAAGGTGGTGACAAGCAACCATGTCAAATTCAAGATTGTTCTTCACGTAAGAATGGAGAGACAAGCTGCTCAAATCTTTAACCAATAGGAAGGAGTCTTGCATATGCTTAAACCAATCACAAACAAGCAAGGAAACAAACTAGCAAGCTGCACCTTAAACCATCCAATCACAACCATGGAAGAATCGGCTGGTTCATGGCTAATATGTTTGAATATTCAACACCAAACTTGGAACCAATCAAAGCCAAGTTCAAACCAAGCTGCACACTACATTATCCAATCAAAACATTGGCTGAAACTTGCAAGGAGGAAACGTTGAATCAAGCTTCATCCTTTGAAAATTCAAAGCCAACTTGCAACCAATCAAAAGGCCTAATTCCAAGCAAGCTGCTCCAAGTATTATCCAATCAAATTGACCAAGAAAAAGGCTGGAAACAAACATGGTTTACACGGCAAAACAACCAGATTTCTTGGAGCCAAAGTTGTTCAAAGCAACCACCTTATTTTAGCCTTGTACTTTGTACATTAAAAATTGTACCTATGTCATTTTCATTTGTTATAAATAGCATAGGAAGCTGAATGTATAAAACAACTCAAAAAAAAAACAATTTACAACAATTATCAAACACATTTCAATCAAGATTTCCTTTAAGGAGTTCTCTCAACTTATCTAGTTGAAGTTAAAACCACTTTAACGGTTTCTTTCAAGTTCATAGCCTAGAACTTGTTAGTATTTACTTCATCATTTGGTTTACAGCATCTTAGGGTCTCATTGAGGTTTTAGATGTGTTGGAGTGCCAAAGAGGAAGAGGTGTTGGCATAAATTGAGCCAAGAACAACAGTTACAGTTCAAGGGGTATCTTTGTGATGTTCTTTGCCATAGCTATTGTTCAAATCAGTTTGGAATAGGAGACAAAGTCCTTGGCAACGTTTTCTAGCCTTCATTTGGCTCATCAATTGGTATCAGAGCGTTGGTTAGTCTTCTATTCATGTTTACATTGTTCAATCTTGCATATGTTTGATGCTGCCCAAACCGTTTAGTAAGCTGTTTGTTGTGCGTTTAGTTGCTATTTGTTTAGATAGTTTAGTTTTCATCAAGTTGTAGTAGTTAAAATTCTGTTTTAGTACTTGTGTGCAAACTGTTTAGACATTTATATGCCGCCATATTTAGATTAGTTGATCTTCATTAGACCTTAATCTAGTAGTTTAAGTGTCAGTTTAGTTATGTCCTTAAAAGAGAAAACTTGAACACAAAAATAGATTAGTTGGTAGTTTAGCTTATAATCAAGTAGTTAAAATTCTGTTTTTTGGTCACTTGTGTGCAAACTGATTAAAACGTTTTAGTGCTTCCTTATTTAGCTTGGTTAGGCTAGTTTACATCATAGTTTAAGTGTTTTCGTTGGTTGATTAGTTTGGCACAAGCAAACCGAAAGCAAAGATTAAAACAAGTAGTTTAGCTAAATAAAGTGTGCTGCCTAGTCTCTAGTTCATGTACGTTTGTTAGGTAAAACACAAAGAGCTGCATCTAGTATCATTTAGTTTAGAATCTGATTACATCATACAAACAAAAACCAAACAAAAACAAAGTAGGATAGATCACTTAAAAACCAAACAAAACAAGTTAGCTTGGTTGCATCAAAACTGATTTTCCATTAGTTGATATAGTAATCAGCCGTATAGATTGCATTTAGAAACAAATAAGTTGCATTTAGCCATCTTAAGATTAGTTAGATCATTTACATCAAAAACAAAAAAAAAAGATAAGTGCCAAAACCGTGTGGATTAAAACAACTTTTAAAGCTCATTTGAAATCTTGGTGTATGCTAATAGCTTTATCTTTTTGTTGATTTCAATTGTTTCAAACAACTTGTTGGACTTAGATATATTCTGAAAGTTAGGAATTGTTTAAGCCCCACATTGTTAAAGAGCTATCCAATTGTTGTTTTAGATCAATTTCTGAACTTACATTGCACTTTATACAATTTGATCTTGTTGTAATTGTGAATTGAATTCCCACTACATAGTGTTTAGCCGTGTTGTGTACGAGGAACTTTCAAATTCCAAATACAACAAACCTTGTGCAATTAAAGGCCGTGGGCAATGTCTCATGTAGGCCGTGAGGAGTAGTCTCACAACAATCAAGCAAAACCCTCCAAAGAAAGAAAATTAAGCTTGATTGAGAAATACGCGAGAGAAAAGCCAATATTTGTCAAACAAGTAAGAGGCAGGACAAGAGAGAATTGCACAAGAAAGCCAAGTGAGGAAAAAGCCCAAAGTTAAACATTGCATAAAGGGAAAATTCCCGTGCAAAGCTCAAAAGACAGAAAAGTGCCCAAACCAAACCCAAAGTGTTGTAGTTTTGAAATATTGAAAGTTTCTAAAGCAAACCCTTGCTAGCACTTTGTTTGTGTGACTTTACTTTCACTTTACTTCAATTGATAATTGCATATGCTGTAAAGTAAATTGAGGGATTGTCTTAAAACAACCCCGTAGATTTCTTTCAGCCCGAACAACAATTTGACTTCTGTGATTTACTTGAATCCTTAGGAGAAATAGTCCAAGTTGTTGTTTTAAGGAATTGTCAACATAAAGTAGAGAATTTGCATCTTGTCAATATTTTAATTGGCTTTTGAGATTGTTTTGATTAAACATGATTCTAAAAACCATTTGGGGAGTTGAATGCCATAGGAGAGACTATGATGAACTGGAAAAACGTATGAACTCCTTTGGTCGTACGAATGGTTTATGGGTTGGATATTGGGAATGTAAAACTCCTAGATATCAAACTCTTCCTCAGTGCAATAAAGACGTTAGTGCATATTACAATGAAATGCTTGATGATTTGTACTATGCTTATGTTGAAGAACATGAGGAATTAAGCATGATTAGGTTCTTTGCTGGATTAGATAAGGAGATCGCTGATTGCATGTTAAATGAAAAATTCTCATCACTTTATGACATGTATAAAAAGGCAAAGATTGTTCAATCAAACCTAATCCCATGGCAAGTTAATCAAAACTATGGGTATGAACTGAACTCTTGTGATTCTGAAAATGACAAACCAAATCCAGTTAAGTTAAGCAATTTGAGTCAGACTATGGATAATATTGAAAATGCATTGCTTCAACTTAGAGACACAGTGCAAGTATTGATAGAATCTGAAAAGAACAAAGACTTGCAATCTGACATTTCTGTGAATGATGGTTTGTATGACATTAGCCCCAACATGCCTGAAACTGGAACTCCTTTATCTGAATTGCATGTTCAACCTTGTGTACTGTCTGAAGAAGACCCTTCACTTGAATCTGTTGGTGATTTCCAAAGTGTTAGTCGTTTGCTTATAGATGATGTTAATTGTGATAACACTTTGTCTGAAAATGATTTACATTGTGACATGCATATAAATGAAATCCCTGTGCATGATCTGCATTCTGCTGATATGCTTGTTTCTGGGTTACAATCTGAATTACATCCTGTACATTTCATAGATGACATTGATGTAAGTAATTCTGTTGAGAATGACATTGATAAACTAGATTCTTATGATTTGATGTTAGCTGAACTAGATTGTCTACTTGATGTAGAGCTTGATCATGATGTCATTATTGAAATAGATTCGGCTACAAATGAACATAAATCCTTGGATGAACTAGTTAATGAATTGAATGACATATTTAGTATAGATGAAGATTCTATTTCTGAAATATATATTTCATCTCATCTTGTTGAATGTCTGCCTGTTGTCATCTCAATTGGTACATCTTGTCTAACTATTGCACATGTTTGTAAGATGTGTACATTTAGTGTTAACATGTTGCAATATGTTTTTTGGATGTTGTTTTATCTGTTAGGATGTATGTCTTCTAAAATTTTTGTTATCATATTGTTAATACATCCTAAACATTTTAGAAAGCGTGTACACACCTTATTCTTTCTTCAAAGATAAGGATGCACCAAGGTATTTCACCTTCACCATTTGTATTATCATGTTCCTATTTGGTTATGGTGTAGTTGAGCATACGTGTACATCCTAAACCCCTATCCCTTATTCTATCCATGTTAAGATTCGAGGACGAATCATTTTCAAGAGGGAGGGAATGATGAGCACACGATGGGGTCAACACAACATATTTTCATGTATCATTTATTGTCATATGTTAGTTTTGTAAGACATGACATTTCACTGTTCACTCCGCACACACTAGTGCTAGTTCTTATGTCTTATTGCCTAACTAACCCTTAGGACATGTCATATATGTTGTGCATATTGTGTTTGTTGCTTGGTGTCTTTGAAGATAGGTCAAAGAGAGCTTTACATTGAAGAAGCATGAACACCTATCAATCCATGTTCCATCTGATCGGATGATATCATTGTTCAAACAAAGCTTGAAGATGCAACTAAAACCTGAATTTTTGTTCAAGCAAGGAGGTGATAAGCAAGTAGCTTACAAGCAAAGAGGTGACAAGCATCCATGTCAAAATCAAAATTTTTCCTCACGTTAAAATGGTTGAAACAAAGAAGAAACAAGCTGCTCACATCATTAGCCAATAGGAAGGAGTCTTGCAAATGTCCAAACCAATCACAATCAAGCTAGAACAAGAATGCAAGCTGCTAAACAATTGCTCCAATCAAATTCCTTGAAGAAAAACGTTGGTTTAAGGCCTAGATGTTTTGAAAATTCAAAGATCAACTTGCAACCAATCAAAAGGGAGTTCAACCAAGCTGCTCACTACAACATCCAATCAGAATTTTTGGCTGAATTCAAGCAAGGAAAGGAACGGTTGTCTAAGGGAAATTGGTTGAAAATTCAAACCACAACTCACAACCAATCAAGGCCAAGATCAAAGCAAGCTGCTCATTGCAATATCCAATCACAATTTTGGCTGGACACAAAGATGGAAGAAACGTTGGCTAAGGAATATTTTGTTGAAAATTCATCAACCAATCAAATTGAACAAGGAAAAGGCTGGAAAAACAGGTTGAGAAGCACGGCAAAAGCAACAAGAATTTTGGAGCCAAAGTTGTTCAAAGCAAGCACCTTATATTTAGTCTTGTACTTTGTACATTAAAACTTGTACTCTTTATCATTTTCATTTGTTATAAATAGCATAGGAAGCTGAATGTACAAACAACAATTTAACAACCATTTATCAATACATTTCAACCAGAATTTCCCTTGAGGAGTTATCAACATTTCAAGTTGAAGTTTAAGACCACTCACGGTTTTCTTTCAAGTTCCTAGCCTAGAACTTGTTAGTATTTGCTTCATCTTTTGGTTTACAGCATCTTAGGGTCTCATTGAGGTTTTAGATGTGTTGGAGTGCCAAAGAGGGAGAGGTGTTGGCATAAATTGAGCCAAGAACAACGGTTAAAGTTCAAGGGGTATCTTTGAGATGTTCTTTGACATGGCTTGTGTTCAAATCAGTTTGGAATAGGAGACAAAGTCCTTGGCAACGTTTTCTAGCCTTCATTTGGCTCATCAATTGGTATCAGAGCGTTTGTTAGTCTTCTATTCATGTTTACATTGTTCAATCTTGCATATGTTTGATGCTGCCCAAACCGTTTAGTAAGCTGTTTGTTGTGCGTTTAGTTGCTATTTGTTTAGATAGTTTAGTTTTCATCAAGTTGTAGTAGTTAAAATTCTGTTTTAGTACTTGTGTGCAAACTGTTTAGACGTTTATATGCTGCCATATTTAGCTTAGTTGATCTTCATTAGACCTTAATCTAGTAGTTTAAGTGTTAGTTTAGTTATGTCCTTAAAAGAGAAAACTTGAACACAAAAATAGATTAGTTGGTAGTTTAGCTTATAATCAAGTAGTTAAAATTCTGTTTTTTGGTCACTTGTGTGCAAACTGATTAAAACGTTTTAGTGCTTCCTTATTTAGCTTGGTTAGGCTAGTTTACATCATAGTTTAAGTGTTTTCGTTGGTTGATTAGTTTGGCACAAGCAAACCGAAAGCAAAGATCAAAACAAGTAGTTTAGCTAAATAAAGTGTGCTGCCTAGTCTCTAGTTCATGTACGTTTGTTAGGTAAAACACAAAGAGCTGCATCTAGTATCATTTAGTTTAGAATCTGATTACATCATACAAACAAAAACCAAACAAAAACAAAGTAGGATAGATCACTTAAAAACCAAACAAAACAAGTTAGCTTGGTTGCATCAAAACTGATTTTCCATTAGTTGATATAGTAATCAGCCGTATAGATTGCATTTAGAAACAAATAAGTTGCATTTAGCCATCTTAAGATTAGTTAGATCATTTACATCAAAAACAAAAAAAAGATAAGTGCCAAAACCGTGTGGATTAAAACAACTTTTAAAGCTCATTTGAAATCTTGGTGTATGCTAATAGCTTTATCTTTTTGTTGATTTCAATTGTTTCAAACAACTTGTTGGACTTAGATATATTCTGAAAGTTAGGAATTGTTTAAGCCCCACATTGTTAAAGAGCTATCCAATTGTTGTTTTAGATCAATTTCTGAACTTACATTGCACTTTATACAATTTGATCTTGTTGTAATTGTGAATTGAATTCCCACTACATAGTGTTTAGCCGTCTTGTGTACGAGGAACTTTCAAATTCCAAATACAACAAACCTTGTGCAATTAAAGGCCGTGGGCAATGTCTCATGTAGGCCGTGAGGAGTAGTCTCACAACAATCAAGCAAAACCCTCCAAAGAAAGAAAATTAAGCTTGATTGAGAAATACGCGAGAGAAAAGCCAATATTTGTCAAACAAGTAAGAGGCAGGACAAGAGAGAATTGCACAAGAAAGCCAAGTGAGGAAAAAGCCCAAAGTTAAACATTGCATAAAGGGAAAATTCCCGTGCAAAGCTCAAAAGAGAGAAAAGTGCCCAAACCAAACCCAAAGTGTTGTAGTTTTGAAATATTGAAAGTTTCTAAAGCAAACCCTTGCTAGCACTTTGTTTGTGTGACTTTACTTTCACTTTACTTCAATTGATAATTGCATATGCTGTAAAGTAAATTGAGGGATTGTCTTAAAACAACCCCGTAGATTTCTTTCAGCCCGAACAACAATTTGACTTCTGTGATTTACTTGAATCCTTAGGAGAAATAGTCCAAGTTGTTGTTTTAAGGAATTGTCAACATAAAGTAGAGCATTTGCATCTTGTCAATATTTTAATTGGCTTTTGAGATTGTTTTGATTAAACATGATTCTAAAAACCATTTGGGGAGTTGAATGCCATAGGAGAGACTATGATGAACTGGAAAAACGTATGAACTCCTTTGGTCGTACCAATGGTTTATGGGTTGGATATTGGGAATGTAAAACTCCTAGATATCAAACTCTTCCTCAGTGCAATAAAGACGTTAGTGCATATTACAATGAAATGCTTGATGATTTGTACTATGCTTATGTTGAAGAACATGAGGAATTAAGCATGATTAGGTTCTTTGCTGGATTAGATAAGGAGATCGCTGATTGCATGTTAAATGAAAAATTCTCATCACTTTATGACATGTATAAAAAGGCAAAGATTGTTCAATCAAACCTAATCCCATGGCAAGTTAATCAAAACTATGGGTATGAACTGAACTCTTGTGATTCTGAAAATGACAAACCAAATCCAGTTAAGTTAAGCAATTTGAGTCAGACTATGGATAATATTGAAAATGCATTGCTTCAACTTAGAGACACAGTGCAAGTATTGATAGAATCTGAAAAGAACAAAGACTTGCAATCTGACATTTCTGTGAATGATGGTTTGTATGACATTAGCCCCAACATGCCTGAAACTGGAACTCCTTTATCTGAATTGCATGTTCAACCTTGTGTACTGTCTGAAGAAGACCCTTCACTTGAATCTGTTGGTGATTTCCAAAGTGTTAGTCGTTTGCTTATAGATGATGTTAATTGTGATAACACTTTGTCTGAAAATGATTTACATTGTGACATGCATATAAATGAAATCCCTGTGCATGATCTGCATTCTGCTGATATGCTTGTTTCTGGGTTACAATCTGAATTACATCCTGTACATTTCATAGATGACATTGATGTAAGTAATTCTGTTGAGAATGACATTGATAAACTAGATTCTTATGATTTGATGTTAGCTGAACTAGATTGTCTACTTGATGTAGAGCTTGATCATGATGTCATTATTGAAATAGATTCGGCTACAAATGAACATAAATCCTTGGATGAACTAGTTAATGAATTGAATGACATATTTAGTATAGATGAAGATTCTATTTCTGAAATATCTATTTCATCTCATCTTGTTGAATGTCTGCCTGTTGTCATCTCAATTGGTACATCTTGTCTAACTATTGCACATGTTTGTAAGATGTGTACATTTAGTGTTAACATGTTGCAATATGTTTTTTGGATGTTGTTTTATCTGTTAGGATCTATGTCTTCTAAAATTTTTGTTATCATATTGTTAATACATCCTAAACATTTTAGAAAGCGTGTACACACCTTATTCTTTCTTCAAAGATAAGGATGCACCAAGGTATTTCACCTTCACCATTTGTATTATCATGTTCCTATTTGGTTATGGTGTAGTTGAGCATACGTGTACATCCTAAACCCCTATCCCTTATTCTATCCATGTTAAGATTCGAGGACGAATCATTTTCAAGAGGGAGGGAATGATGAGCACACGATGGGGTCAACACAACATATTTTCATGTATCATTTATTGTCATATGTTAGTTTTGTAAGACATGACATTTCACTGTTCACTCCGCACACACTAGTGCTAGTTCTTATGTCTTATTGCCTAACTAACCCTTAGGACATGTCATATATGTTGTGCATATTGTGTTTGTTGCTTGGTGTCTTTGAAGATAGGTCAAAGAGAGCTTTACATTGAAGAAGCATGAACACCTATCAATCCATGTTCCATCTGATCGGATGATATCATTGTTCAAACAAAGCTTGAAGATGCAACTAAAACCTGAATTTTTGTTCAAGCAAGGAGGTGATAAGCAAGTAGCTTACAAGCAAAGAGGTGACAAGCATCCATGTCAAAATCAAAATTTTTCCTCACGTTAAAATGGTTGAAACAAAGAAGAAACAAGCTGCTCACATCATTAGCCAATAGGAAGGAGTCTTGCAAATGTCCAAACCAATCACAATCAAGCTAGAACAAGAATGCAAGCTGCTCAACAATTGCTCCAATCAAATTCCTTGAAGAAAAACGTTGGTTTAAGGCCTAGATGTTTTGAAAATTCAAAGATCAACTTGCAACCAATCAAAAGGGAGTTCAACCAAGCTGCTCACTACAACATCCAATCAGAATTTTTGGCTGAATTCAAGCAAGGAAAGGAACGGTTGTCTAAGGGAAATTGGTTGAAAATTCAAACCACAACTCACAACCAATCAAGGCCAAGATCAAAGCAAGCTGCTCATTGCAATATCCAATCACAATTTTGGCTGGACACAAAGATGGAAGAAACGTTGGCTAAGGAATATTTTGTTGAAAATTCATCAACCAATCAAATTGAACAAGGAAAAGGCTGGAAAAACAGGTTGAGAAGCACGGCAAAAGCAACAAGAATTTTGGAGCCAAAGTTGTTCAAAGCAAGCACCTTATATTTAGTCTTGTACTTTGTACATTAAAACTTGTACTCTTTATCATTTTCATTTGTTATAAATAGCATAGGAAGCTGAATGTACAAACAACAATTTAACAACCATTTATCAATACATTTCAACCAGAATTTCCCTTGAGGAGTTATCAACATTTCAAGTTGAAGTTTAAGACCACTCACGGTTTTCTTTCAAGTTCCTAGCCTAGAACTTGTTAGTATTTGCTTCATCTTTTGGTTTACAGCATCTTAGGGTCTCATTGAGGTTTTAGATGTGTTGGAGTGCCAAAGAGGGAGAGGTGGTGGCATAAATTGAGCCAAGAACAACGGTTAAAGTTCAAGGGGTATCTTTGAGATGTTCTTTGACATGGCTTGTGTTCAAATCAGTTTGGAATAGGAGACAAAGTCCTTGGCAACGTTTTCTAGCCTTCATTTGGCTCATCAATTGGTATCAGAGCGTTGGTTAGTCTTCTATTCATGTTTACATTGTTCAATCTTGCATATGTTTGATGCTGCCCAAACCGTTTAGTAAGCTGTTTGTTGTGCGTTTAGTTGCTATTTGTTTAGATAGTTTAGTTTTCATCAAGTTGTAGTAGTTAAAATTCTGTTTTAGTACTTGTGTGCAAACTGTTTAGACGTTTATATGCTGCCATATTTAGCTTAGTTGATCTTCATTAGACCTTAATCTAGTAGTTTAAGTGTTAGTTTAGTTATGTCCTTAAAAGAGAAAACTTGAACACAAAAATAGATTAGTTGGTAGTTTAGCTTATAATCAAGTAGTTAAAATTCTGTTTTTTGGTCACTTGTGTGCAAACTGATTAAAACGTTTTAGTGCTTCCTTATTTAGCTTGGTTAGGCTAGTTTACATCATAGTTTAAGTGTTTTCGTTGGTTGATTAGTTTGGCACAAGAAAACCGAAAGCAAAGATCAAAACAAGTAGTTTAGCTAAATAAAGTGTGCTGCCTAGTCTCTAGTTCATGTACGTTTGTTAGGTAAAACACAAAGAGCTGCATCTAGTATCATTTAGTTTAGAATCTGATTACATCATACAAACAAAAACCAAACAAGAACAAAGTAGGATAGATCACTTAAAAACCAAACAAAACAAGTTAGCTTGGTTGCATCAAAACTGATTTTCCATTAGGTGATATAGTAATCAGCCGTATAGATTGCATTTAGAAACAAATAAGTTGCATTTAGCCATCTTAAGATTAGTTAGATCATTTACATCAAAAACAAAAAAAAAAGATAAGTGCCAAAACCGTGTGGATTAAAACAACTGTTAAAGCTCATTTGAAATCTTGGTGTATGCTAATAGCTTTATCTTTTTGTTGATTTCAATTGTTTCAAACAACTTGTTGGACTTAGATATATTCTGAAAGTTAGGAATTGTTTAAGCCCCACATTGTTAAAGAGCTATCCAATTGTTGTTTTAGATCAATTTCTGAACTTACATTGCACTTTATACAATTTGATCTTGTTGTAATTGTGAATTGAATTCCCACTACATAGTGTTTAGCCGTGTTGTGTACGAGGAACTTTCAAATTCCAAATACAACAAACCTTGTGCAATTAAAGGCCGTGGGCAATGTCTCATGTAGGTCGTGAGGAGTAGTCTCACAACAATCAAGCAAAACCCTCCAAAGAAAGAAAATTAAGCTTGATTGAGAAATACGCGAGAGAAAAGCCAATATTTGTCAAACAAGTAAGAGGCAGGACAAGAGAGAATTGCACAAGAAAGCCAAGTGAGGAAAAAGCCCAAAGTTAAACATTGCATAAAGGGAAAATTCCCGTGCAAAGCTCAAAAGACAGAAAAGTGCCCAAACCAAACCCAAAGTGTTGTAGTTTTGAAATATTGAAAGTTTCTAAAGCAAACCCTTGCTAGCACTTTGTTTGTGTGACTTTACTTTCACTTTACTTCAATTGATAATTTCATATGCTGTAAAGTAAATTGAGGGATTGTCTTAAAACAACCCCGTAGATTTCTTTCAGCCCGAACAACAATTTCACTTCTGTGATTTACTTGAATCCTTAGGAGAAATAGTCCAAGTTGTTGTTTTAAGGAATTGTCAACATAAAGTAGAGCATTTGCATCTTGTCAATATTTTAATTGGCTTTTGAGATTGTTTTGATTAAACATGATTCTAAAAACCATTTGGGGAGTTGAATGCCATAGGAGAGACTTTGATGAACTGGAAAAACGTATGAACTCCTTTGGTCGTACGAATGGTTTATGGGTTGGATATTGGGAATGTAAAACTCCTAGATATCAAACTCTTCCTCAGTGCAATAAAGACGTTAGTGCATATTACAATGAAATGCTTGATGATTTGTACTATGCTTATGTTGAAGAACATGAGGAATTAAGCATGATTAGGTTCTTTGCTGGATTAGATAAAGAGATCGCTGATTGCATGTTAAATGAAAAATTCTCATCACTTTATGACATGTATAAAAAGGCAAAGATTGTTCAATCAAACCTAATCCCATGGCAAGTTAATCAAAACTATGGGTATGAACTGAACTCTTGTGATTCTGAAAATGACAAACCAAATCCAGTTAAGTTAAGCAATTTGAGTCAGACTATGGATAATATTGAAAATGCATTGCTTCAACTTAGAGACACAGTGCAAGTATTGATAGAATCTGAAAAGAACAAAGACTTGCAATCTGACATTTCTGTGAATGATGGTTTGTATGACATTAGCCCCAACATGCCTGAAACTGGAACTCCTTTATCTGAATTGCATGTTCAACCTTGTGTACTGTCTGAAGAAGACCCTTCACTTGAATCTGTTGGTGATTTCCAAAGTGTTAGTCGTTTGCTTATAGATGATGTTAATTGTGATAACACTTTGTCTGAAAATGATTTACATTGTGACATGCATATAAATGAAATCCCTGTGCATGATCTGCATTCTGCTGAGATGCTTGTTTCTGGGTTACAATCTGAATTACATCCTGTACATTTCATAGATGACATTGATGTAAGCAATTCTGTTGAGAATGACATTGATAAACTAGATTCTTATGATTTGATGTTAGCTGAACTAGATTGTCTACTTGATGTAGAGCTTGATCATGATGTCATTATTGAAATAGATTCGGCTACAAATGAACATAAATCCTTGGATGAACTAGTTAATGAATTGAATGACATATTTAGTATAGATGAAGATTCTATTTCTGAAATATCTATTTCATCTCATCTTGTTGAATGTCTGCCTGTTGTCATCTCAATTGGTACATCTTGTCTAACTATTGCACATGTTTGTAAGATGTGTACATTTAGTGTTAACATGTTGCAATATGTTTTTTGGATGTTGTTTTATCTGTTAGGATGTATGTCTTCTAAAATTTTTGTTATCATATTGTTAATACATCCTAAACATTTTAGAAAGCGTGTACACACCTTATTCTTTCTTCAAAGATAAGGATGCACCAAGGTATTTCACCTTCACCATTTGTATTATCATGTTCCTATTTGGTTATGGTGTAGTTGAGCATACGTGTACATCCTAAACCCCTATCCCTTATTCTATCCATGTTAAGATTCGAGGACGAATCATTTTCAAGAGGGAGGGAATGATGAGCACACGATGGGGTCAACACAACATATTTTCATGTATCATTTATTGTCATATGTTAGTTTTGTAAGACATGACATTTCACTGTTCACTCCGCACACACTAGTGCTAGTTCTTATGTCTTATTGCCTAACTAACCCTTAGGACATGTCATATATGTTGTGCATATTGTGTTTGTTGCTTGGTGTCTTTGAAGATAGGTCAAAGAGAGCTTTACATTGAAGAAGCATGAACACCTATCAATCCATGTTCCATCTGATCGGATGATATCATTGTTCAAACAAAGCTTGAAGATGCAACTAAAACCTGAATTTTTGTTCAAGAAAGGAGGTGATAAGCAAGTAGCTTACAAGCAAAGAGGTGACAAGCATCCATGTCAAAATCAAAATTTTTCCTCACGTTAAAATGGTTGAAACAAAGAAGAAACAAGCTGCTCACATCATTAGCCAATAGGAAGGAGTCTTGCAAATGTCCAAACCAATCACAATCAAGCTAGAACAAGAATGCAAGCTGCTCAACAATTGCTCCAATCAAATTCCTTGAAGAAAAACGTTGGTTTAAGGCCTAGATGTTTTGAAAATTCAAAGATCAACTTGCAACCAATCAAAAGGGAGTTCAACCAAGCTCTCACTACAACATCCAATCAGAATTTTTGGCTGAATTCAAGCAAGGAAAGGAACGGTTGTCTAAGGGAAATTGGTTGAAAATTCAAACCACAACTCACAACCAATCAAGGCCAAGATCAAAGCAAGCTGCTCATTGCAATATCCAATCATAATTTTGGCTGGACACAAAGATGGAAGAAACGTTGGCTAAGGAATATTTTGTTGAAAATTCATCAACCAATCAAATTGAACAATGAAAAGGCTGGAAAAACAGGTTGAGAAGCACGGCAAAAGCAACAAGAATTTTGGAGCCAAAGTTGTTCAAAGCAAGCACCTTATATTTAGTCTTGTACTTTGTACATTAAAACTTGTACTCTTTATCATTTTCATTTGTTATAAATAGCATAGGAAGCTGAATGTACAAACAACAATTTAACAACCATTTATCAATACATTTCAACCAGAATTTCCCTTGAGGAGTTATCAACATTTCAAGTTGAAGTTTAAGACCACTCACGGTTTTCTTTCAAGTTCCTAGCCTAGAACTTGTTAGTATTTGCTTCATCTTTTGGTTTACAGCATCTTAGGGTCTCATTGAGGTTTTAGATGTGTTGGAGTGCCAAAGAGGGAGAGGTGTTGGCATAAATTGAGCCAAGAACAACGGTTAAAGTTCAAGGGGTATCTTTGAGATGTTCTTTGACATGGCTTGTGTTCAAATCAGTTTGGAATAGGAGACAAAGTCCTTGGCAACGTTTTATAGCCTTCATTTGGCTCATCAGACTAGGTCCGGTGTGAGGTGCTGTAGGTGGTATCAGAGCCAGACTAGATTTCAGGCAGAACGTAGAACTTAGTTATGATCTTAGAATCTAAGTTTGATCTTAGATCTAAGTCATGATTTTAGATGAGTGATGGCCTGAGACTAGGGCAACGTAGACCGGATTTAGGATTTAATTCAATAATTGATCCTGAGCCATAGAATCCGGATCTCTATACTAAGATATGTCTTTCCTCTTCCTCATTTGAGTTTTTTTAGAATTGTGATCTTTAGCCAAAATAATCTGGTTTTATCCCAACATTTGTATAAATTATTACGCTCCGTAGTGCAGATGGCTCGACCTCGTGGCAGACCTCCTAGGACTCAACTAGATGCACAGGAGCCAATTCCCCCTCAGCCACAAGGCCCTGTTCCTCCTCCACCGACTCAAATCCCTCCGCCACCACCACAGGATCAAAATCCTCCTGTTCAGAATAATCCACCTCCACAGGATCAGAATCCTCCTGTTCAGAATAATCCACCTCCACCACCGTAAGCACCTATTCCTCCGGTGATTCCTGATGTTAACGCCTTTCAAGCCTTTTGCGAGATGGTCACACAGATAGGTCAAGGCCTAATCCATCGGAATGCTCCACCCCAGCCACGTGAGCTACTGAGAGATGCTCAGTATTATTTCGAGAAGCTGAAAAGGGCTAATGTACCACCATTTGAAGGAAAGCCAGATCCGAATATAGCTGAGAAGTGGTTAGACGAAGTCGAGAACTGTTTTGAATTAATCCAAGCCCCTGATGAGATGAAAGCTCAAGCCGTGAGGCCCTTTTTGTTAAGTGAAGCGAATCAGTGTTGGAAGACTAATCTGCACCCCTTGCCAAGACCAATTGCCTGGGAAAGATTCTTGCAAGAATTCCATAAGTTCTAGATTCCTCCGTTGGTGAAATTGCAGAAGAGGCATGAGTTTGAATCATTAAAGCAAGAGCCTGGTATGACCGTTGCAGATTATGCCAATAAGTTCATTGCACTGGGAAGATTTCAGCCATCCACTATGAATGATGAAGAGACGAAAATGTTGAAATTTGAAAGAGGGTTGAACCCAAGGATTAGAACATGGTTGGTAAATGCAAATCCTGCAAATTTTGGAGCCCTTTTGGATGCTTGTTATATGATCGAGAGAGATATCATCCGTCAAGACGATGTGGGACAGAAAAGGGAAAGGCAAGCGACTGGAAATGAGAAGTTTAGAAAGGTAGCCAAGAAGAATTTCAGGGGATCTGTTTGTCAAGGGAGATCACAGGGTCAAAATCAGCACCAACCGCAGCGCCGCCAGCAGCATCAAGCTAATCAACAAAAGAATCAAGCTCCAGCCCAGCAGCCAGCTATACCAGTGTGCCCTCAGTGCCAGAAGAGACATATGGGCGAGTGTCGATGGAAGACTAGATAGTGTTTTGGATGCTGTAAGGATGGGAACCTGATTAGAGATTGCCCAGACAGAGGAGCCCAGCAGCAGCAATAGCCAAGGAACCAACGACCGCGTGCAAATGTAAGGGTGCACGTCATGACAGATGCAGATGTTGAGGAGACAGCAGACGTAGCGACTGGTATGACTTAAAGTTTTATACCTTAAATATGTTTTATTTACGCATGCCTATGCTGTTACTTAGTTGAATATGCATGATTCAGGAGTTATCTTAGTATGTAGCATACCCGCGAATGTATTGTTCGACAGTGGCGCCAGCCACTCATTTATCTCCAGAAAGTTTGTTAAGAATATCGATCATAACCCCGTCCGGTTAGATCACCCCATAGAGTACAAGCAACCGGCGATCAGGTGCTTGTCTCTCATCATATCTTCAGAATTGCACGCTTGAGTTTGATGATCAGCGGTTTGAAGCCGATTTAATCCCCATATCCATGAGTGATTTCGATGTAATTCTTGGAATGGATTGGCTCTCGAAGAACCATGCTCACATTGATTGCCGGAGTAGGCAAGTTATAATCAAGGACCCCGCTCGAGATGAAGTATCATTCCAAGGAGGAGTCAAGTTGAAGAAACCATCCAAGAAGGTCTATGTCAACGCGGCTCGTGCCAGCCGAGCATTGAAAGGCCATGAAGGATTCTTCGTTTATATCCTAAGTGCTGAGCAAGTGAGTCCCACCCTTGCTCAAGTTCTTGTGGTTAACGAATACCCTGATGTTTTCCCAGATGAATTGTTGTACCCATCGTGAAACTATTATGTACCCCCGATGTATATGATCTTAAATGTCTCTCCATCTAAGGGAGTTAAGAGATTTGGCATTAAAAGGAAGTTGAGCCCAAGATTCATTGGACCATATGAAATTATGGAGAGAGTTGGTGAAGTTGCGTATCAATTGGCGTTGCCCCCATCACTGTCCCAGTTGTATGATGTGTTCCATGTCTCCCAACTTTGTCGGTATGTTTATGATCCGAGCCACATTCTTGAAGATCAGCAGCTGAAGGTTGAAGAGGATACATCTTATGTAGAGGAGCCCCTAAAGATCGTTGATTGGAAAGAGAAAAAGTTGAGGAAGAGATCCATACCTATGGTGAAAGTCCAGTGGAAACACCATTCTAGAGATGAGGCCACTTGGGAGACTGAGGAAGGCATGAGGAATCAATACCCACATCTTTTTGGCTAGTTCTCTTAAGTTTCGAGGACGAAACTTATGTTAAGGGGGGGGATGTTGTATCCATCGTGAAACTATTATGTACCCCCAATGTATATGAAGTGGCTTAATAAAAAATCATATTTCCCAATTACAATTTTCTACATTCCAATTATTTCCTTTCTTTTATAGGTCCCTTAATATAAATAATATTCTATAAGTAAATATCTAAATTATAAGTATGGATAATGCTTCATGGTGAAATACCAATTATGCCCTCCTAACATTTCGGAAAAAAGAGAGGAAAATCGGCTCAACCCTATGAGGATCTAGAACCCTCTACCCTTAATGACCCAACTAACCAACTAAAAGGGGTCTTGCATTGATTAACTCTCAAAAGCTTAACTTCTATTAAGTAGCCAACATACACATCCCACTACAATTATTATGTTTCAAGAACCATTGAAGAGTCTTCCCCTTCCTCCTCTTAAACAATCTGGCTGGCTACCCCTTGAAGCCTCCATGGATTTTACTTCAACTCCATAACAAGAAAGCTCCATTCCATCCACTTAACCCCTCTCAAAACAATATCCAAACACTTCAAGAGATTCACACACCAAAGAAGCCTCTTGACCGAAGGTGTTCTTAGAAGTACTTCAAGACCATTTCATTCAACTCTCAAGCTTCAAGCTAGGTAAGCAAGCCTCTTAACATCTCCTTTAATCCTAAGTTATCAACTTGTGAAGCTCACTTTGTTCTCCATTCCTCCCCAAAAACGTGGCATTGCATGTGCCTCTTGGTGAGGAATCTTCAAGCTCCTTGGCGTAGGTGTCCTTCAAGTGAACCATTCCAACTCAAGTTCCATATTGGTAAGGATTCTAGACCTTTATATGTCCATTCTAACTTCACATGAAGCTTCAAATTTGGATGATCCTCTAACCCCATAAACCGTGAGTCTTAGGAAGCAAAGGGAGGTGATATCTTCAAGCTCTCAAGGAGTGGTGATAGTTTGGTGGCTAGGTTACTACACTAAGCTATTTTGGTAAGAAAATCTATCTTGATTACCTTTGGATTTGAGGATAATGTTAAACCCATCTTTGACTTTAAAACCGTGTACACCTTGGTGAAGTAGGAGGGGATTAAGCTATTTGGTCCACTCTAAGCTAAGAAGAATTTCGGACTCAACAAAAGGCAAGTATAATCTAGACCTTCGTGATTTATTTAAGGAATAATGACTCGAATGTTTAGTTATAATAAGATATGAACCATAAGTGCTCTATGATGCTTGAAATAGCCAAATGTGTCAAGCCAAGTGGACTGTTTTGAGGTCTTTTGAAAAACAGCCTTAGAAGACATTTGAAAGCATTAAGGTGTGTTAAAATAAGGTAATATGGTCCACAAGAATGTTGGTCTAATCACCCTTGATGAACTATGTTGAGAATAGTGTTAAATCATGAGTTGTGGATGAGTATGTTTGTGTGTGCTAGTTCGGCCTTAATAGGGTCCAATAGGAAATGGATGGTGTTTATTTTTCCTTATTTAGGAGCATGTTTAGGACCTATTCTCATAATGATTTATGGCTGAAAAATTTGGATATCAAGTGCTAAGTGAAGTCTATGTGTTCCAAGTTGTGCTTTAGAGGTTAAAAGTGAAATTAGTCATGGTGTTGGTATTGTGGGGTTGCTTGGATTCATCACCGTGTGTATCTATAATAGTGAGCTTATAATCTAAGAATAAATACTTTGGCTATGCGATATTGTGGTTAATAAGTAAGATTAAAGGATTAAAGGGTAAATAATGCGTGTGCAAGAGACAAGGAGTGGTTTAAGAAAAATTCCAGAAACAGAACTGTTTTGAGTGTCGTAACGATCGGCCTGGAAATGAACCTTGTGAGTGTGCAAATAACCTCAAATTTGGTGTGCTGGTAGGCCATTATGTATATTAAGTGCGTGTGGTGGTAGATCAATAAAAAGACTAGTTTTATAATCTTAAAGGGACCTTAAGGTGAACCTGTCCAAAACAGAATTATGGGCGTATATGTCCTGGGAAAATAACTGTTTAACCACTTTAAAGGTGTTGGATTGCCTTGAAATTTTTATGGGAGTCACTTAAAGCATTGGGTCAGATGTCTATGTAAAGAAATTGCTAAAAGCATTCATTTGAGGGGTTAACAACTGAAGTAAAGACGGATGAACGTTTCTGGAAATCTGGACAGAATAATGAGTCATAATGTTTGGACTTATCCTTAATTGTTTAGGCATGAAGGTGATGTTTGGGCTTAAGAAAATTATTCCCCAGTATGTTAGCTTTATTTTCCAGGTGATATATATGAATAATTGACGATTTAAGGGTCATGAAAATGGAATGGAACAGGTACTACACAGCAGAAAGTTCGGCTGTGTCATGTCTTGATGGAACCCAAATTTGAACCCCTTATGCTTATTGGATTGTCAAGAAATTTTTGTGGTTGATAGCTAGGACCCTAATGTGCATGCCGTATAAAAAGGTTCAAGAAATAAGTTGTCTTGGTTACATTTTGAGCCAATGAAAATGAGTGCGAACTGCTGGAAAGTTTTTCAGCATAGGAGATTATGTCTATGTCATGTCTTAAGTAATTTTTAAGATGATTCATGCCATGACTCTCATTGCATTTCATCCCTTGCATCATGCATGATCATGTGCATTACGAATCTGATTTCTCTTTAAGTTTTCCTTATGCAAGCAATGTCCTTTCAAGTAAGCAAATTTTCTTTATACAAGTAAGTTATTTGTGGTCCCATGATTTTCAAAAGAAAAGCTCTATGATTTCCTTGCCGGCTAAGCATGCGCATAACCTGAGCAAGACCTGGGGTTAATAAGTCTGATGATATATGTTCTGGACCTGTTCCAGACCCGGGGTTAATTGGTCTGATGATATGTTCTAGACCCGACCGAGGCCTGGGGTTAATTGGCCTGATGACACGTTCTAGACCTGTCCCAGAACCAGGATTAATTGGTCTGATTATATGTTCAGGACCCGCTCAGATCTAGGGTTAATTGATCTGACACTCTGTTTTCTTTTATGCTTGCTTTATGGGACCAAATGATGATTTTGCCATAACATGATATCATGCATTGCATCTTGCATATTTCATGTGCACTTGTATATTAGGACGGTTAAGTTAGGAAGTGCTATGATAATGTCAGAATGGTATTACTTAAGTATGATTAGGTTATATTTTCAGCGGATCAAGGATTAAAGGCAATTCATGATGGTTTATTGTATGCTTGCTGGGTGATTTTATCACTCATACCTTTGTTTCTCCCCTAGAGCCCGAGACTGCCAATGTTGAGTGGATCGATGATGAACCAAGAGTGCCATACCTGTAGGCAAGAAGCCGAGATAAGACGCTGCTTAAGGACTTTTGTGTCGACATGATATTTGTACTATGGATGATGTTTGGAACTTTTGGGATTTAGGTTTTACCTCGTTTTGTTGGACCGATGTTTTGGACCTAATATTTTCGGCAAGCATGTTTATTTCGAAGTTTTAATTCTGCCTAAATTTTGCTACTCTGTTAAATAATAGCATGGTAGTCTATGACTTAGTTATGGATTTTACATGTTATGCATGATGCCTCGTACTCTCCGTAGTGAAGTACGGCGGCGGGTGCACCGCATTCGGACGAGGTCCGGTGCGAGGCGCTACATGGGTTATGATGTTATCATTTAATGTCTCCTAAGTTATGATCCTATTATTTCCTATCAGATAAGTATGACCTTATTCTCTCGGGGTTATTGGATTGAAGGTCAGGTATGTTGTGAATCCAAATTCTTGGGATTTGGTTCGTGTATAGTTTCCATTCAATTCTTGATTGTTTATGGTATACTTGATGGCGACTTTGTTATTCACCCCCTTATTTTTCCTCCTGGAGCATGTAGGAAACAGGGTAGAGTGGATTGATGACGAGCCTAGAGTTCCCTATCTGTAGACGTGCGAGAGGATGACAGTTTAAGGACATTCTTATGACGGGTTATGTTTTGATGAACTTATGTTAGAGACTTTAATTTGGGACTTTCCTTTATTTTGCGGACATGGTTGTAAACCTAATGTTGCATATTCGGAATGTTTTATTTAAAAGTTTTTATTCTGCCTAAGTTTTGCTTACTTGTTGATATGTAAGCATGGAAGTCCATACATTTTGTTATGGACTACGACGTTATGCATTGACGCCTGGTACTCTCCGTAGTGAAGTACGACGGGCGCACTGTATCTAGGCAGGCCAGGTGCAGGGCACTACAGGTGGTATCAGAGCCCAGACTCTAGATTCGGGCAGAATGTAGAACTAAGTTATGATTCTAGAAATATAAGTTTGATCTTAGACCTAAGTCATGGTCTTAGAAGCGTGTCGACTTTAGACTAGGATAACTTAGACGGGAATTAGGTCTTTAACCTAATGATTAAATCCTAGTTGATAAGAATTTAAGTGCCTCAGAATTTAATCTTAATCTTATCTCCTTTTCTCTTTGTTCGAGATTTCTTTAAATTATGATTTTATTTCTGTCAGATATCCTGAAATTTTTTCAATAAATTCTGACGCTCCGTAGTGCAGATGGCTCGACCTCGTGGTAGACCTGCTAGAGCCCAACCTGCTACACAGAAGCCGGTTCCTCCACAGCCTCAGGAGCCTGTTCCTCCTCCACCCGCTCAGGTTCCTCCACCACCACCACCGCAGGAACAGAACCCACCTCCTATTCAGAACAATCCCCTACCTCATGATGAGCCAAATAAAGGCTAGAAAACGTTTCCAAGACTTTGTCCTCTATTCCAAATTGATTTGAACCTCAGCTATGGCAAAGAACATCACAATGACACCCCTTGAACTGTAACCGTTTGTTCTTGGCTCAATTTATACCAACACCTCTTCCTCTTTGGCATTCCAACACATCTAAAACCTCATTGAGACCCTAAGATGCTGTAAACCAAAAATGAAGTAAATACTAACAAGTTCTAGGCTATGAACTTGGAAGAAACCGTTAAGTGGTTTTAACTTCAACTAGAAAAGTTGAGAATTCCTTAAAGGAAATTTTGATTGAAATATGTTTTCATTGTGGTTCTTTGTACATTCAGCTTCCTATTCTACTTATAACAAACGAAAATTACAAAGGGTACAAGGTTTAAAATACAAAGTACAAGTCTAAAAAGAACATGCTTGCTTTTGAACAATTTTGGTTCCAAGAAAGCTGGTTTGCTTGCCGTGTCTTCCTTGCTTGTTTTCAACCATCTTTCTTGATCAATTTTGATTGGATAATACTTTGAGCAGCTTGCTTTGAATTGCCTTTGATTGGTTGTAAGTTTGGCTTTGAATTTTCAAACCAATTAAGCCTTAATCAGCCGCATCTCTTCAAAGGAGTTGATTGGATCAAATTTTGTGCAGCTTGCTTGCTTGTCTCTAACTTGATTTTGATTGGTTTGAACATTTGCAAGACTTCTTCCTATTGGTTAAAGCTTTGAGCAGCTTATACATCCATGTTTGTGTGAAGAACAATTCTGAATTTGACATGAGTGCTTGTCACCTCCTTGCTTGTAAGCTACTTGCTTATCACCTCCTTGCTTGAACAAAAATTCAGGTTCTAATTGAATTTTCAAGCTAAGTATGTGTACCTGAAAGACAAGGCAATAATACAACACACACTATCCACAAGGCAATAATTCAACATAATGCAACAACTTCTTAGCCATACTCCTTGTTATGGGACCTGTACGGGGCAGTGAGGTGTCTTCATCAGTGTTTGTATCCACAAGGTTAGTCTGTAGCTCATCATTCCCTCCCACTTGAGAAGGATTTGTCCTCGAATCTGAATCAATACTAAATGGAGAAAGGTCAGCAACATTAAAAGTTTTAGAGATAGGACCATACCTTTCTTCAGGAAGATCGAGAACATAGGCATTATCACCAAGCCGTTTCAACACTTTGAACGGTCCATCGCCTCTTGGCTTCAACTTTTAGTCCCTTTCCTTAGGGAATCTTTCTTTCCACAAGTGTAACCAAACAAGATCACCAGGCTCAAATATAACAACTTTACGATTCCTGTTGGCTCTACTGGGATACACTTTATTCTTAGCTTCAAGTTGTGACTTAACCTTTTCATGCAATTCTTTCACAAGTTTTGCTTTTCGTTCACCATCTAAACTAACACGTTCATGAACAGGTATGGGAACAAGATCAAGCGGGGACAAAAGGTTAAAGCCGTAAACAACTTCAAAAGGAGAATGCAATGTTCCACTATGAACAACTCTATTGTATGCAAACTCAATATAAGCTAAGCAGTCTTCCCAATTCTTTAAGTTCTTTTGAATGACAACACGTAACAGTTGAGACAAAGTTCTATTAACAACTTCAGTTTGACCATCGGTTTGTGGGTGAACAGTTGTAGAAAATAACAATTTAGTACCAAGTCTACTCCACAAAACACGCCAGAAATGACTTAGAAACTTTGTATCTCTATCACTAACAATTGTACATGGCATGCCATGCAATCTAACAATCTCCTTAAAGAACAAATCAGCAATATGAATAGCATCATCAACTTTCTACATGCAATGAAATGTGCCATTTTGGAAAATCTATCAACAACAACAAAGATGCTATCTTTACCAGTTTTGGATCGAGGCAATCCCAATACAAAGTCCATAGAAAGATCAGTCCAAGGTGAGCTTGGAACAGATAAGGGAGTGTACAATCCATGTGGTTGTGTTCTAGATTTTGCTTGTTTGCAAGTAATACATTGGTCACATACCTTATCAACATGTGCTTTCATATGTGGCCAGAAGAAATGCTCCTTAAGTGTTTCCAAAGTTTTTAACGAGCCAAAATGACCCATTAAACCTCCTCCATGAGCTTCTTTTATCAACAACTCTCTTAATGAACACATTGGTACACATAACTTATGTTCTTTAAACAAATAACCATCATGCAAGTAATATTTAGCAAAAGGTGAATCAATGCATGCTTGATAGATAGAACTAAAGTCATGATCAGAATGATACATCTCTTTGATAGACTCAAAACCAAACATTTTACATGAAAGAGTAGTAATCAAAGTATAGCGACGAGATAATGCATCAGCAACAACATTTTCTTTTCCGTGCTTATACTTGATCACATAAGGGAATTGTTCAATGAATTCAACCAATTTGGCATGTCTTTTGTTCAATTTTTCTTGACCTTTTAGATACTTAAGGCTCTCATGATCAGTATGAATCACAAATTCCTTAGGTTGCAGATAATGTTGCCAAGTTTGTAAAGAACGGACAAGGCATACAATTCTTTATCATAGGTTGAATAATTTATGGAAGCTCCTTTCAATTTCTCACTAAAGTAGGCAACAGGTTTGTTACCTTGATGCAATACAGCTCCTATGCCAACTCCACTGGCATCACATTCAACTTCAAACATTTCATCAAAGTTGGGCAATCTCAGGATAGGTGCAGAAGTTAGACGTTTCTTAAGTTCCTCAAAGGCTTGTTGTTGTGATTCTCCCCATTCAAAACTTACATCTTTTTTTGACTAACTCATTCAAGGGTGCAGCTATGGTAGAGAAATCCTTCACAAAATGTCTATAGAAGCTAGCTAATCCATGAAAAATCCTAACATCTCCAGCAGACTTAGGGGTTGGCCACTCAGTTATGGATTTAACTTTCTCTTGGTCCATTTCAACTCCTTCAGCACTAATCACAAATCCTAAGAATGTAACCTTCTCCAAACAGAAAGAACACTTCTTGAAATTAGCATACAACTTTTCTTTCTGTAGATGACAAAAACAGCTCTAAGATGGATCAGATGTTCACTTAGGGTTTTGGAGTAGATAAGAATGTCATCAAAGTAAACTACTACAAATTTCCATATGAATTTCCTTAAGACCTCATTCATTAATCTCATGAAAGTACTAGGGGCGTTGGTTAAACCAAAGGGCATAACTAACCATTCGTACAATCCAAATTTAGTCTTAAAGGCGGTTTTCCATTCATCACCTTCCCTAATTCTCACTTGGAAATAACCTTGTTTAAGATCTACTTTGCTAAAACATCTAGATCCATGTAACATATCCAACATGTCATCCAACCTAGGAATAGGGTATCTATACTTCACAGTGATCTTATTGATGGCTCTACAATCAGTACACATTCTCCAAGTTCCATCTTTCTTAGGGACAATGATAACAGGAACAGCACAAGGACTCATACTCTCTTTTACTTTACCTTGGGTCAATAATTCCTCAACTTGTTTTTGGATTTCCTTAGTTTCCTCTGGATTGGCTCTATAGGCAGGCCTGTTTGATAGAACAGCTCCTGGAATGAAATCTATTTGATGCTCAATGCCTCTTAGAGGTGGTAAACCTGGGGGATCTCCTTCAGGAAATAAGCTAGAAAATTCTTGAAGTAAAGATGCAACTTCACTTGGTAAAGTAGATGGTATTTCAGATGAAGAGAACAGAGTTTCTTTGTAAAGCAAGACATAAACAGTTTTGTTTGATTTGATAGCATGGAATACCTCGCTTTGAGATGCAAAGAATGCACTTTTCTTGAGAGATGGTTCAGCAGAAACTTTGATTTCTTTCGGTTCAATTTTAAGATGAGAAGTTTTCAGTTGGTTTTCTTTGATGAAAATCCTTTCCAATTCCTTTTCTTTTGGATCATTATGGCTTTTTAACATTCGTTGTTGATCCTCAAAGACTTTGTGCGGGGGCAAGGCATTTAATTTGAACAGTTTGTTGTTATGCCTAAAGGAATATCTATTCAGGTAACCATCATATGTAACCTTGTTGTCAAATTGCCACGGTCTACCTAATAAGATATGACTTGATTGCATAGGGGCTACATCACATAACACCTCAGCAAAATACCCACCAATTGATAAAGAAACTAGGACTTGCTTTGTTACTTTAACTTCACCACACTCATTAAGCCATGTAAGTCTATAAGGATGGGGGTGATTAATTAAAGGTAACTCAAGCTTCCTAACAAGTTCAAAACTCGCAACATTGGTACATGAACCGGAGTCAATGATTAAAGTGCAGACTTTCTTTTTAACCATACAGTGAATGTGGAATATGTTCTCTCTTTGTATTTCAGGTTCTTCAGTTTTAATTTGGGCACTTAGAACTCGACGGACAACTAAGAACTCTTTTGTTTCACACTCATCAATCTCTCCACTAAGCTCTTCTTCTTCCTCACGTGTTCGTTCGATTTCATTGTTTTCTTCACTCTCTTCCAATTCTTCTTCAGAATAATACTCATTAGACTCTTCAATAAACAAGATGCGTTTAGGGTTGGGACATTGATTAGCAAAATGACCTTTTCCTAAGCATTTAAAACATTGAATATCACGAGTCTTAAAATTAGGCGTACCTTCCACCTTGGTTTTGCCTTTATCAGTGATTGGAAGCTTTGGACGATTTTGAATGTTCTGGGTCGATTTTCCTTGGAATCCACAGCCTTGACCTTGTTGTGGACGGAAAGGCGTCCTGGGATGTGTTCTAGGAAAACTCAGAGGATTAGTCCGAAAAGAAGGGTTAGAAGTTTTTACCTTCAATTGTCTCTCCACTTTCTCAGCAATGTGAACCATAGAAGCCAGATCAGAGTAAGGTGTAAGTTCCACCTTAAATGCAATCTCTTTGTTCAAACCAGCTAGAAATCTAGCCATTGTGGCTTCCTCAGCTTCTTCTATGTTAGCCCTGGTAAGCATATGTTCTAATTCTTTATAAAATTCATCAACAGATCTATTACCTTGAGAAAGTTGTTGCAATTTCTGGAAAATGCTTCTTTCATAGGAAGGAGATATGAATCTCTTCCTCATCTCTTGTTTCAGCTCGGACCAAGTAACAACAGGGGGCTGTCTTGTTCTTCTCCTGGTGTTCTTCAATTGTTCCCACCAGAGTAAAGCATAATCTACAAATTCAAAAGTTGCATACCGTACTTTGGCCAATTCAGAATAGTTAGTGCAAGAATACATATGATCTACTTTTGTTTCACATTGCAGATATGTTTCAGGATCACTTGGAAGGAGGGTATTATCAGTTTAGTAGTAATGAACTCTTCTTCAAGATGTTCATCTCTATCAGGCTGACGTTCATCATACCGTTCTTCCGGATAGTGTTCTTCATTGTACTCAGGGAGATAATCAAATCTCTCCTCAAAGGAAATGTTCCTACGACCACCATTACTACCTCGACCTCTACTCTACCTCTAAGTGATGTGACTTTTCTACGTTCAAAATGAGACTCATTACCATAAGAGGTGCCTTCTTGAAAAGGTATACTAGGTTCCTTTTGATCTGAGGTTGGCTTTTCTACTTTGCTTATCCTCTGTTTGTGATGAGGATCAAGGGTTCGATGAGGATCAAGGGCCCCATCAAGAGGTCAAAGGTCCTATGACAAGAAGGAGGGCAAGGGAACTTTGTCATCAAGTTGCCACCTTCTTGTACAAGCATGTTCAAGATGAGCCTAAGACTCCTTGGGTTCATTTCATTGAACCTTCAACTTGAGCATGTATCATTTGCACGTCTACATTCTTGTTTTTGAATTTTATCTTGTGTCGTGTGATATTAATTTTATGTATTTGCTTTGTAGGTAAATTAGGTACAAGAGAATGTTTGAAGAGAATGTTCAAGAGAATGTTTCAAGAGAATGTTTGAAGAGAATGTTCAAGAGAATGTTTGAAGAGAATGTTGAAGAGAATGTTTCAAGAGAATGTTTCCAGAGAATGTTTGTCTATGCTAAGACAAATTCAAAAGTGTCCAAGATAGAGTCTCTTGATCAAGTTGAAATCAAAATCATCTCCATTATCCACAAAGGGGGGGCGGCCATGTTTGAAACAAATGGATAATGATCAATCATGATTTGAATTCAAGTTTCAACCAAATTTGAGATTTAAAATTGAAGAAGATTTCAGCTCCTATTTTCTTGATATACACGCCATTTGGAAGACAAATCAACAACACAAAGATTGAATCAAGTTTGAATTCAAATTCAAACTCAATTTGAATTCAATCTTCAATCAACATTTGAATTCAAGTCCAGCCATCTTATCATCATCAAATCAGATTTTCAAGACCCTCATCACTCATCAAGAAGCGGCTGGAAGGTTAAGGATATCCTAGGATCAAATTCAAAGTGCACTCAAAATTCAATCTCAACTTGAAGTCAAACTTCTCCCAAACTTTTGAAATCAAGCTCAAGCATATCCAGTCATCAAATCAGCTCCTCCAAGGCTCCATTTTTAGTCCACATACACGGCTGAACATGAAGAGAAGACACCTTGCAAGAAATTCAAATTTTAGCTAGGATTTGTTTTACCTTTTGAATTAAAATAGTTTTCAAATTTCAAATATTATTAGCTAGCTTATTTTGAGATAAAAATCTGGTCATAGGCGTGGGTTAGAGGCCTATAAATAGACCCCTTTGGCTGATTGTAAACTCACCTTTTCGATGAATAACAATTCTTGATATTTTCTTCACTTTGAGTGATACTTTGTTTTCTTGGTTTTGCATTAAAAACCTAAGTTAAGATCCTTCAAAGTTGAGCGTTTTGAAGGTATTGCCATTGCTAGAAGGTGCCGTCCAGGAGGGCCATTTTGGTTTGCCTGATCAACGACCATCTTATAGTGTTGGTCTTGCTCGTTGTCCACACGTTTGATCACTAAGGAAGCAAGGGGAAGTTTACTTCTTTGTGCCTAACCCTTTGTGAAGGACGTTTGGAAGGTGGAATTGTTAGAGCCCACGAGTTGCACGCATCAAATTGGTATCAAAGCCAGGTTACTCTATTCCACCATCTATCATTTCCTTTCCGTTGAGTCTAGTCATTTCAATTTCAGTTGAGTCCTTCTTCTACTCCTCCCTCTACACGCCATTTGTCTTGCATTCCATTCCAAAAAAAAACGTCCTAAACAAAAACATTGCTTTGAGTCCTTACACGTTGCTGCATTTTGTTGTTCATCATTCAAATGTCATTTCCTTTATTTCCTTTCGCATCACAATCTGATTTTTGAGTCGTTCAAACTTGAACAAATTAGGGTTCGTTGCATTTTAGGGTACACTCAGCCTTCTTTTAAATATTCCAACCATCATCCTATAAAGCTACCTCGGTTTCAAATCATCTTGTTGCTACCGAAGCTTTTAGTTGGTGATGATTGTATGCATCTTATGATTCGCATTGTGATTGATTTCATGCTTTAAGACAAGTAGTCATACGTGTGTTTGCCTTCCCGAACCATCTTCAACAACAAAACCCTAATCCTACCACCCCACCCCACGGCCCAACCAACCCCACCCCAACCCAACCTTAAAACGCACCAACCAGGTCTCAAACAACTCTATTTACACCCCAAACAAAAAGCCCCAATCCAATTTACCCAAAAACAACCAGATTCTAAAGATTCCAATTCATTCAAATAAACCCTAACCCTAGAATTTGAATTTTGCTCAAATTCTGTCCTAGACCAACCAATATCCAAATTGGCCACACCAATCATCAATTACCAACCCAAATAGTCAATTTACAACACCCATTCCGTTCCTACAACCACATTCCGCAAAATCCCAAAACGTTCAAAAACACCCTAAATCAAAAACCCTAACCCTAACCCCTATTCGGCCTTACCCAATTTCCCTCACCTTCCAAGGTCAATTTTGTTGCAAGCCCAAGATACAAATTGCATTTAAATACATTGCACTATTCTGTCCAAAAACGCAAGTGCTAAGTGCAAAACAAGTGAAATCCCAATTCTGCCCTTAGTCAAAAAAAAAAAGGAGAATCTGAACCTTGCTCAATTGAAATAGCAAGGAAGAAAAAGAAAAAAAACAAAAGAACAAGAGCAAAGAAAAAGGGCAAAACGTTTGTGCATTGCGTGGAAAATTTTTTGGTACGACTTGGAAACCTTGGATACCACATTACCCACATTACCGTCCCATATACCCAATTCTCCAACTCTTGATCTTATTGAACCAATCACACATTTGGTTGCTCGATTGTTGCATGACTTGAACCATTTTGTGGATAGTAAGTGCATAGAATCAAAATTAACTAAAGATTGCCCACGGCAACCCTTAGTTTATCTTTGGTTCAGCCTTATACATCAACTTTGATTGCTTATTTTCTTTGAATCTTAGTATAAAGTTCAAGTTTGTGTTCATTTCAATTGATTCTACTTTGATACTAATTGGTGCAACTTGAAAGCAAAAAAAAGAAGAAACAAGCGGAGAACATTGTGGTTTGAAGAAGCCTTGGCAATACACTTCCTTATTGATCACTTTGAGACTTCTTAACTTCAGGTTATCCAAGAACCAAAGTGGTAAGAGAGTGGAGAGAGTTGAAATCGGAGTGTCCATAGCTTATTTTTTTTTACTAATCCCTTAACGTTTGTTTGTCTTTGTGTTAGTTTGCTTCTTTCTTTTTTCCTTTGTTTTCGTTCAATTCCTTAGGTACAATGGCCAGCAGCAATTCCGCATCTAGCAAGTCTAAAGGAGCCGAAACTGTTGACAATACTCAACAACAAATGCTGGAGATGCTTAAGAAACTCATGCACGACAATGAGATAATTAAGCATCGCTTGGAAGACGTGGAGCGAAGCTACAAAACAAGTGATGGCCAAGGAACAAGCAGGGCCGTTCCACCACCACAACCAAGGCGCCATCCTCCAGAAGAAGTTGAGGACGATAACATTCGACCCTCACACACCGAAGCGAGACGGTTTGCTCCTCCTACACAAGCAAGAAGGTACGCTCCAAGAAGGTACAATGATGATTACATTCCCTTTGAGCATGATGATTATGACTTTGATGACCATCATTCTCGTGGTTACCAAAGACGCCAAAATCCCCTTTTCCCGCAAGATGACGATTTTCTCAAAACCAAAATAAGTATTCCCACGTTTTATGGTAAAAGTAATGCGGAGGAATATTTAGAATGGGAAACGAAAGTGGATTTGATCTTTTCTTGTACCAATTATAGTGAATTGCAAAAAGTGAGGTATGCTTCCATTGAATTTTCTGGTTATGCACTTAATTGGTGGACGAATTTGTGTCGAAATAGAACTAAGACGAGACAACCCCCAATCGCCACTTGGGAAGAAATGAAGTTTGAAATGCGACAACGTTTTATTCCAAACAATTATGAGAGTTCTATTTTCACGAGTTTGCATAACTTACGACAAGGTTCCAAAAGTGTAGACGAGTATTATAAAGAGTTAGAAATTTTGTTGGAGAGGTCTAACTTGCAGGAACCTGAAGAAGCCACCAAGGCTCGATTCTTACATGGTTTAAACAGGGAGATTGCACAAAGGGTTGACCTTCAACCTTACCTCGACCTCACAACCATGGTCCATATGGCTGAGAAGATTGAAGCACAACTAAAGGTACGTAACTCCTCCAATTTCAATTCCAATTATCGTACTAATCCCTCTTCATCAAGATTTCACAGCAAGCCTTCAGGAACAGGAAGTTCATGGCCTACAGGAGGACAAGCACGTGACCAAGGTGCATCACAAAGAATGGACAATCGTGTGCAATCCACTCAAAGGAGAGATGAACGCACCCAACAAAAGGCTCCTACTGGAAATCCTTCGGATTCCTCAAACAGGTTTAGAGATATTAAATGTTATAAATGTCAAGGACGTGGTCACATAGGAAAAGAATGTCCTAATGCAAAACAAATCATGTTAATTGAAGAGACAAACGAATATGTGTCCGAGTCCGAGCATGAAAACGAGTCTGAACATGATAATGAAATTGAACCTGAAGAGGATTTAGGCGCATTAGATGATTTTGACACTAAGGAGTTTCTTGTTGTGCGTAGAGCTTTAAATGCATATCCGAAATTAGATGATCACGAACAACATAGAGAAAACATTTTCCATATTCATTGCATGATAAATGGTAAAGTGTGCACCATGATCATTGATTCCGGTTCTTGTGCGAATGTGGCTAGCATCGAATTAGTAAGAAAACTGAATTTGCCTATGACTAACCACCCGCACCCTTACAAACTTACATGGCTAAATGACTGCGGTGAAGTTAGCGTAAGTAAACAAGTTTTGATTTCTCTTAGCATTGGTAGTTACAAAGATGATGTTTTATGTGATGTCGCCCCAATGCATGCTAGTCATATTTTACTTGGTAGGCCATGGCAATTTGATAGACATGTGACATATGATGGTTATTTGAATCGTTATTCTTTCAAATTGAATGGCAAATTGTACAAACTGCATGCACTTCCACCACACAAAGTCCACGAGGATCACCAACGCATGTCCAAGTCTAGAGCCGATCCTAAGGAAAAAGAAGCCGAGAGAAAATTCGTGGAGTGTATGAAAAGTGAGAACAAAAAAAATGAGAGCAAGGGAAAAAAGGTAGTGCCCCTAAGTGTCAACGAGTCCAAAAAGAAGTGTGGGTATTTCGCAAAGAAAAGAGAGGTTACACGTGCACTTTATAACAACCAAACTGTCTTCATCATCATCCCAAAGTCGTGTCAACTTGCCCTTGAAGAACTCCCACCAAACTTACCTACCTCAGTTGCGTCCCTTATCCAAGAATATGAAGTTCTATTTCCTTCAGAAACACCATCCGGATTACCACCCATTAGAGGTGATGCGCGGATGTCACGCCTCGTACGGATCGTCTCCTTTAACACTTGGATCCTTAACGGTTGTAGGCAAGAGTTTAACTCCCTCCTAGCCGTTGATCACCAAGGTTTTTGTTTGAGCCCTCCTCCTTCAAAAGTTACCCGTTTCCCAAGCAAGTTTGCACCCTCTTGGACGGCCACACCTTTGATTTTGGATATCCCCCACAAGGTTGCTCACTCCTTGATTGGATTCTAACTTTGATCTTCAAAGAAACAAAGAAAACACTCAACTTGTTCTTAAGAAGAATAAAAAAGAAACAAAACTCACAAGTGTTTATGAAGAGAAAATAGGCTAATTTTGCCCAAGAAATTCTTATGAATCAAATTTCCAGCTTTCTTACTCTGTTTTGGACGTGCATGACTCCTTTAAATAGGGCCAAGAAGAACAAAAAAAAAAGTCTAGTCTACAAAGCTAAAGAAAAGGCTAGTCAAAAGGCTACAAAAAAGGCTAAAAATGTGTAATCTGTTGACAAACGGTTTGACCCATTCTAGAAGCAAATTCTGGTCTTTGTTACTTCTTAAGAATTGTAGATCACGTTTTAAAATTGAATTTGGGCTTTTGAATCACCTCATTTGGATATGGGATGAGTTAGATATGGCCCTCCAAAGTTTGGGTGTCCTGAATGCTTTCTGTACGGGCTCCTGAAAACTTGTATGAATGGTGGCCTGTTTTTGGATCACTTTCAGCTCGAATTAGTCCTTGACTCCTCTTAGAGAATTGTAGTCAATTGAGTGTAGAAAATAAACATATGCAGTTCTCTGAATTTGGCCCATCCATTAAAGAGATAAGTCCAAGTTACTAAACATGTGTCACAGAATTCGGTAGAAACAATACTTGAACTTCATTTCTGTTTTTGGCCATTGTAACGACAGATCTTGGAAATGTGCGAAACATGAATGTGCTAGGTCTTTGTCTTTTGTTTCCAACGAAACTTGAATCACTTGATTGGCCCTTGTGGTTGAAGAGATACGCCTGTTTTACGAAAACTTGTTCTGCCAGAAAATTACATTCTGAAATGGGCTTGCTTCTCTTCAACTCCTTTGGTCTTCAAACGTCTCCAGCAACCTTACAAGTCCTCAAAATAATTATAATAAATATAGAAACATAATAAACAACCTTAAAGGCCTAACAAGCTAAAAGACTCAAGGTTTGGTCATGCAAGACCGAAAGAACAACCTTTACAAACAAGAAACTTTAAGCAAACGACTCAATGAATGAAAGAAATAATACGAACGACTCATATATGTTACAACACATAAAAACTCAAAGATTGGGCTCAAGTAAGTGAACCCAACAACACTCTTTGTTTACAGGCTCGTCTTGCACATGTCTGAACAAGAATGCATCAACTGCTTGGCTCAAACTCTTTGTCATACTTCTTGTCTCTTGTCCTCGACTTGCCTCGTCTTTGTTGCCGCTTGGCACCTGTACCTCATCATTCCCCCGCTCCTCAAAAGGATTCGACCTCGAATCTAAAGCATCACTAAAAGGAGATAGATCAGAAACATTAAAAGTATTTGAGACATAACCATACTTACCTTGCGGGAGGTCAATGATGTAGGCATTGTCATTGATCCTCTCAAGCACCTTGAAAGGACCATCACCTCTTGGCATCAATTTGGATTTCCTTTCATTAGGAAACCGCTCTTTACGCAAGTGCAACCATACTAAGTCGCCTGGCTCAAAGACAACTCTCTTCCTTCCTTTGTTGGCTTGCTTAGCATACTGCTTGTTCTTCTTTTCAATTTGTAGTCTCACTTTGGCATGTAACTTCTTCACCAATTCAGCCTTTGCCTTACCATCTAGGTTTAATTTTTCATTTGTAGGTATAGGCAATAAATCAAGTGGGGAAAGGGGATTGAAGCCATAAACAATTTCAAAAGGAGAATACAAAGTACCACTATGCACACTCCTATTATATGCAAACTCAATATGTGGCAAACAATCTTCCCAATTCTTGAAGGTCTTCTGAATTAGAGAACGTAAAAGTTGAGACAACGTCCTATTTACTACTTCGGTTTGACCGTCAGTCTGTGGATGAGCAGTAGTAGAAAATAAGAGCGTAGTACCCAACTTACCCCAAAGGACACGCCAAAAGTGACTCAAAAATTTTGTATCCCTATCACTAACAATAGTTCTAGGCATACCATGCAAACGAACAACTTCCTTAAAGAACAAGTCAGCAACATGGGATGCATCATCAACTTTTCTGCATGATATGAAGTGAGCCATCTTAGAGAAACGATCCACAACAACAAAAATACTATCCTTACCCGTCTTTGATCTAGGCAGTCCTAGAACGAAATCCATACTAACATCAACCCAAGGTGAAAGGGGTACGGGTAGTGGATGATATAAACCATGTGGATGCAACTTAGACTTTGCTTGCTTACACGTAATGCAATGAGCACAAATCTTTTCTACATCAGCACGCATGTGGGGCCAAAAAAATGCTCACGCAATGCCTCAAAAGTCTTAAAGACACCAAAGTGACCCATAAGGCCGCCTCCATGTGCCTCCTTAACAAGTAATTCACGCAAAGATGATTGTGGTATGCACAACTTACCTTCCTTAAACAAGAATCCATCATGAATGTAGAACTTACCAAAAGATGATTTAGCACATGCTGCATAGATAGAATGAAAATCATGATCACTAGCATATAACTCCTTAATTAGTTCAAATCCAAGCAAACGAGAAGACAATGTAGTAATCAAGGAATATCTCTTAGACAATGCATCAGCTACTACGTTATCTCTTCCTTGCTTATATTTAATCACATAAGGAAATTGTTCAATGAATTCCACCCAATTAGCATGTCTTTTATTCAACTTACCTTGGCCTTTAAGATACTTAAGAGATTCATGATCCGTGTGAATCACAAATTCCTTAGGTTGCAAGTAATGCTGCCAAGTTTGCAAAGATCTTACCAATGCATACAACTCTTTATCATATGTAGAATAATTCAATTGAGGACCTTTTAATTTCTCACTGAAGTATGCAATGGGACGTTTAGCTTGTGTTAACACGGCTCCAATTCCTATACCACTAGCATCACATTCAATCTCAAATGTTTCTTCAAAGCTTGGTAGTTTAAGAATAGGTGCTGTCGTTAATCTTCTTTTAAGCTCATTAAACGCCAATTGTTGTGCCTCCCCCCAATGAAATCCAACATCTTTCTTTACAATCTCATTTAAAGGGGCAGCAATAGATGAAAAATCCTTAACAAACCGCCTATAAAAGCTGGCTAAGCCATGAAAACTTCTAACTTCACCAACTGTTTTAGGGATAGGCCACTCAAGGATTGACTTCACCTTTTCTTGGTCCATTTCAATGCCATTTTCACTAACAACATATCCTAAGAATATCACTTTGTCCAAGCAAAAGGAACACTTTTTAAAATTAGCATATAGTTGTTCTTTCTGTAAAGTCTCAAAAACAGCTCTTAAGTGTCCTATATGTTCATGCAATGTCTTAGAATATATCAAGATATCATCGAAATAGACAACAACAAACTTCCCAATGAATGCACGTAAGACTTCGTTCATTAACCTCATGAATGTACTAGGTGCATTAGTTAAACCAAAAGGCATTACTAACCACTCATACAAACCAAACTTAGTCTTAAATGCAGTCTTCCATTCATCTCCCTCTTTGATGCGCACTTGAAAGTACCCACTTTTCAAATCAATTTTAGTAAAGTATTTAGCTCCATGCAATTCGTCTAACATGTCATCGAGTCTAGGAATAGGGTACCGATACTTTACCGTGATCTTATTAATAGCGCGACAATCAATGCACATTCTCCATGAGCCATCCTTTTTGGGCACGACAATCACTGGTACAGCACATGGGCTCATGCTATCCCTCACCTTGCCCTTGGCTAGTAGCTCCTCTACTTGGCGTTGGATCTCCTTTGTCTCCTCGGGATTCGCCCTATAGGCTGGTCTGTTAGGCAATGTAGCACCGGGTATGAAATCAATTTGGTGCTCTATCCCGCGTAAAGGTGGCAATCCAGCAGGTTCCTCCTCAGGAAACAAATCTGAAAACTCTTCAAGCAAAGATACAACTCCACTGGGCAATGTAGATGGTAAGTCACTTACAGAAAACAATGATTCTTTGTGAAGCATCATATAAACAGTCTTTCGATCATATAAAGCATGTGAAACCTCAGAATGACTAGCAAAGAATGCATGCTTCTTTTCTTGCTTGATTAAGTTTTTCTTCGCCGAAGATTCAGCCTTGGCCGAACCCTCTTTTGTTGTCCCCTCCTTGGCCAAGCCCTTACGGGAATCGAGCCAAGTCTTTTCTTGCTTGAGGCTTTCAAGAAACTTCTTTTCAGCCTCTCTTTCAGTAGGATCTGAACGCTTTTGCGCAAGGCGTTTTTGATCCTCATAGACTTTGTGCGGGGGCAATGCACGCAATCTATACATCTTATTATCCATCTTAAATGAATATGTATTAAGGTAACCATCATGAATGACTCTTCTATCAAATTGCCATGGTCGTCCCAAGAGAATATGACTAGCATGCATGGGTGCAACGTCACAAAGTATGTCATCCTTATAATTACCTATGGACAATGAAACCAAAACTTGCTTACTCACTTTAATTTCACCACAGTCATTAAGCCATGTCAAACTATAAGGTCGCGGATGTTTAGTCATGGGTAAGTCAAGTTTCCGAACTAATTCTGCACTAGCAACATTAGTACAAGATCCTGCATCTACAATCATGGTGCACACTTTTCCTTTTATCATGCAATGTGTATGAAATATGTTCTCCCTCTCTTGTTCATGCTCATCTACTTTAGTTTGTGCGTTAAGTGATCTCTTAACAACTAAAAGCTCACTAGATGCAAGTTCTTCCTCAATAGTGCATTCCTCAACCACATTCTCTTCTACTCCCTCGTCAACATGCTCTTCCTCTTCATGCTCAGAATCAGAATAATACTCTCCACTCTCCTCTATGTACATGATACGTTTAACATTAGGACATTCAGATGCAATATGACCTAAACCCTGACATCTAAAGCATTTAATGTCCCTAGATCTGCTAGAAGAGTTAGAAGATGATGAGCCATACGAAGGCTAGAAAACGTTGCCAAGGACTTTGTCTCCTATTCCAAACTGATTTGAACACAAGCTATGTCAAAGAACATCTCCAAGATACTCCTTGATCTTTAACCGTTGTTCTTGGCTCAATCTATGCCAACACCTCTCCCTCTTTGGCACTCCAACACATCTAAAACCTCAATGAGACCCTAAGATGCTGTAAACCAAATGATGAAGCAAATACTAACAAGTTCTAGGCTGGAACTTGCAAGAAAACCGTTGGTGGTTTCAAACCTCAACTAAGAAATAGTTGTGAACTCCTTGAAGGAAATCTGATTGAATTGTATTTGATAATGGTTGAATTTACAATCTGGTTCTAGCTCTACTTATAACCAACGAAAATTCTAAGAAGTACAAGATTTAATATACAAAATACTAGACTAAAATGACATGCTTTGCTTGGAAATTGTTTGAGCAACTTTTGGTTCCAAAAGGCTGGTTGCCTTGTCGTGTGTTTAACCTCTTTTCCAGCCTTCCTCCGTTGATCAATTTGATTGGCTTAGATAGGTAGCAGCTTGCTTGAGAAAGGCCTTTGATTGGTTGCAAGTTGTCTTTGAATATTCAAACCTTCTCATTCCTTAGCCCAACGGTTTCCCTCAAGCATTTTGATTGGATGAATCTTTGTGCAGCTTGTTTTCTTGTCTTCAACTTGAGTGTGATTGGCTTGAACATTTGCAAGACTTCTTCTCATTGGTTAAAGCTTTGAGCAGCTTGTTTTGCTCACTATTTGCGTGGAGGACAAGCCTTGAGTTTGACATGAGTGCTTGTCACCTCCTTGCTTGTAAGCTACTTGCTTATCACCTCCTTGTTTGTAACCTACTTGCTTATCACCTCCTTGCTTGTAAGCTACTTGTTTGTCACCTCTTTGCTTATTACCTCCTTGCTTGGACAAAAATTCAGGTTCTAATTGCATCTTCAAGCTTTGTTTGAATAATGATATTATCCGATCAAATGGAACATGGATCGATAGGTGTTCATGCTTCTTCAATGTAAAGCTCTCTTTGACCTATCTTCAAAGACACCAAGCAACAAACACAATATGCACAACATATATGACATGTCCTAAGGGTTAGTTAGGCAATAAGACATAAGAACTAGCACTAGTGTGTGCGGAGTGAACAGTGAAATGTCATGTCTTACAGAACTAACATATGACAATAAATGATACATGCAAATATGTTGTGTTGACCCCATCGTGGGCTCATCATTCCCTCCCTCTTGAAAATGATTCGTCCTCGAATCTCAACATGGATAGAATAAGGGATAGGGGTTTAGGATGTACACGTATGCTCAACTGCACCATAACCAAATAGGAACATGATAATACAAATGGTGAAGGTGAAATACCTTGGTGCATCCTTATCTTTGAAGAAAGAATAAGGTGTGTACACGTTTTCTAAAATGTTTAGGATGTATTAACAATATGATAACAAAAATTTTAGAACACATACATCCTAACAGATAAAACAACATCCAAAAAGCATATTGCAACATGTTAACACTAAGTGTACAAATCTTGCAGACATGTGCAATATTTAGACAAGATGTATCAATTGAGATGACAACAGGCAGACATGCAACAAGATGAGATGAAATAGATATTTCAGAAATAGAATCTTCATCTATACTAAATATGTCATTCAATTCATTAACTAGTTCATCCAAGGATTTATGTTCATTTGTAGCTGAATCTATTTCAATATTGACATCATGATCAAGCTCTACATCAAGAAGACAATCTAGTTCAGCTAACATCAAATCATAAGAATCTAGTTTATCAATGTCATTCTCAACAGAATTACTTACATCAATGTCATCAATGAAATGTACAGGATGTAATTCAGATTGTAACCCAGAAACAAGCATCTCAGCAGAATGCAGATCATGCACAGGGATTTCATTTATATGCATGTCACAATGTAAATCATTTTCAGACAAAGTGTTATCACAATTAACATCATCTATAATCAAACGACTAACACTTTGGAAATCACCAACAGATTCAAGTGAAGGGTCTTCTTCAGACAGTACATAAGGTTGAACATGCAATTCAGATAAAGGAGTTCCAGTTTCAGGCATGTTGGGGCTAATTTCATACAAACCATCATTCACAGAAATGTCAGATTGCAAGTCTTTGTTCTTTTCAGATTCTATCAATACTTGCACCATGTCTCTAAGTTGAAGCAATGCATTTTCAATATTATCCATAGGCTGACTCAAATTGCTTAACTTAACTGGATTTGGTTTGTCATTTTCAGAATCACAAGAGTTCAGTTCATACCCAGAGTTTTGATTAACTTGCCATGGGATTAGGTTTGATTGAACAATCTTTGCCTTTTTATACATGTCATAAAGGGATGAGAATTTTTCAGATAACATGCAATCAGCGATCTCTTTATCTAATCCAGCAAAGAACCTAATCATGCTTAATTCCTCATGTTCTTCAACATAAGCATAGTACAAATCATCAAGCATTTCATTGTAATATGCACTAACGTCTTTATTGCACTGAGGAAGAGTTTGATATCTAGGAGTTTTACATTCCCAATATCCAACCCATAAACCATTCGTACGACCAAAGGAGTTCATACGTTTTTCCAGTTCATCATAGTCTCTCCTATGGCATTCAACTCCCCAAATGGTTTTTAGAATCATGTTTAATCAAAACAATCTCAAAAGCCAATTAAAATATTGACAAGATGCAAATGCTCTACTTTATGTTGACAATTCCTTAAAACAACAACTTGGACTATTTCTCCTAAGGATTCAAGTAAATCACAGAAGTCAAATTGTTGTTCGGGCTGAAAGAAATCTACGGGGTTGTTGAAGACAATCCCTCAATTACTTTACAGCATATGCAATTATCAATTGTAGTAAAGTGAAAGTAAAGACACACAAACAAAGTGCTAGCAAGGGTTTGCTTTAGAAACTTTCAATATCTCAAAACTACAACACTTTGGGTTTGGTTTGGGCACTTTCTTTCTTTTGAGCTTTGCACAGGGATTTTCCCTTTTTGCAACGTTTAACTTTGGGCTTTTTCCTCACTTGGCTTTCTTGTGCAATCTTCTCTTGTCTTGCCTCTTACTTGTTTGACAAATATTGGCTTTTCTCTCGCGTATTTCTCAATCAAGCTTAATTTTCTTTCTTTGGAGGGTTTTGCTTGATTGTTGTGAGACTACTCCTTACGGCCTACATGAGACATTGCCCACGGCCTTTAATTGCACAAGGTTTGTTGTATTTGGAATTTGAAAGTTCCTCGTACACAACACGGCTAAACACTATGTAGTGGGAATTCAATTCACAATTACAACAAGATCAAATTGTATAAAGTGCAATGTAAGTTCAGAAATTGATCTAAAACAACAATTGGATAGCTCTTTAACAATGTGGGGCTTAAACAATTCCTAACTTTCAGAATATATCTAAGTCCAACAAGTTGTTTGAAACAATTGAATTCAACAAAAAGATAAAGCTATTAGCATACACCAAGATTTCAAATGAGCTTTAAAAGTTGTTTTAATCCACACGGTTTTGGGCAGTTTGTTCTTTTTCCCTTTTCTGTTTTTGATGCAAATGATCTAAGTAATCTTAAGATGGCTAAATGCAACTTATTTGTTTCTAAATGCAATCTATAAGGCTGATTACTATATCAACTAATGGAAAATCAGTTTTGGTGCAACTAAGCTTACTTGTTTTGTTTGGTTTTTAAGTGATCTATCCTACTTTGTTTTTGTTTGGTTTTTTGTTTGTATGATGCAATCATATTCTAAACTAAAGGACACTAGATGCAGCTCCTAACAAACGTGTATGAACAAGAACTAGGCAGCACACTTAGTTAGCTAAAACTACTTTGTTTTGTTCTTTGGTTTTCGGTTTTCTTGTGCTAAACTAAACGACCATCTAAACACTTAAACTATGTTGTAATCTAGTCTAACTAAGCTAAATAAGGCAGCATATAAAAACGTCTAAACAGTTGGCACACAAGTACTAAAAACAGAATTTTAACTACTTGATTACAAGCTAACTACCAACTAATCTATTTTGTGTTTAAGTTTTCTCTTTTAAGGACACAACTAAACTAACACTTAAGCTACTAGATTAAGGTCTAATGAAGATCAACTAAGGTAAATAAAACAAGAACAATCAGCTTCACACACGGTTTTGTTCCAAACTATGCAAACAGCTCCTAACAACACTATGTCTAGTCTAAGTTGTTTTTTTGTGGGGTGTTTTCGTTTTGCCACTTAACTAATTTACCATACTATAGTATACTATCTAACAAGCACTTTAAAACATAAATTATCTACCTAAACAAACAGCAACAAAACGCAATAAAAATCAGTACACAAACGGTTTGGGCAGCAACATTCATTTGCAAATTTAAGCAATGTAAACATGAATAGAAGACTAACCAAGGCTCTGATACCAATTGATGAGCCATACGAAGGCTAGAAAACGTTGCGAAGGACTTTGTCTCCTATTCCAAACTGATTTGAACACAAGCTATGTCAAAGAACATCTCCAAGATACCCCTTGATCTTTAACCGTTGTTCTTGGCTCAATCTATGCCAACACCTCTCCCTCTTTGGCACTCCAACACATCTAAAACCTCAATGAGACCCTAAGATGCTGTAAACCAAATGATGAAGCAAATACTAACAAGTTCTAGGCTGGAACTTGCAAGAAAACCGTTGGTGGTTTCAAACCTCAACTAAGAAATAGTTGTGAACTCCTTGAAGGAAATCTGATTGAATTGTATTTGATAATGGTTGAATTTACAATCTGGTTCTAGCTCTACTTATAACCAACGAAAATGCTAAGAAGTACAAGATTTAATATACAAAATACTAGACTAAAATGACATGCTTTGCTTGGAAATTGTTTGAGCAACTTTTGGTTCCAAAAGGCTGGTTGCCTTGTCGTGTGTTTAACCTCTTTTCCAGCCTTCCTCCTTTGATCAATTTGATTGGCTTAGATAGGTAGCAGCTTGCTTGAGAAAGGCCTTTGATTGGTTGCAAGTTGTCTTTGAATATTCAAACCTTCTCATTCCTTAGCCCAACGGTTTCCCTCAAGCATTTTGATTGGGTGAATCTTTGTGCAGCTTGTTTTCTTGTCTTCAACTTGAGTGTGATTGGCTTGAACATTTGCAAGACTTCTTCTCATTGGTTAAAGCTTTGAGCAGCTTGTTTTGCTCACTATTTGCGTGGAGGACAAGCCTTGAGTTTGACATGAGTGCTTGTCACCTCCTTGCTTGTAAGCTACTTGCTTATCACCTCCTTGTTTGTAACCTACTTGCTTATCACCTCCTTGCTTGTAAGCTACTTGTTTGTCACCTCTTTGCTTATTACCTCCTTGCTTGGACAAAAATTCAGGTTCTAATTGCATCTTCAAGCTTTGTTTGAATAATGATATTATCCGATCAAATGGAACATGGATCGATAGGTGTTCATGCTTCTTCAATGTAAAGCTCTCTTTGACCTATCTTCAAAGACACCAAGCAACAAACACAATATGCACAACATATATGACATGTCCTAAGGGTTAGTTAGGCAATAAGACATAAGAACTAGCACTAGTGTGTGCGGAGTGAATAGTGAAATGTCATGTCTTACAGAACTAACATATGACAATAAATGATACATGCAAATATGTTGTGTTGACCCCATCGTGGGCTCATCAGAAGATTTACCTTGAGGTTGTTCACTAACCTTTTGTTTGCCTTTGTCGATTCGGGAGGGAGCTTGTGGTGTACGACCTTGCTGCTGAGGTGGACGGTGTAGTGGCTGCTGCACACGGCTTTGAAATGGTGGTGGTGGACGGTGTGGAGCTTGGCTTGACCGTGTAAACAGTGGATTCTGTCGTGTGCTAAACCTGTTCATGGGTTGGGTAGAGGGCCGAATATTACCTTGTGTTGAAGGCCTCCTCAACTGTCTTTCCACCTTTTCTGCCAAGTGTACCATCGATGCTAAGGTTGCACAAGATTGCAACTCCACAGGAAGGGCAATTTCTTTGTTCAGTCCTTCTAGAAACCGTGCCATGGTAGCATCTTCTCTTTCATCAATCTGTGCTCTCATCATCAACAACTCCATTTCTTTATAGTATTCATCAACAGTTCTATTTCCCTTCTTGAGTTGGGTTAGTTTTTGGATCATAGTTCTTTCATAAAATTGAGGCACAAACCTTTTTCTCATTTCTCTTTTCATCTCCTCCCATGTTTGAATGGGACCTTCTCCACTCCTTCTTCTTGAACTTAACATTTGATCCCACCAAAGAAGTGCATATTCTGTAAACTCAATGGCTGCAAAACGCACTTTACTTAGTTCAGAAAAGGAAGTACAAGAGTAAATGAGTTCTACCTTTCTTTCCCATTCGAGGTATGCTTCAGGATCACTTCGCCCCTGAAATGGAGGAATGTTCATCTTGATCTTATGGGAATCATCATCATGCTGATTGTGCCTAGGATAGTACCCACGATTAGGAACATCATAGTCACGGTTTTGACGTTGAAAGTTACGAGTTTCAACATCAAACGGTTCCTCATAATTTCTTCCCCGTTGACCATCATGGATATGTGGATCATCCTCAGGATACCTCTCTTCTAATGGTGGCATGTACACTGGGGCGTGTTGTAGGCCTCCTCTGCCTCGTCCTCTTTGTCCCATCATTTGACCACGAATGGCTTCTCGTGGTGGATCAACTGGAATACGACTTGGATCCTCAAATTGGGTAGCCATGTTTCGAATCATGGAGCCATTTCCTTCGATGGTTCTTGGTTGAGATGTTTGGTGGGGGGGGTTAGATCTGTCAGCCTCCATTAGGTCTAACCTCTCGGTAATCCTTCTAAGCATTCCAAGTACATTCTCTTCCGTCACGGAATTCCTCATATCCTCCAAAGGTGGGGGAGTATTGGAATTTTTAAACGGTGTCTCATCCATCAAAACCTGAAAAAAAATTAAAAGAACACAAAGAAAAAAAAAAGGAAAACTAACACAAAGAGTAAAGAAGATTTGTTACGTTAGTGCAAAGAGAATTTCAACTTGTGCTTGTCCTTTCTTACTCGTATTTTTGACACTCAAGGCTTTTACCTCCCCTCTTTAAGTCCTTTCAAGCCCTTACAAGCCTTTTACCTCTCTTTTCTTGTGCCTCTAATCCAATCGTGGGCTAGAAGCAACCAAGACGAGCAACAATGTTGAGGTCTTCAGCAGCTTGTACAATCTTCAAAAACGGGGTTAGTATCACCGAAGTAAGAATAGATACCGAGCAAAGGACACAAAACACACTTGGACAAACTCTAAGATTCAAGAAAATTATGAAACCAAATGTGATGTAAAGGGCTGAGACAAGGAATTGCTAAGGGGTTGCCTTGGGCAATCCTTAACCACACTTAGACTCAATGCACTTAATCACACGTATGCAATGTCCAAGATGCATAAAGGAAGAAGTGTCCGAAGTTGTATATAAAAGGGTGTTTTCTTTTGGTCGCAGGTGTTGTAGGATGTTTTTGTGTTTTGATTGTACAAGGAGACCGTTTTAAGCAATTCAAATAGCCTCTTTTGAATAATGACTATTTTGTGTTCCTCTTTTTTTTTGTAATGCTCCTTTTTTTTGATGTTCTCTTTTTTTTGGGGCTGAAATACAAGAAACTCAAAGTAACCAAAGGATTTATCAAAGAACACAACAACCTTCTTGCTCCAAATTTTTTTTGTTCTAAGGCGAATGTTATACAAAAGGATGTTTAAAGATGTTCTTGTGAAAAGAGACTCAAATTTTTTTGTAGTGTAAGGATTGTATGAGTATGGATCACTTGTATGCATCAATAAACACAACATACAATGCAAGTAAGATGCATAAACCCAAGCATGACTAAGAGCTTCAAATAGCAACAAGATTTAAAGTTAACAATGGTAGCTTTTTAGGCTAGTAGAAGCAATATAAGTGTGGCTGAAATGAAAGCTCTCTATGCAACGATCCTAATACCCAAGTATGTATTCAAGCAAGAGTGGATACAAGACAAAGTAACCCAAATGAAAATAGTTGTGAACAACAACAAAGATGCAATCTTTTGAATATTTTAAGATGTTTTAAAGATTGTCCTTGTCCTTGTATAGGGTCCTTGTCAAGGTATTTCCAATATGTCACGTTCCTTTGTCAAAATGTCCAAGGAATTCGGTATTTGGTCCTGTCCAATTTGTCCAAATTGTCCAATATAGTCCAATAGGTCCAAAGTGTCCAATAGGTCCAATATGTCAAATAGGTACAAAGTGTCCAACAATCCAATATGTCAAGGAAATTTCGGTCCTTTGTTCAATATGTCAAGGTATTGATATTGTCAAGTCCAGAAAGGTAGGTTGTTATTATATTTTTTTGATAAAATATCAAGTTGGATGAAAGTTTTAAGGCTGATTTTTTTTTTGGAACGGGATTTTTTTTTTGAATGACACAAAAATGAAGACAAAAAAAAGAAGACACGAAATGAATGATAGATTAAAGGAGAACCTTTGCTCTGATACCAAACTGATGCGCGGATGTCACGCCTCGTACGGATCGTCTCCTTTAACACTTGGATCCTTAACGGTTGTAGGCAAGAGTTTAACTCCCTCCTAGCCGTTGATCACCAAGGTTTTTGTTTGAGCCCTCCTCCTTCAAAAGTTACCCGTTTCCCAAGCAAGTTTGCACCCTCTTGGACGGCCACACCTTTGATTTTGGATATCCCCCACAAGGTTGCTCACTCCTTGATTGGATTCTAACTTTGATCTTCAAAGAAACAAAGAAAACACTCAACTTGTTCTTAAGAAGAATCAAAAAGAAACAAAACTCACAAGTGTTTATGAAGAGAAAATAGGCTAATTTTGCCCAAGAAATTCTTATGAATCAAATTTCCAGCTTTCTTACTCTGTTTTGGACGTGCATGACTCCTTTAAATAGGGCCAAGAAGAACAAAAAAAAAAGTCTAGTCTACAAAGCTAAAGAAAAGGCTAGTCAAAAGGCTACAAAAAAGGCTAAAAATGTGTAATCTGTTGACAAACGGTTTGACCCCTTCTAGAAGCAGATTCTGGTCTTTGTTACTTCTTAAGAATTGTAGATCACGTTTTAAAATTGAATTTGGGCTTTTGAATCACCTCATTTGGATATGGGATGAGTTAGATATGGCCCTCCAAAGTTTGGGTGTCCTGAATGCTTTCTGTACGGGCTCCTGAAAACTTGTATGAATGGTGGCCTGTTTTTGGATCACTTGCAGCTCGAATTAGTCCTTGACTCCTCTTAGAGAATTGTATTCAATTGAGTGTAGAAAATAAACATATGCAGTTCTCTGAATTTGGCCCATCCATTAAAGAGATAAGTCCAAGTTACTAAACATGTGTCACAGAATTCGGTAGAAACAATACTTGAACTTCATTGCTGTTTTTGGCCATTGTAACGACAGATCTTGGAAATGTGCGAAACATGAATGTGCTAGGTCTTTGTCTTGTGTTTCCAACGAAACTTGAATCACTTGATTTGCCCTTGTGGTTGAAGAGATACGCCTGTTTTACGAAAACTTGTTCTGCCAGAAAATTACATTCTGAAATGGGCTTGCTTCTCTTCAACTCCTTTGGTCTTCAAACGTCTCCAGCAACCTTACAAGTCCTTAAAATAATTATAATAAATATAGAAACATAATAAACAACCCTAAAGGCCTAACAAGCTAAAAGACTCAAGGTTTGGTCATGCAAGACCGAAAGAACAACCTTTACAAACAAGAAACTTTAAGCAAACGACTCAATGAATGAAAGAAATAATACGAACGACTCATATATGTTACAACACATAAAAACTCAAAGATTGGGCTCAAGTAAGTGAACCCAACAACACTCTTTGTTTACAGGCTCGTCTTGCACATGTCTGAACAAGAATGCATCAACTGCTTGGCTCAAACTCTTTGTCATACTTCTTGTCTCTTGTCCTCGACTTGCCTCGTCTTTGTTGCCGCTTGGCACCTGTACCTCATCAAGAGGGATAGAACACCAAATCGACTTTGTCCCAGGAGCCGTGTTACCCAATCGCCCAGCCTATCGAGCAAACCCCGAAGAAACCAAAGAAATCCAAAGGCAAGTAGAGGAGCTCCTAGCTAGTGGACAAATCCGAGAGAGTCTGAGCCCATCTGCCGTCCCCGTCATTTTAGTACCCAAAAAGGATGGAACGTGGAGAATGTGTACCGATTGCCGAGCCATAAACAAGATTACCGTCAAGTATAGGTACCCCATACCTAGGCTAGACGATATGTTAGACATGTTGCACGGATCCAAATTCTTCACCAAAATCGACCTTAAGCAAGGGTACTTCCAGGTACGCATTCGAGAAGGGGATGAATGGAAGACTGCATTCAAAACCAAGTTTGGGCTCTATGAGTGGTTAGTGATGCCCTTCGGGCTCACCAACGCCCCTAGTACCTTTATGAGGCTAATGAATGAAGTCTTACGTGCGTTCATAGGACGCTTTGTCGTCGTCTATTTCGATGATATCCTAATCTATTCCCACACCATAGAAGATCATCTTGACCACATTAGAGCCGTTTTTGAAAAGCTTAAGCAAGAACAACTTTACGCCAACTTTAAGAAGTGCTCTTTCTGTTTAGAACGCATAGTTTTTCTAGGCTTTGTCATTTCGGCTGAGGGAGTAGAGATGGATGAGGAAAAGGTTAGGTCAAATGTGGAGTGGCCTATACCTAAGAATGTAGGGGAAGTTCGCAGTTTTCATGGACTAGCAAGCTTTTATAGACGCTTTGTCAAAGATTTTTCTTCCATAGCTGCACCCCTAAACGAAATTGTGAAAAAAGATGTGCCTTTTAGGTGGGAAGAGCCACAACAACAGGCATTTGATGAACTCAAACGTAGGCTGACCACTGCACCCATACTTAGACTCCCAAATTTTGACGAGACCTTTGAGATCGAGTGTGATGCAAGTGGAGTGGGTATAGGCGCAGTTTTGACCCAAAGTAAGAAACCCATAGCCTACTTTAGTGAAAAGTTGAAAGGAGCATCATTGAATTACTCTACCTATGATAAGGAACTTTATGCCCTTGTGAGATCCCTACAAACTTGGCAACACTATCTTCAACCTAAAGAGTTTGTGATCCACACTGACCACGAAAGCCTTAAGTATCTTAAAGGGCAAGGAAAGTTGAACAAAAGACATGCCAAATGGGTAGAGTTCATAGAACAATTCCCTTACGTGATTAAGTACAAACAAGGAAAGGATAATATAGTTGCCGATGCCCTCTCTAGGAGATACACGTTAGTGACTACATTATCTTCACGCTTCTTAGGATTCGAATCACTTAAGGACTTGTACCCCAATGACCATGACTTTGGCACCATTTTCGAGGCATGTAAAGGAGCACCATTTGGGAAATTTTACATACACGAGGGTTATCTTTTCAAAGAACAAAAATTGTGCGTTCCCCAAACATCCCTACGCGAAGCATTAACTAGAGAAGCCCATGGGGGAGGTTTAATGGGTCATTTCGGAGTGTTCAAAACCCTTGAGACTCTTAAGGAACATTTCTATTGGCCCCACATGAGAGTAGACGTCGAGAGGTTGTGTGGTAATTGCATCACTTGCAAACAAGCCAAATCCAAGTCCCAACCACATGGCCTTTACACGCCTTTACCCGTCCCTGATTCCCCTTGGATTGACATTTCTATGGACTTTGTTTTAGGACTTCCTAGGTCTCGGGGAGGACGCGATAGCATTTATGTTGTGGTTGATCGATTTTCAAAAATGGCACATTTCATTGCATGTAGGAAAGTTGATGATGCCACACATGTTGCTGATTTGTTCTTCAAAGAAATTGTTAGATTGCATGGCATGCCACGTACAATTGTAAGTGATAGAGATACGAAATTTTTGAGTCATTTTTGGCGTGTTTTGTGGGCTAAACTTGGTACACAATTGTTGTTTTCCACCACCGCGCATCCACAAACTGATGGACAAACTGAAGTCGTTAATCGTACTCTTTCTCAACTTTTGCGTGCCATTTTGCAAAAACACATTAAACATTGGGAAGATTGTTTGCCATATATCGAATTTGCATATAATAGGAGTGTCCATCACGGTACTTTGCATAGTCCATTTGAAATCGTGTATGGCTTTAACCCCTTGTCTCCCATCGATTTGATTCCTATTCCCGTGCATGAACGTTCTAGTCTTGATGGTAAACAAAAAGCGGACAACATAAAGAAACTGCATGAACAAGTTAAAACACAACTTGAAAAGAAAAACACAGCTTATGAAAGACGAGCTAACAAACATCGGAAAAGAGTTGTGTTTAAACCTGGAGATTTAGTTTGGTTACATTTGCGCAAGGAAAGATTTCCCAATGAACGAAAATCAAAATTGTTGCCTCGAGGAGATGGACCTTTTAAAGTATTGAAACGCATAGGTGACAATGCCTACATCCTCGATCTTCCCGACAGGTATGGTTCAGTTTCACCTACTTTTAATGTTGCTGATCTCACCCCTTTCAACGATGACCTTTTTGATTCGAGGACGAATCCTTTTGAGGAGGGGGGGATTGATGAGGATCAAGGGCCCCATCAAGAGGTCAAAGGTCCTATGACAAGAAGGAGGGCAAGGGAACTTTGTCATCAAGTTGCCACCTTCTTGTACAAGCATGTTCAAGATGAGCCTAAGACTCCTTGGGTTCATTTCATTGAACCTTCAACTTGAGCATGTATCATTTGCACGTCTACATTCTTGTTTTTGAATTTTATCTTGTGTCGTGTGATATTAATTTTATGTATTTGCTTTGTAGGTAAATTAGGTACAAGAGAATGTTTGAAGAGAATGTTCAAGAGAATGTTTCAAGAGAATGTTTGAAGAGAATGTTCAAGAGAATGTTTCAAGAGAATGTTTGAAGAGAATGTTGAAGAGAATGTTTCAAGAGAATGTTTCCAGAGAATGTTTGTCTATGTTAAGACAAATTCAAAAGTGTCCAAGATAGAGTCTCTTGATCAAGTTGAAATCAAAATCATCTCCATTATCCACAAAGGGGGGCGGCCATGTTTGAAACAAATGGATAATGATCAATCATGATTTGAATTCAAGTTTCAACCAAATTTGAGATTTAAAATTGAAGAAGATTTCAGCTCCTATTTTCTTGATATACACGCCATTTGGAAGACAAATCAACAACACAAAGATTGAATCAAGTTTGAATTCAAATTCAAACTCAATTTGAATTCAATCTTCAATCAACATTTGAATTCAAGTCCAGCCATCTTATCATCATCAAATCAGATTTTCAAGACCCTCATCACTCATCAAGAAGCGGCTGGAAGGTTAAGGATATCCTAGGATCAAATTCAAAGTGCACTCAAAATTCAATCTCAACTTGAAGTCAAACTTCTCCCAAACTTTTGAAATCAAGCTCAAGCATATCCAGTCATCCAATCAGCTCCTCCAAGGCTCCATTTTTAGTCCACATACACGGCTGAACATGAAGAGAAGACACCTTGCAAGCAATTCAAATTTTAGCTAGGATTTGTTTTACCTTTTGAATTCAAATAGTTTTCAAATTTCAAATATTATTAGCTAGCTTATTTGGAGATAAAAATCTGGTCATAGGCGTGGGTTAGAGGCCTATAAATAGACCCCTTTGGCTGATTGTAAACTCACCTTTTCGATGAATAACAATTCTTGATATTTTCTTCACTTTGAGTGATACTTTGTTTTCTTGGTTTTGCATTAAAAACCTAAGTTAAGATCCTTCAAAGTTGAGCGTTTTGAAGGTATTGCCATTGCTAGAAGGTGCCGTCCAGGAGGGCCATTTTGGTTTGCCTGATCAACGACCATCTTATAGTGTTGGTCTTGCTCGTTGTCCACACTTTTGATCACTAAGGAAGCAAGGGGAAGTTTACTTCTTTGTGCCTAACCCTTTGTGAAGGATGTTTGGAAGGTGGAATTGTTAGAGCCTACGAGTTGCACGCATCAGTTTGTTATCCTCTATGTCACTTCTCATTAAACCAAACTGATTAACAAGGAAAGTGAGTGTTTGCTGTATATTCTCTAGGGTAACAGGGACTGGGGATGGGACAGGAGTAGATGGGGACGGGGATGGTGCATTATCTTTCTGTTGGGGACCCATGATTCAGAAAACAATCTCAAAAGCCAATTAAAATATTGACAAGATGCAAATACTCTACTTTATGTTGACAATTGTTCAAAACAGCAATTTGGACTATTTCTCCTAAGGATTCAAGAAAATCACAGAAGTCAAATTGTTGTTCTGGCTGAATGAAATCGACGGGGTTGTTTAAGACAATCCCTCAATTTACTTTACAGCATATGCAATTATCAATTGAAGTAAAGTGAAAGTAAAAGCACACAAACAAAGTGTCAGCAAGGGTTTGCTTTAGAAACTTTCAATATTTCAAAACTACAACACTTTGGTTCTTTTGGGCACTTTCTTTCTTTTGAGCTTTGCGCAGGATTTTCCCTTTTGCAATGTTCAACTTTGGGCTTTTCCTCACTTTCTTTCTTGTGCAATTCTCTCTTGTCTTGCCTCTTACTTGTTGACAAATATTGGCTTTTCTCTTGTGTATTTCTCAATCAAGCTTAATTTTCTTTCTTTGGGGGGGGGGGTTTGCTTGATTGTTGTGAGACTACTCCTCACGGCCTACATGAGTCATTGCTCACGGCCTTCAATTGCACAAGGTTTGTTGTATTTGGAATTTGAAAGTTTCTCGTACACAACACGACTAAACACTATGTAGTGAGAAATCAATTCACAATTACAACAAGTTCAAATTGAATATAGTGCAAGTTAAGTTCAGAAATTGATCTAAAACAACAATTGGATAGCTCTTTAACAGTGTGGGGCTTAAACAATTCCTAACTTCCAGGATGTATCTAAGTCCAACAAGTTGTTTGAAACAATTGAAATCAACAAAAAGATATAGCTATTAGCATTCACCAAGATTTCAAATGAGCTTTAAAGAGTTGTTCTAAACACACGGTTTGGGCAATTGTCCTTTTTTTTTTCTTTTTTTCTGTTTTTGATGCAAATGATCTAACTAATCTTAAGATAGCTAAATGCAACTTAGTTGTTTCTAAATGCAATTATAAGGGCTGATTACTCTAACAACTAATGGAAATCAGTTTTGATGCAAACTAGCTAACTTGTTTTGTTTTGGTTTTCGTTTGTATGATGCAATCAGTTTCTAAACTAGATGATACTAGATGCAAGTCTTTGTATTCTACTTAACACACGTATATCAACTAGAACTAGGCAGCAAACATAGTTAACTAAAACTACTTTTTTTTGTTCTTAGTTTTCGGTTTCTCTTGTACTAAACTAAACAACCAACTAAACCTTTAAACTATGTTGTAAACTAGTCTAACCAAGCTAAATAAGGCAGCAACTAAAACATCTAAAACAGTTTGCACACAACTACTAAAAACAGAATTTAACAACTTGATTACAAACTAAACTATCAACTAATCTAGTTTTGTGTTCAAGTTTTCTGTTTTAAGGACTTAACTAAACTACCATTTAAACTTCTAGATTAGGGCCTAATGAACATTGTCTAAGCTAGATTGAACAAGAACAACAAGTTTCACACGGTTTTGATCTAAACTACACAAACAGATTCTAATAACACTTAAGTCTAGTCTAAGTTCTTTTTTGTGGTATTTTCGGTTTTGCTACTTAAAACTAACTTACCAAACTGTTGTAAACTAACTAATAAACACTTTAAAACATAAAGTAACTATCTAAATTAACAGATTCTAAATGAACATAAAAAAACAGTTTACTACACACGGTTTTGGGCAGCATCATTCATATGCAAGTTTAAACAATGTAAACATGAATAGAAGACTAACCAACGCTCTGATACCAATTGATAAGCCAAATAAAGGCTAGAAAACGTTTTCAAGACTTTGTCCTCTATTCCAAATTGATTTGAACCTCAGCTATGGCAAAGAAAATCACAATGACACCCCTTGAACTGTAACCGTTTGTTCTTGGCTCAATTTATACCAACACCTCTTCCTCTTTGGCATTCCAACACATCTAAAACCTCATTGAGTCCCTAAGATGCTGTAAACCAAAAATGAAGTAAATACTAACAAGTTCTAGGCTATGAACTTGGAAGAAACCGTTAAGTGGTTTTAACTTCAACTAGAAAAGTTGAGAATTCCTTAAAGGAAATTTTGATTGAAATATGTTTTCATTGTGGTTCTTTGTACATTCAGCTTCCTATTCTACTTATAACAAACGAAAATTACAAAGGGTACAAGGTTTAAAATACAAAGTACAAGTCTAAAAAGAACGTGCTTGCTTTTGAACAATTTTGGTTCCAAGAAAGCTGGTTTGCTTGCCGTGTCTTCCTTGCTTGTTTTCACCATCTTTCTTGATCAATTTTGATTGGATAATACTTTGAGCAGCTTGCTTTGAATTGCCTTTGATTGGTTGTAAGTTTGGCTTTGAATTTTCAAACCAATTAAGCCTTAATCAGCCGCATCTCTTCAAAGGAGTTGATTGGATCAAATTTTGTGCAGCTTGCTTGCTTGTCTCTAACTTGATTTTGATTGGTTTGAACATTTGCAGCTGTGTGACAACACTACAGAGAAAGCAGCGCTTTCGTGTAACATGCTATGGTCTCAACGCCCTTACGAGGTAGTGATGAGTTTCACGCGCTCTAAGCCCGGCCCGCGCGCCGGTTAGGAAGATTGGCCGCAATCTGAGCGGTACCACCCACCCTACCCTACCACCTATAGGCGGCCGTCCGTCCTACAGCCGCCCGAAAAGGAACTGCAGTGATCTTGAATAGGGATCCTACAGCGATAAATAGAATCCCCATATAAATACCACTAGATCGAGCACCAGCGATTTCGTATCCGGTCAAAATCTTGGCTAATTGATCGAAGTGGGTAGCTCCAGTAGACCCATAGATCATGGAACAAATAGGGTGGGTAGGCTCAAGCACCACACTACACGTATAGACGCGAACCCCCCTCGTTACCGTACGTGCGACTCTCACCGCATACGGCTCGCACAAAGACTCCTAAATCCATCCCGAGCCTTTTCTTCCACCTCCCCTCTCCAATCCTCGATCAAACTTGCGTTCCCCAGGCGCTATGAAATGGGGGGTCTTTCCTTCGCCTATCGTATGTATCGGCTTGGCTTCGTTCCGAACCAGGACGCATGCGTGTAGGAAGGCCGACGATTACATAAGCTAAAAGACTACGACTACAAGACAAGCCGGAAGCTACTCGCTTCTATTCTCGTTGGGATTGGATATAGATGGGGAATCTATAGATCGTAGTAGTTCGCCCACCTCTCTAACTAACATATGATACAATTTCACTTCACGGCACGGCCAAAAAAAAAGAAAGAGCTTCGCTCGGTTGGTCTTTCTACGCTGATGAATGCCTATTTGATCTTTTCTGAAGTCTACAACAAACAAGTGGGAGAGGCAGGATTCGAACCTACGTAGAAAAACTTCAACAGATTTACAGTCTGTCGCTTTTGTCCACTCGGCCACTCTCCCCTTCCCGGGCTCAGGCCCCCCTCAATGGGTTCTAATTCGTTGAAGGGGGGCGGCGCCCTGAATCAATCAAAAAGCTTATGGAGCGAGCGGAGTATTCGAAGCGAGCCTAAAGAGCGAGCTCCATGGCTCGTTTCAAGTATGGAACTCGCTTGGAGCGAGTAGGGAGGCGAGTGGAATACCTCCTCGCTCGTTCCTACTCCACTTGCTTCCTTTTTCATCCTCCTACGTATCTTGATGTTGATGAAGTTTCTTCGGTTAAAAACTCGCTCTCTAGGCTCGCTTCAAATATGGAGCTCGCTCCTTACTCGTTCCAAGCGAGTGGAAGACTCCCACGTTCGCTCCAGGTGTTCCGCTCACTTGGAGCGAGCAGAGAAACTCGCTGGAACGAGCAGAGAAAAATCCCTAAGAATTGAGCGAACAAAGTGAACCTCTTTTTCGTGAGGAATAAAAACCAATTCCCACTTTTGATGTCCCACGATTCTGCTAGTTTAGAAACTAAGGAGAAGGACAGGGGTCGCTAGGTCAGAAAAGCGAGAACTCA